>CM029019.1:9630424-10017054 GCA_016801055.1 Panax notoginseng
CAGTTAGACTGAGGATGATGAAAAAATATCTTAAAGAGAACGAATCCAGTGAGACAAATGACAAATTATTAGGGATTCGTATAACATTTATCCAAGATCAATAATACTACATAATAATCAATTGTGAAGCAGAAATTCAAAAATATAATCAAAACATGGATACAATCAAAGAGAGTAACCATAATAGACATCTTGAACAAAAGTAAAAATTTTATTTTTTCGGTGAATAGTGCCTATTCGTGAATAGTGTCGTATACGTGAATAGTGTCGTATACGTGAAATAGTTAACCCCGCCACAAAAATTCCAAATTTGATAAAAACTCATATCAATATTTCAGCATAATGATATTGAAGAAAATAATATCATTTAAGAAGAAAATATAATATCCCTTACCTCAAAATATCAGTACTTCTGGTCGGAATACCGGTATAAGGCTGAAAGAAACTTGCTCTGATGAATAAAAACTCTCAAAGTATCTAAATACTCACAAAATACACTCAATAATCTAGAGAGAGAAGAGAGAAAACTTTTTCTGGTGTGATTTTCAATTCTAACTTAGCCCTCTATTTATAGGAAAAATTTGGTAGGTTTGACCTGCAACTGATGGCTTTACCTGCTACTATTCCCACCCACCACATTTGAAATAATAATTCAGCACATTTCTTCACCAACCACAAGTGGGGCCCACTAATTCTAGAATTTTCCACCAAAATGATAAACTCCGAAAATTCAGCAATTTCTGAACCAGTCATCTTGTAAAATTCGTAATAAATCATACGTTCATTTTTAACGGTTCAAAATTTGTGGACATATACTCAACTTATATATGTATAACATATCCAAAAATTACACGATCCAACGTCGGATTAAAAATTATAACCCCCGCAAACTATCTCAAAAAACCTCCCTGATTTTTAATACCTCCATTCCGACAAAAATACTGACAAAAACCTCAACATTAACTCCTTCATTTTTAACCACAAAAATATATCCCTCATTTATATCCACATAAAATAAATATTTCCTTATCATATGAATCAATAATTAATTATTCACAAATAATATTACAGAATCACATTTATGACAACCAGGCCGTTCCCAGGAAAGAGGGGGCTTTCCAATAAGGATTTCTCCTTACTGGCGCGCAATTAGATGACCAAACCTCTCCTTAGACAGAACTTTCTAGACATTGCCAATAATGTTATCTAATAATATTATTCAAATAATATGAATTATTGATCTGATAAATGAAAATACTGTGGCAGCAACAATTATTGAAACAAACAATAATATAAAATATCAACGCAGCAAATTATTGAATCAATAAAATAAAAAATTGAATAATAACTACTGTAACAATTATTGAGTAGTGCCTTCTTACGTAAGAATCAATAATTGGTGCAATACCGTGTGCTACTGTATTTTAACCACCGGGTATTCCAACAGTATTAACGGTAACAACTACGCCGTTATTTATAAACAACTTATACTTGTCGTTTTCTTCATCCAATCGCTTTCCGTTATGGGGCCCACACAAGGCTGCGTCGTCGTACGAATATTCCCCGACAGCAAGAATATTCCACGACCAAACCGAATATTCACCGACCAAAAATAAATATTTTATAACCACTTGCTTATTTTACAAAATTTGCACATTTCACCCATCACAATAACCAAAGTATTATATCAAATTAACCCCTTATTATTCACAATAATATTTAGAGAAAATTTGATTTTATTCATTAATAAGTTGGGGTCTTACAACCTCCCCTCCTTATGAAATTTCGTCCTCGAAATTGACGTACGTACCTGATGTTTCAAAAAGGTGAGGATACCTCGCTTTCATTTCTGATTCCAACTCCAGGTCATTTCTTCAATAGCATGGTTTCTCCACAAAACTTAACTTGTGGTATAACCTTCGTGCGTAGGACATGCTCTTTCCTATCCAAGATCTTAACAGGTACCTCCTCGTACGTTAAATCTTCAGCTATCTCGTCTGGTTCTAACTCAATAATGTGGTTCGGGTCTTTAACATATTTACGAAGCATAGATATGTGAAAAACATTATGAACACGAGACATGCTTGGAGGTAATGCGAGTCTATATGCCACATTTCCTATTCGCTCAAGAATCTCAAATGGACCAACAAATCTTGGATTGAGCTTTCCTCTCTTCCCAAATCTTGTAACTCCCTCCATGGTGCAACACGTAACATACATGATCCCCAATATTAAATTCCACGTCCTTCCGATGAAGATCCGCATAACTCTTTTGTCGATCCTGTGCCGTTTGTATACGTTGTCGAATCGTTTGGATCTTCTCTGTAGTAATGCGTACAAATTCTGGTCCCAACAATGTTGCTTCACCCACCTCGTCCCAGCATACTGGAGAACGACATTTTCTTCCATACAACGCCTCAAATGGAGCCACACCTATGCTCGCCTGATAACTGTTGTTGTAGGAGAATTCCACCAATGGTAGGTACTTATCCCAACTCCAACTCCCTTTGAGATCTAGGACACAAAGTCTTAATAGATCTTCAAGAGTTTGAATAGTCCTCTCTGATTGTCCGTCCGTTTGAGGATGGTATGCCGAACTGAATCGTAAATCCGTGCCCATAGCTTTCTGCAAGCTAACCCAAAATCGTGAAGTGAATCTTGGGTCACGATCCGAAACTATGGATACTGGCATGCCATGCAATCTCACAATCTCGTTCACGTACATACTAGCAAGACGTTCAAGGGAATAAGTCTCACGTATCGGCAAGAAATGAGCGGACTTGGTTAATCTATCAACAATAACCCAAATCGCATCTATGCCTTGAGAAACCTTGGGAAGACCTGTAACAAAATCCATAGTAATGTGTTCCCACTTCCATTTCGGAATCTCAAGTGGTTGCAATGGACCCTTTGGTACTTGATGCTCCGCTTTTACACGTTGACAAGTTAAACATCTCGAGATAAACTCCGCGATCTCTCTTTTCATATTGCTCCACCAAAATATATGTCGAAGATCGTGATACATTTTGGTACTCCCAGGATGGATTACAAATGATGTGTTGTGTGCCTCCATCATTATTCTATGCTTCAAGTCAAAATCGTTAGGAACACAAAGTCTGGAGTTGACTCGAAGTATTCCTTCTTCATCGATTCTTGCTTCTGGAATAGCACCTTCTTGCACTTTCTTCTTCATACGCATCAGCTCTATATCCGTAGCTTGAGCAGCTTTAACTTTATCGATTAAAGTCGGTTCTACTCGTATATTTGATATCATCATGTGGGTACTTGGAGCCTTCATCTCTATCTCCATCCTTTGCAAGTCATACAAAATGGGCCTTTGTGTTAAAAACATTGCACTCGTACCCGCATATGATCTTCTACTCAATGCGTCAGCTACTACGTTTGCTTTTCCAGGATGATATTGGATGGTATGATTGTAATCTTTCAACAGCTCGAGCCAACGTCGCTGCCGCATGTTGAGTTCCTTTTGGGTGAAGAAATATTTGAGGCTTTTATATGATCTGTATAGATCTCCACTTTCTCCCCCATAAAGGTAGTGTCTCCAGATCTTCAACGCAAAAAATGACTGCTGCCAACTCCAAATCATGAGTAGGATAATTGTAAGACCCCGAATTTTATGAAATAAAATTATTCAATTTTTCTATTTAGTAAATGGTTAAATTGATAAAAGTTTAAAGTTATGGGTGAAATGTGATTTTTTTTCAAAATACAGCACAAGTGGTTATAAAATAATCATTGTTGTCGGGGAATATTCGTTTGGTCGTGGAATATTCTTTCTGTCGGGGAATATTCGTACGACGGCGCAGCTATTTGTGGGCCCCATAACGAATAACTGTCGGGTGAAGGAAAACGACAAAATTTGAGTTTTTACAAATAACGGCGTAGTTGTTACCGTTAACACTGTTGGAATACCCGTGGTTAAAATACAGTAATACGCGTTATTGCACAGTAGCACACGGTATTGCACAGTATTTTTTGAAATTATTGATTCTTACGTAAGAAGGCACTACTCAATAATTGTTACAGTAATTACTGTTCAATATTTTATTTTATTGATTCAATAATTGCTACGTTGATAATTTATATTATTGTTGTTTCAATAATTGTTGTTGCACAGTATTTTCTATTATCAGATCAATAATTCATATTATTTGAATAATATTATTAGATAACATTATTGGCAATGTCTAGAAAGTTCTGTCTAAGGAGAGGTTTGGTCATCTAATTGCGCGCTAGTAAGGAGAAATCCTTATTGGAAAGCCCCCTCTTTCCTGGGAACGGCCTGGTTGTCATAAATGTGATTCTGTAATATTATTTGTGAATAATTAATTATTGATTCATATGATAAGGAAATATTTATTTTATGTGGATATAAACGAGGGATATATTTTTGTGGTTAAAAATGAAGGAGTTAATGTTGAGGTTTTTATCCGTATTTTTGTCGGAATGGAGGTATTAAAAATCAGGGTTTTTGAGATATTTTGCGGGGGTTATAATTTTTAATCCGACCGTTGGATCGTGGTAATTTTTGGATATGTTATACATATATAAGTTGAGTATATGCCCACAAATTTTGAACCGTTAAAAATGAACGTATGATTTATTATGAATTTTACGAGATGACTGGTTCAGAAATTGTTGAATTTTTGGAGTTTATCATTTTGGTGGAAAATTCTAGAATTGGTGGGCCCCACTTGTGGTTGGTGAAGAAATGTGCTGAATTATATTTCAAATGTGGTGGGTGGGAATAGTAGCAGGTAAAGCCATCAGGTTGCAGGTCAAACCTACCAAATTTTCCTATAAATAGAGGGCTAAGTTAGAATTGAAAATCACACCAGAAACATAAGCTTTCTCTCTTTCTCTCTCTATATTATGAAGCATATTTTGTGAGTTTTTAGATACTTGGTGAGTTGCTATTCATCAGTGCAAGTTTCCTTCAGCATTATCCGATATCCAGTCAGATACTGCTCTTTTGAGGTAAGGGATAGTAGTAAGGATGTAAGGGATATTAAGGGATAGTAAGGGATTGTAAGGGATAGTAAGGGATATTAAGGGATTTTAAGGGTTGTTATGATTTTCAGTTTCGTAATTTTTCTGATCTTCAAAAATTCTGGAAAAATTTGAAATGATATTTTGATGAGTTTTCTTGATTGTGTCCAAAAATGGTGATTTTTGGATGTATAGATTGAGAGTTATGAATTTTATGAGAAAAGACTATTTTAAAAGTAACAGCTTATAATTCCTTGTGGTTAACTCCAAAATTGATGAAATTTTTATTGGGAGTACATGTATATGATAGAAGTATACTCTGTAAATTTCAGAATTTTTAGACAAAAGTACAATTTTTGATAAATGTCTAAATATTCGACTGTTTTGGCCATATGAAAAATAGTAAATGACTTTTAAAAATTCTGAGAAAAATATATGTTCACTATGGGACTATATTATGCTAAATCTCAGAAAAGAAATATTTTTGGAACTGATTTGGTATTTTTCATGAAAATGGTCTAGTTATGAGTAAATGAATTAAATATGTTTTGTGAAGAAAGAAAATTGGAAAATAGGATTTTATGGCTTGAGAATCCTATATGAGGTATATGCAGATTTTTGATGAGAGTTTTGGTTATTGATGATGAAATTATAAGAGTTGGCATTTTATGATGATTAAATGCATTAATTAGTAAAGTGTAAACAATTAAAATAAATTATTTATAAATTTAAGTAATGTTATTCTTTCAATATCATTATACCGAAATATTGGTATAGATTTTATTGTGGAATTTCTATCTTTTGTGTCGGGGTTACTATTCATGAGTTACTATTCACGAGTTACTATTCACGACAAAATTGGTTTCTTTTTCTAACCAAATTATAGTTGATTTATGAATATTACTCTTGAGATTAAAACTATATATTTGATTATATTATTTTATCATCATATATAACATTTTTATAACCTTGATGTTGAAATTCTCTTTCACTGGAGTGTAAAGATGGGTAGATTATTGGTATGATCATGACTAGGGTTCTCTTTGGCCTGTAGTGCAAAGTTGAATTGTGACTGGTATGATCATGACCATTGAATTTATAATTGAATATCTTAAGCTTAAGTGCAAAGGTGAATTGATCAACATGGTTATAATTATTGTTTATATAAATTCTGAAATGATTATATATTTCTTTGAGATATGAATATATTTGGCCTGTAGTGCAAATATGAATTGTTGATGAATATCTTTGGCCTGTAGTGCAAAGATGAACTGTTGTGAATATCTTTGGCCTGTAGTGCAAAGATGAACTGTTGTTGAATATCTTTGGCCCGTAGTGCAAAGATGGTTTATTGATGAATATCTTTGGCCCGTAGTGCAAAGATGGATTTGTTAGTATGATTATAAACATGAATGTGATTTGGTATAACCATGATCTTTGATGTTTCAGGTAAAGACATGTGATGAAAATATTCTTCGTCCTGGGTGCGAAGAAAATTTATAGTCACAATTATGATTATGAGTTATTCATATGATTGTGGAAATGAACTGTTGAGTGATGTTACATGGATAAAATATTGTTGATGGATTTTTAACATGGAGAAGATAATAGACTTTATAGTCTATTTGACTCTTCTAATGGATTGCTCGTTCCGCTGCAACTATGGTTGAAATTTTTATCATTTACCATATGTTCTAAATCTCTGATTTATTGTTGACGAAGGCTATTGATAATTGAATTATCTTTAAGTCATGATATTCTTTACTGAGCTAGTTGTGCTCACCCTTTTGCTTCACAATTCCTTTCAGGTAATAAGAGTGTAGCTGGGTCGAGCGGGGGTAACAGGGGAATGGAACGGTGGTCATCATTTAGTAGTTATATTTGGTGAAGAAAATAGGGTGAGGCGAACCCAACGTTGGAAGGGTGTTTTGTCACTATCATACAAGATGTCTAATGACATACAACCTCGTGTCATCATAGGACAGGGTTGTGCTCATCCACTTGCTGAGTATATCTATGGGCACTACCTATATAATCTTGGTGTTTGTTTGAAGTATAATTCTCAATTAGAGACAGTGGAGATAATGATAAGTCAAGAGAAGACTCACCATTGGGAAGAATATGATAGTAATCTTCTCGTTTTTCTTTGGGGTCTATTGGGTCAACCAAGGATAATTCTGTGGCCATATGATATCTATCATAACCTAGACGCGTGGCCTCCCATGTACGAAGGTTTCCTTGAACACTTCCCAAAGATTCTAATTTCTAGTAAAACATTTTTTGACTATACCTTTATGTAAGGTGTCATTGTGAGGTGATGTCCACGGTTAGAACATGAGTCACATTTGGTATATATTTGTATCCAAACTTACAGCATATGTATTGTTGTATTTTGCACGACAATTGTTGTAATAAAGTTGTAGTTATTTTCTGTACCATGTATTTGACGACTCAGAATGGGTTGGATGGAATGGACCTATTTTGGGGTTGTCACAATAATTCCTCTCATATTCTTTGAGTTGTCGTGAGGCATAGGCTATGACTTTCCCATGTTGCATGAGAACACATCCTAACCCTTTGCCTGAAGCATCGCTGTAGATAACAAATCCATCCGAACCAGATGGTATTGTCAGAACAGGTGCCGAAATGAGTCTCCTCTTGAGTTCTTGGAAACTCTTCTCGCATTCCTCACTCCATACGAATTTTGTATCTTTCCGAGTCAGCTGAGTTAACGGAGTAGCGATTCGAGAAAATCCTTCCACAAATCTCCGATAATAACCAGCTAAGCCCAGAAAGCTACGTACTTCGGTTACCGACTTCGGTTGCTCCCAACTTTGTATGGCTTCAATCTTCGCCGGGTCGATAGATACTCCATGTTTTGACACCACGTGCCCAAGGAATGCTACTTCCTCAAGCCAGAACTCGCATTTCTTCAGTTTGGCATATAGCTTGTTTTCACGAAGTCTTTGCAGTACCAGCTTCAAATGGCGCTCATGATATTCACGGCTTTTGGAATAGATGAGGATGTCATCAATAAAGACAACAACGAACTGATCCAAATATTCTTTGAATACACAGTTCATCATATCCATGAAGGCAGCAGGAGCATTAGTCAATCCAAAAGACATTACTAAGAATTCATAATGCCCGTACCGAGTTCTGAAGGCAGTCTTTGGAATATCCTCAGTTTTAATCTTCAGCTGATGATATCCAGAACGAAGATCGATCTTTGAAAAGAATTGTGCTCCTTGCAACTGGTCAAACAGGTCATCAATGCGAGGTAGCGGATACCTATTCTTGATGGTGACATGGTTCAATTCTCGATAGTCAATACAAAGTCGCATACTCCCGTCTTTCTTCTTTACGAATAAAACAGGAGCACCCCAAGGAGACGTACTAGGACGAATAAAACCGATGTCCAACAACTTCTGTAGTTGGACTTTTAACTCCTGAAGTTCAATAGGAGCCATTCGATATGGGATTTTAGAAATGGGCTTTGTACCGGGTTCAAGGTCAATAAAGAATTCAATTTCTCGTTTCGGGAGTAGACCGGGAAGTTCTTCAGGAAATACATCGGGAAATTCTCTAACAATAGAAATATTATTCAAATCTGACTTGTCTTTGTTCAAATCCATAACATGGGCTAAGAAAGCTTGACATCCGTTTTTCAATAAACGAATAGCTTTGTGGCTTGATATGACAGTGACTGATTTTAGTGGTTTAGTAGTTTGAATTCGTATGACAGGTTGGTTAGGAATATAAAAACTAACAACCTTACGAAAACAATCAATTTTAGCATGATGAGTGGTTAACCAATCAATTCCTAAAATCACATCAAAAGCAAGTATCTTTAAAGAGATAAGATCAACAGGTAATGTGATAGTGTCAACTTGGATCATGCAAGATTTATAAACTGTAGATGTAACGAAGGTTTCACCCAACGGAGTTTCAACAGATAAGTTAAAGTCCAATTTCTCCGGAGTCAAGTTTAAACGTTGAGCACAAGCAGGAGAGATAAAAGAATGGGTAGAACCGGTATCTAGTAAAGTATAAACTTCGCAAGAATTCAAGATTAGCTTACCCGTGATCACCTCGTTCGGGTTTCTCGCGTTTTGGCCAGTCACGACAAACGCCCTTCCAGGAACCGCTGATTTCGACTTATCCGGGATAACTTTTGGAGTCACCATCCCCGCTGAACTTGGTTTTGCTACAGAACACTCTCTCTCGAGCTATATGACCTTCCTTTCCACAGTTATAACATACCTTGGATTGTTGTGGGCAGTTTGGGCTAATATGTCCCTCTTTCCCACATTTATAACATACGACCTGGTCGTTCTCCTCCCCTAGAAACAGTTGATGTTTGTGCTGACATCTTCACGTTATCATTGTTGTACCTTCTCTTCTTGAAATCTCCTCCCGACTCGCTCCTTCTATTATCACGACCACGATTACCACCAGAGTGGTTACCGCTTTTGTCCGAATGTTTTCCTCCCTGCTGGTTTTCATTGTTTCGATGACTGCCGCCACCGGTATGACCCTGGTTGTGGTCCCTCGGCTGCACATACTCATTATCTCGCTCTAATAATTGAGCCTTGTTTACAACATCTGAATATAAAGAAAATTTATGAGAGATAAGATATTGCCGAATCTCGGGTTTTAGACCTCTCAGAAACATCCTTGTCATTCGTTCCTCATTTTCGACCAAATGAGGTGCAAACCTGGATAACTCTGCAAACTTCGCCTCGTACTGGGACACCGTCATGTTGTTTTGTTCCAGTCTAATAAACTCAACCTCCTTCATATGACGAATACTTTCAGGAAAGTACTTGTCATTGAATAGTTTTTGAAATGTTTCCCAGGACATGTTGAGTGCGTCAGGCTGGGTACGCTTCACAGACTCCCACCAGTAGTCTGCCTCACCGCGGAACATAAATGTGGCGAATGGAACCTTCTGTTCCTCCGTGCATCCCAAGACATCAAATATCTTGGTAATTTGCTTGACCCACGTTTCCGCCATGATCGGATCCGGCTTTCCCTTAAATTCTGGTGGTCCCAATTCTTTGAACTGCTTAGCTGTGACAAACCGCGCGTTGTTATCATTTCCACCCGTATTCTGCACACGAGTCTCCCTCGTCTGATTTTGCATGAACTGCAAAAAGCTCCTAAACATTCCATCATTCATCGTTTGCTCGGTAACGTTGTTTACAGGAGGAATATTGCCTTCCTGTTGCACGTTCCCCTGGGTAGTGATCAAAGGTGTCTCCACGGTCTGATTTACTCCATTATTAACGTTCTCAGCTGCCATTCTTAAATACTGCCATAAAACAAGGGTTAATAGTCATGTCATATATTATCCCTATACTCTGACCGACCAAATAGACACCAAATAAACTTAGTCAGGTCATACTAGCGAAGGAATTCCCCGTCTCTCCCCTCCTAGTTCTTGTCTCACATCTCAGCCAGGGATCATATCCCTAAGCTCTGATACCAACTGTGACGCCCCCAAAATAGGTATACAACACCCATTCTGAGTCGCCAAATACATGGTACAGAAAGCAAACTACAACTTCAATAATACAATTGTCGTGCAAAATACGACAACACATACTGCGAGTTTAAATACAAATATTGTCTTCTGGACAATATCCACACTCAAATAAATCCTCATTACAATTATTCAAACACTATTTTACAGAAATAGTGAGGACTGTTAATACATCTTTCTAGAACCATCACTCCATACCCCGACTAGATCCTGCTATTTTCTCACCTCCTGAGAAGAAAAATGGAACAAAAAAGAAAAGGGTGAGCTCAACTAGCCCAGTAAAGAATATTATGACTAAGATAATATACAACAAATTATCGTTAGTCTTCAACAGGGAAAAATCTGATAAAATATAATCGACAACAAGTTTTAGATCAACAACTACAGCGGAAACAGCAAACCATTAGAAGAGTCAAGTAGAGAAAGAATTCTGCTATCTTCTAAGATTTAAAAGTCCATCATCAATATTTTATCCCTGTAACATCAATTAATAATCATCTTTAACCAAATATTCATCTTTGCACTACAGGCCAAAGATATTCATTTATATCATCAGTCGGTCATGTTCATCTCAACACCTGTTCATCTTTGCACTACAGGCCAAAGATATTCATCAAGTAATTATACATCTTTGCACTACAGGCCAAAGATATTCAGTAATATCATCATTTAGGACTGAGGATGATGAAAAATATCTTAAAGAGAACGAATCCAGTGAGACAGAATGACAAATATTAGGGATTCGTATAACAGTTTATCCAAGATCAATAATACTTCATAATAATCAATTGTGAAGCAGAATTCAAAAATAAAGATCAAAACATGGATACAATCAAAGATAGTAACCATAATAGACATCTTGGACAAAAAAGAAAAATTTTATTTTTCGGTGAATAGTGCCGTATTCGTGAATAGTGCCGTATACGTGAATAGTGCCGTATACGTGAATAGTAACCCCCGACACAAAAAGTTCCAAATTTGATAAAAACTCATATCAATATTTCAGCATAATGATATTGAAGAAAATAATATCATTTAAGAAGAAAATAATATCCCTTACCTCAAAATATCAGTACTTCTGGTCGGAATACCGGTATAAGGCTGAAAGAAACTTGCTCTGATGAATAGAAACTCTCAAAGTATCTAAATACTCACAAAATACACTCAATAATCTAGAGAGAGAAAGAGAGAAAACTTGTTTCTGGTGTGATTTTCAATTCTAACTTAGCCCTCTATTTATAGGAAAATTTTGGTAGGTTTGACCTGCAACCTGATGGCTTTACCTGCTACTATTCCCACCCACCACATTTGAAATATAATTCAGCACATTTCTTCACCAACCACAAGTGGGGCCCACTAATTCTAGAATTTTCCACCAAAATGATAAACTCCAAAAATTCAACAATTTATAAATCAGTCATATCGTAAAATTCGTAACAAATCATTCGTTCATTTTAACGGTTCAAAATTTGTGGATATATACTCAACTTATATATGTATAACATATCCAAAAATTACTACGATCCAACGGTCGGATTAAAAATTATAACCCTCGCAAAATAACTCAAAAACTCTAATTTGATTTTTAATACCTCCATTCCGATAAAAATACTGATAAAACACCTCAACATTAACTCCTTCATTTTTAACCACAAAAATATATCCCTCATTTATATTCACATAAAATAAATATTTCCTTATCATATAAATCAATAATTAATTATTCACAAATAATATTACAGAATCACAATTATGACAACCAAACCATTCCCAAGAAAGAGGGGGCTTTCCAATAAGAATTTTTCTTTACTGGCGCGCAATTAGATGACCAAACCTCTCCTTAGACAGAACTTTCTAGACATTGCCAATAATGTTATCTAATAATATTATTCAAATAATATGAATTATTGATCTGATAAATGAAAATACTGTGCAGCAACAATTATTGAAACAACAATAATATAAAATATCAACGCAGCAATTATTGAATCAATAAAATAAAATATTGAATAATAACTACTGTAACAATTATTGAGTAGTGCCTTCTTACGTAAGAATCAATAATTGGTGCAATACCGTGTGCTACTGTATTTTAACCACCGGGTATTCCAACAGTATTAACGGTAACAACTACGCCATTATTTATAAACAACTCATACTTGTCGTTTTCTTCATCCAATCGCTTTCCGTTATGGGGCCCACACAAGGCTGCGTCGTCGTACGAATATTCCCCGACAGCAAGAATATTCCACGACCAACCGAATATTCACTGACCAAAAATAAATATTTTATAACCACTTGCTTATTTTGTAAAATTTGCACATTTCACCCATAACCAAAGTATTATATCAAATTAACCCCTTATTATTCACAATAATATTTAGAGAAAATTTGATTTTATTCATTAATAAGTTGGGGTCTTACAGTTTCCTTGAGCACTTCCCAAAGATTCTAATTTCTAAAACAATTTTTGACTATACCTTTATGTAAGGTGTCATTGTGAGGTGATGTCCACGGTTGGAACATGAGTTACATTTGGTATATATTTGTATCCAAACTCACAGCATATGTGTTGTTGTATTTTGCACGACAATTGTTGTAATAAAGTTATAGTTGTTTTCTGTACCATGTATTTGGCGACTCAGAATAGGTTGGATGGAATGGACCTATTTTGGGGTCGTTACATAATCCCTTAGCACTTGTTTATCGGCGCACCAGTAAGACTAACTAAGCAAATACTTAATTAGTTATACTCTTCTTTTCTTTTTCAGATGAGTAACTGTATCTTTAACCACTTAGGTAGGGTCCGCTACCATGTATACATACAGAGTCAAAGGAATTCCTACACGGATCTTTTGCTGGGGGTTTTTTCTCATACATTTACTGGGGCAGTAATCAAAACTACCATTAGGGTATAAGGTTGAAACAAAATTCTGATACAAGGTATATTCTAGAAGGGTACAACTTAAGCATATGTTAAAAAATGTTATTTTTTCCCTAATGAGGAGATTTTATACCCCTTGACACAAATAAATAAGGAATAAACGAAGCTCGCTTGCTAAGTGCTATGATTTCATATCAATTACGAAAAATTAAGATTTACCTTACTTCTCTATGTGAATCCATTTGATGAGGTGCAGAGCTTTGAAGGTACTTGACCACTTAATATGATAATATTAGAACAATGCCTGATAGTGCCTTGGGCAACTTCTTCCATGGAGATTGAAGTAACAAATGTCACCATGTAGTAAGGACTTCCTACAATTTCATTAAATCTCACCTGTAAAGATTAAAAGATTTTTAGCTAGTGTAATTGAAGAGGTCACTGCTGATCATGTCCCTAAACTAATTATTTCAATGATATAGCCATCTAAAGCTTACCAGGTTTAAAGAACACTGACAATCCAAAATCAATAGTTTTCAAGGATGTTTCGTCTTTCCCCTTTCTTCTGTTTCGTCTTGTTGTTGATGAAATTCCAAACAAAACACTAATTCTTGTCGTGGTACGCTTCTTCCAATTCATCATTTGGGGCTAATTATTCTTCGTCGTTTGAACGAATTTGAACGCCAAAGTTGAAGATAGGATTCCAGTTGTTATTTAAACGAATTTGAACGCCAAAGTTGAAGATAGGATAGGATTCCAGTTGTTATTTGAACGAATTTGAACGCCAAAGTTGAAGATAGGATTCCAGTTGTTATTTTAGAGGGGCACTGTTGTGAAGGGTATTTTGGTAAAGGATATTTAGGAGTATTAATTAGGATGGACATGTGTTAAATTTTTAGAAGGACAGATGTCAATATATTATGTCATGTACTGTGTTTTAGTATAATTAATAGATTCCTATTCGCAGAGTATAAGGGAGGATTAAGTGAATTTTGTGCTCCGAATTTCTTGAAAATCTTTGTGTTGTTTAATTTATTTTACTGCACTTCCTTTCTGCATTCTACATTTTGTTCCTGTTACTTGTCTACACTCTTTTACACTAAATTTAAAAATATGATTTCTTATTAATTTCTGAAGAGGTTTTTCAAACTATCATTTCACTACATTAAATTAACTTATTTAATTTAACATTGGTAATAATTCTCTAAACCAAAAGTTTTCAAATATTTATTCAACGCCCCCTTCTAAATCTCTTTGTGCTTTTGGGAATAACACAATATTCTATAACAAGTTAAATTTAATTGAACAGATAGCCAATAAACATATATGCATGTAAAAATATGATAGTATTTAAAAAATAATTATTGAAAATTGTAAAACACAATTATTATGATCATATAAAAATGTATGTTTTTTCCTAGTTATAATATTTTTTTTATTTTATAAAATGATTGACACATCCCACATCAAAATTTATATACTCTCATATTTTTGTATAATCTTTAAATTTGTGTAATTAATTTTTTAAGAAGAATATCATTTAAACCCTATAAAGATATATAGGTTGTATATCCTACAAAGAATATGGCATCTCCATATATATATATATATATATATATATATATAAGAAATTAATTTATGGCAATCGGTTGCCATGAATACTATTGAACAACCCTGCCACTACAGGCTATAGTCGGAGGCCTTTCCGTTTTCTTCTCTGCCGCTACAGGCTGTAGCGGCATGCCTTCCCCTTTTCCTTCCCTGCCGCATCCCTTTTTTCCTTGGCCCTTTGCTTCCCTTTTCCTATTATGAATATTATTAATAAATTAGTAATAATATTAATTATGAATATTATTAGTAAATATTAATAGTAAACTTCAAATTAAAATATTAAATAATATTAATATTTACTAATTTAATAATAATATTCATAATTAATAGTTACTAATAATATTCATAATTAATATTATTAATATTTACTAATTTACTAATAAAATTCATAATTAATACTATTTAATATTTTAATTTGAAGTTTACTATTAAATATTTAAATTAAAATACTAATATTTACTAATTTACTAGTAAACTTCAAATTAAAAAATTAAATAATATTAATATTTAATAGTAAACTTCAAATTAAAATATTAATACGTACAGAGTTTTAATATTATTTAATATTTTAATTAAAAGTTTGCTATTAAATATTTATATTATTTAATATTTTAATTTGAAGTTTATTAGTAAATAATAATAAAAAAGAAGTCAAAATACCAAGAATAAATAAAGCTTATTATTACTTCAAAATAATAAATAAATAAAAAAGAAGTCAAAATACCAAGAAGACTCTCCCACAGCCCTGTTTTAGATATAGTATTCCTTTATTATATACCTTTGTAGTGGGTATGATGTTTTTAACTAACAGTAATCACCTAGTATGATGTATTGCTTTAAATTAATTGTATACGCAACACATAATGCAACAGTAAGCTTCATTTTTTATAACATCATAGTGTAAATACAATAATCACCAAGTCAAGGACATATTATACGAAACTCAAATTACAGGTAAAGTGATAACAATAATCATGTTATTTTCATAAATTAATAAAAAAGAAACACTTATCTTTTGTGTAGGATCTCTCTTCCTGATAGGTCGGTGATTTTAATTCAATATTAATACAATCGTTCCCACAGACGTCCATAAAATGGCGAACATGTTTGTTTGAAGGTTCGGTGGGAACTGTTCAACCCTTTGATGGTGAACAGGATCTATTCGACCCTTTGATGGCGAACAGATTTATTTGAAGGTTCGGTGGGAACTGTTTAACCCTTTGATGGTGAACATGATCTATTCGACCCAGTAAGACCCCAATTTTTTTTAATAAAGATGAGTTTTCTATAAATATCATTTTTAAATATTATGGAATGAATTTCATATAATGTTATAGTTGTGGGTAATATTTATAAATTTTATAAAGTACGCAAGTTGTTATATAATATTCGATTGATCGGAGAATATTCGTTTTAACAGGGAATATTCGTACAACAACACAATCATTGGTGGACCCCACAACAGAATTATTGTCGGATTGAGAAAACGATAAAAATATTTTATGAAAATAACGGCGAAAGTTTTACCATTAATACTGTTGAACTACTCGGTAATAAAAGTACAGTAATACGCGTGGTTGCATAGTAGCGCACGGTATTGATTATTGATGCTTATGTGATAAGTCACTCAGTTTTATTTTATTAGTATTATTAAGGTAATAAAACAGAAACGCTTTTTATATAAAACATAATACTTTTATAAAATTATTTGTTTTATTAGATTTTAAATAGAATATATTATATTTATATTATGCATAGTATTGTATAGTGCCTGCATAGTATTTTGCATAGTAAAATTATTTTATATAAAATAAAATACTTTTATAAAGTTATTCGCTTTATTAGATTATAAATAGAATATATTATATTTTATTTAAAAGATTTTGCTTTAAATATGGATCGTCCGATTAAAAGTAAATCAATCTGGACCGTTCATGAATTAGTTACTATGCAGTCCATTCTTCTATAAATAGAAGCTCATTCCTTCATTATTTCTTACGAATTCACTGAAACTCTAGAGAGAGAAATTATATAGAGAAAGAATAAAAGTATTCTGCTACTTCACTACTCTGATATCCAGTACTCTTCTTCATAAGGTAAGGGGTATTATTTCTTTTGTATTCATGAAGAGAACTTCTGTTATTCCATTAATTATTATTCTGTTGGAATAACCTGTATACGCGGGCTACCCTATACTTGGTGAAATTCTTCTGTTATTCCATTCTTTATTATTCTGTTGGAATATCCTGTCTGTGCGTTTTACGCCGGACCTGGTTTCGTCTTTATTATTTTGTTAGAATATCATGTCTGTGCGTTTTACGTCGGACCTGGTTCCGTCTTTATTATTCTGTTGGAATATCCTGTCTGTGCGTTTTACGCCGGACCTGGTTCAATTATTTATTATTCTGTTGAAATAACCTGTCTGTGCGGTCTGTCGCATGCTTGGTGAATTCTTTTGTTATTCCATTCTTTATTATACTTAGTTGGTTAAAGTTTTGGCTTCTATACTCCATGAAATTAGTAGACTATCCTTGATATTTGCGCTTCATCCAGTATCTTTTTATGAAAATATTCTTCTGAGTATTCTTGAATTTTACTCTACAAAGAAGTATCATGTTGACAATTTGAACGTTATTAGTTCTTAGATAAATTAATTCTTGAATTTATTTTATTGAATTCTTATATCATTGTCATCATCCTCGTGTTTATATTTTGTTGAAAGTCATCTGTGGCCTATAGTGCATAGATGGACTTGGTATGATTATGACTAGGGATTATTCGATGTAATCATGGCCGTAATATTATAAATGATGTGGTAAAAGTCTTCATTGGCCCTAGTGCATTGATGGACAGTTGTTGGCATAATCATGACCATTGATGAATAGATGAATATCATTGGCCCGTAGTGGATGGATAATTTGTGGTTGTGATACTAATGAATATCCTTGGCCATAGTGCAGAGATGATGTGGATTATTTATTAAGCTGAGTCCCAGCGATAAAAGTGATAAAAACCTTTTAAATCATAAAAGATAGTAGATTTTATTCTCTACTTGACTCTTTTAATGAATTGCTTGTTCCGCTGCAATTAAACTTGATGTCTATTGTATTTTATTAGTTTAACATTGTTGAAGACTAATGATAATTTATTCTGCATTATCTTAGTCATAATATTTCTTACTGGATTAGTTGAGCTCACTCTTTCTTTCACTGTTCTCTTCAGGAAATGAGAACGTAGCCGGGACTAGTCGGGGAACGGAGTGACGGTCCAGATGATAGTATTAATAGTCCTCACTATTCTGTTAAATAGTGTGATAATAAATATTGTAAGACCCCAAATTATTAATAAATGAAATTTAAATTCCCTCTATTTATTATTTTGAAATAGTAAGTGTTAAATTGATTAATGAGGTTAGTTATGGGTAAAATGCGTAAATATTTTAAATAAGCAAGTGGTTATAAAATATTCATTGTTGTCGGGGAATATTCGTTTGGTCGTGGAATATTCTTCCTGTCGGGGAATATTCGTACGACGGCGCAGTCTTTTGTGGGCCCCATAACGGAAAGCGATTGGATGAAGAAAACGACAAGTATATATTTTTTATTAATAACGGCGTAGTTGTTACCGTTAATACTGTTGAAATACCCGGTGGTTAAAACACAGTAATACGCGTTGTTACACAGTAGCACACTGTATTGCACCAATTATTGATTCTTACGTAAGAAGGCACTACTCAATAATGGTTACAGTAATTACTGTTCAGTATTTTATTTTATTGATTCAATAATTGCTGCGTTGATATTTTATATTACTGTTGTTTCAATAATTGTCACTACACAGTATTTCCCATTATCAGATCAATAATTCATGTTATTTGAATAATATTATTAGATAACATTATTGGCAATGTCTAGAAAGTTCTGTCTAAGGAGAGGTTTGGTCATCTAATTGCGCGCCAGTAAGGAGAAATCCTTATTGGAAAGCCCCCTCTTTCCTGGGAACGGCCTGGTTGTCATAAATGTGATTCTGTAATATTATTTGTAAATAAATTATTGATTCATATGATAAGGAAATATTTATTTTTGTGGATATAAATGAGGGATATATTTTTGTGGTTAAAAATGAAAGAGTTAATGTTGAGGTTTTTAACAGTATTTTTGTCGGAATGGAGGTATTAAAAATCAGGGTTTTTGAGATATTTTGCGGGAGTTATAATTTTTAATCCGACCGTTGGATCGTGGTAATTTTTGGATATGTTATACATATATAAGTTGAGTATATGTCCACAAATTTTGAACCGTTAAAAATGAACGTATGATTTATTATGAATTTTACGAGATGACTGGTTCAGGAATTGTTGAATTTTCGGAGTTAATCATTTTGGTAGAAAATTCTAGAATTGGTGGGCCCCACTCTTGGTTGGTGAAGAAATGTGCTGAGATTTTTATTCAAATGTGGTGGGTGGGAATAGTAGTAGGTAAAGCCATCAGGTTGCAGGTTAAGTCTGCTTCGGCGTGCTAACATTTTCCTATAAATAGAGGGCTAAGTTATAATTGAAAATCACACCAGAAACAAGTTTTCTCTCTTTCTCTCTCTAGATTATTGAGTGTATTTTGTGAGTATTTAGATACTTTGAGAGTTTCTATTCATCAGAGCAAGTGTCTTTCAGCCTTATACCGGTATTCCGACCAGAAGTACTGTCTGTACGAGGTAAGGGATGTTATTTTATTCAAAAATGATATTATTTCTTCAATATCATTATGCCGAAATATTGGTTGGAAATTTTTATCAAATTTGGAACTTTTCACGTCGGGGTTACTATTCATGAGTTACTATTCACGAGTTACTATTCACGAGTTACTATTCACCGAAAAATAAAATTTTCTTCTTTTCGTCCAAAATATCTATTCTGGGTACTAGCTTTGATTGTATCCATGTTTTGATCATTCTTGAATTCTACTTCACTATGAATAATTATAAGGTATTTTTGGACATGAATAAATCGAAATACGAATCCTTAATATTTGTTATTTTGTTTCACTGGATTCGTTTTCTTTAATATATTTTTTATCATCCTCAGTCCTAAATGATGATATTACTGAATATCTTTGGCCGTAGTGCAAAGATGAATGATTAACTGATGAATATCTTTGGCCCGTAGTGCAAAGATGAACAGGTGTTGAGATGAACATGACCGACTGGTGATACAAATGAATATCTTTGGCCTGTAGTGCAAAGATGAATATTTGATTAAAGATGGTTATTGATTGTTGTTACAGGGATAAAATATTGATGATGGACTTTTAAATCTTAGAAGATAGTAGAACTCATTCTCTACTTGACTCTTCTAATGGTTTGCTGTTTCCGCTGCAGTTATTGATTTAAAACTTGTTGTCTATTGTATTCTATTAGATTTTTCCCTGTTGAAGACTAACGATAATTTGTTCTGTATTATCTTAGTCATAATGTTCTTTACTGGGCTAGTTGAGCTCACCCTTTTCCTTTTTGTTCCATTTTTCTCAGGAGGCGAGAATGTAACGAGTACTAGTCGGGGTATGGAATGATGGTTCTAGAAGTTACTTTAGTAGTCCTCACTATTTTTGTGAAATAATGTATCAATAATTGTAATGAGGGCTTATTTGAGTGTGGATATTGTCTAAATGACAATATTTGTATTTAAACTCACAGTTCTTGTGTTGTAATAATAAAGATGTAGTTGTTTCTGTACCATGTATTTTGGCGACTCAGAATGGGTGTTGTATACCTATTTTGGGGGCGTCACAGTTGGTATCAGAGCTTAGGGATATGATCTCTGGCGGAGATCGGGGAATAGAACTAGGAGAGGAGAGACGAATCCTTCGCTAGTGTGTCCTACCTAAGCTTATTTATTGGTCAATCATAATATAGGGGTATTATGTGATTTGTTAATTTATTTAATTAACCCTTGTTTTATGGCAGTATTTGAGAATGTCGACTGAGAATGTTAATAGTGGAGTAAATGAGACCGTGGAGACACCGGTGCTTACCAACGAGGAGAACGTGCAACAGGCTGGCAATGTTCCTCCTGTGAACAACACCAATGAGCAGATGATGAATGATGGAATGTTTAGAAGTTTTTTGCAATTCATGCAAAACCAGACAAGGGAGACTCGTGTTCAAAATACAGGAGGAAATGATAGCAATTCACGGTTTGTCACAGCCAAACAGTTCAAAGAATTGGGACCACCAGAATTTAAGGGAAAGCCGGATCCGATCATGGCGGAAACGTGGGTCAAGCAAATTACCAAGATATTCGATGTCTTGGGATGCACGGAGGAACAGAAGGTTCCATTCGCCACCTTTATGTTCCGTGGCGAGGCAGATTACTGGTGGGAGTCTGTGAAGCGTACCCATCCAGCCGCACTCAGCATGTCTTGGGAGACATTTCAAAAACTGTTCAATGACAAGTACTTTCCTGAAAGTATTCGTCATATGAAGGAGGTAGAGTTTATTAGACTAGAGCAGAATAATATGACGGTATCTCAGTACGAGGCAAAGTTTGCAGAGTTGTCCAGGTTTGCACCTCATTTGGTGGAGAATGAGGAACGTATGACGAGGATGTTTCTGAGAGGTTTGAAACCCGGCATACGTCAATATCTCATTTCTCATAAATTTTCTCTCTATTCAGATGTTGTCAACAGGGCTCAATTATTAGAGCGAGATAACGAGTACGGTCAACTGAGGGATCACAACCAGGATCATATCGGTGACAGCAGTCATCAGAACAATGATAACCAGCGGAGAAAGAAAAATACAGACAAGAACGGCAACCACTCTGGTGGTAATCGTGGCTATGAAAATAGAAGAAGCGAGTCGGGAGGAGATTTTAAAAAGAGGAGATTCAACAATGACAATACGAAGACGTCAGCACCAACAACAATTGGTTCCAAGGGAGGAGAACGACCACCGGTTATATGCTATAAGTGCGGAAAAGAAGGACATATCAGCCCAAACTGCCCACAACAGTTTAAGGTATGTTATAATTGTGGAAAGGAAGGACATATCGCTCGAGATTGCACTGTAGCAAAACCAAGTCCAGCGGGGATGGTGACTCAAAAAGCTGTCCCAGAAAAGATAAAGTCAACGGTTCCTGGAAGAGCGTTTGTCGTGACTGGTCAACATGCGAGGAACCCAAACGAGGTGATCACGGGTAAGCTAATCATAAATTCATGCGAAGTTTATACCTTATTAGATACCGGTTCTACCCATTCTTTTATCTCTCCTGCTTGTGCTCAACGTTTAAACTTGACTCCGGAGAAGTTAGACTTTGATTTATCTGTGGAGACTCCGTTAGGAGAAACTTTCATCACATCCACTGTTTATAAATCTTGTGTGATCCAAGTTGGTACCATCACCTTACCTGTTGACCTTATCTCTTTAAAGATACTTGCTTTTGATGTGATTTTAGGGATTGATTGGCTAACTACTCATCATGCCAAAATTGATTGTTTTCGTAAGGTTGTTAGTTTTCATATTCCTAACCAACCTGTTGTACGAATTCAAACAACTAAGCCATTAAAATCAATCACTGTTATATCAAGCCATAAAGCCATTCGTTTATTAAAAAACGGATGTCAAGCTTTCTTAGCCCATGTTATGGATTTGAATAAAGACACGTCAAATTTGAATAATATTCCTGTTGTTATTGACTTTCCTGACGTATTTCCTGAAGAACTTCCCGGTCTACCCCCGGAACGAGAAATTGAATTCTTTATTGATCTTGAACCTGGTACAAAGCCCATTTCTAAAACCCCATATCGAATGGCTCCTATTGAACTTCAGGAGTTAAAGGTCCAACTACAAGAGTTGTTGGACATCGGTTTCATTCGTCCTAGTACATCTCCTTGGGGTGCTCCTGTTTTATTTGTAAAGAAAAAAGACGGGAGTATGCGACTTTGTATTGATTACCGGGAATTAAACCATGTCACTATTAAGAATAGGTATCCGCTACCTCGTATTGATGACCTGTTTGACCAGTTACAAGGAGCACAGTTCTTTTCAAAGATCGATCTTCGTTCTGGATATCATCAGCTGAAGGTTAAAACTGAGGATATTCCAAAGACTGCCTTCAGAACTCGGTACGGGCATTATGAGTTCCTAGTTATGTCTTTTGGATTGACTAATGCTCCTGCGGCTTTCATGGATATGATGAACCGAGTATTTAAGGATTATTTGGATCAGTTCGTTGTTGTCTTTATTGATGACATCCTCATATATTCCAAAAGCCGTGAAGATCATGAGCATCATTTGAAGCTGGTACTCCAAAGGCTGCGTGAAAATAAGTTATATGCCAAGTTGAAGAAATGCGAGTTCTGGCTTGAGGAAGTAGCTTTCCTAGGGCACGTGGTGTCAAAACATGGAGTATCTGTTGACCCGGCGAAGATTGAAGCAATACAAAGTTGGGAGCAACCAAAGACGGTGACCGAAGTACGTAGCTTTCTAGGCTTAGCTGGTTATTATCGAAGATTCGTGGAAGGGTTTTCTCGAATCGCTACCCCGTTAACTCAGCTGACTCGGAAAGATATCAAATTCGTATGGAGCGAGGAATGCGAGAAGAGTTTTCAAGAGCTTAAGAGGAGACTCATTTCGGCACCTGTTCTGACAATACCATCTGGTTCGGATGGATTTGTTATCTACAGTGATGCTTCAGGCAAAGGGTTAGGATGTGTTCTCATGCAACATGGGAAAGTCATAGCCTATGCCTCGCGACAACTCAAAGAATATGAGAGGAATTATCCTACTCATGATTTGGAGTTGGCAGCAGTAGTTTTCGCGTTGAAGATCTGGAGACACTACCTGTATGGGGAGAAAGTGGAGATCTATACAGATCATAAAAGCCTTAAATATTTCTTCACCCAAAAGGAACTCAACATGCGGCAGCGACGTTGGCTCGAGCTGTTGAAAGATTACGATCATACCATCCAATATCATCCTGGAAAAGCAAACGTAGTAGCTGACGCATTGAGTAGAAGATCATATGCGGGTACGAGTGCAATGTTGTTAACACAAAGGCCCATTTTGTATGACTTGCAAAGGATGGAGATAGAGATGAAGGCTCCAAGTACCCACATGATGATATCAAATATACGAGTAGAACCGACTTTAATCGATAAAGTTAAAGCTGCTCAAGCTACGGACATAGAGCTGATGCGTATGAAGAAGAAAGTGCAAGAAGGTTCTATTCCAGAAGCAAGAATCGATGAAGAAGGAATACTTCGAGTTCACTCTAGACTCTGTGTTCCTAACAATTCTGATTTGAAGTACAAGATCATGATGGAAGCACACAATACACCATTTGCAATCCATCCTGGAAGTACCAAAATGTATCGTGATCTACGACATACATTTTGGTGGAATAATATGAAGAGAGAGATTGCAAAGTTTATCTCGAGGTGTTTAACTTGTCAACATGTAAAGGCGGAACATCAAGTACCAAAGGGTCCATTGCAACCACTTGAGATTCCGAAATGGAAGTGGGAACACATTACCATGGATTTCGTTACGGGTCTTCCCACGGTTTCTCAAGGCATAAATGCTATTTGGGTTATTGTTGATAGATTAACCAAGTCTGCTCATTTCTTGCCGATACGGGAGACTTATAGGCTTGAACGTCTTGCTCGTATATACGTAGATGAGATTGTGAGACTGCATGGCATGCCAGTATCCATAGTTTCGGATCGTGACCCAAGATTCACTTCAAGATTTTGGGTTAGCTTGCAAAAAGCTATGGGCACAGATTTACGATTTAGTTCGGCATACCATCCTCAAACGGACGGACAATCAGAGAGGACTATTCAAACTCTTGAAGATCTATTAAGACTTTGTGTCCTAGATTTCAAAGGGAGTTGGGATAAGTACCTACCATTGGTGGAATTCTCTTACAATAACAGTTATCAGGCAAGTATAGGTGTGGCCCCATTTGAAGCATTATATGGACGAAAGTGTCGCTCTCCAGTATGCTGGGACGAGGTGGGTGAAGCAACATTGTTGGGACCAGAGTTGGTACGCATGACTACAGAGAAGATCCAAACGATTCGACAACGTATACAAACGGCACAGGATCGACAAAAGAGTTATGCGGATCTTCATCGGAAGGACGTGGAATTTGACATTGGGGATCATGTATTGTTGTGTGTGGCTCCATGGAAAGGAGTTACAAGATTTGGGAAGAGAGGAAAGCTCAATCCACGATTTATTGGTCCATTTCAGATTCTTGACCGAGTAGGAAATGTGGCCTATAGACTTGCGTTACCTCCAAGTATGTCTCGTGTTCATAATGTTTTTCATATATCTGTGTTACGTAAATATGTGAAAGACCCAGACCACGTTATTGAGTTAGAACCGGACGAGATAGCTGAAGACTTAACGTACGAAGAGGTACCTGTCAAGATCTTGGATAGAAAGGAGCATGTCCTACGCACGAAGGTCATACCACAAGTTAAAGTTTTGTGGAGAAACCATGCTATTGAGGAAATGACCTGGGAGTTAGAAACGGAAATGAAAGCGAGGTATCCTCATCTTTTCGAAACACCAGGTACGTACGTCAATTTCGAGGACGAAATTTCATAAGGAGGGGAGGTTGTAAGACCCCAAATTATTAATAAATGAAATTTAAATTCCCTCTATTTATTATTTTGAAATAGTAAGTGTTAAATTGATTAATGAGGTTAGTTATGGGTAAAATGCGTAAATATTTTAAATAAGCAAGTGGTTATAAAATATTCATTGTTGTCGGGGAATATTCGTTTGGTCGTGGAATATTCTTCCTGTCGGGGAATATTCGTACGACGGCGCAGTCTTTTGTGGGCCCCATAACGGAAAGCGATTGGATGAAGAAAACGACAAGTATATGTTTTTTATTAATAACGGCGTAGTTGTTACCGTTAATACTGTTGAAATACCCGGTGGTTAAAACACAGTAATACGCGTTGTTACACAGTAGCACACTGTATTGCACCAATTATTGATTCTTACGTAAGAAGGCACTACTCAATAATGGTTACAGTAATTACTGTTCAGTATTTTATTTTATTGATTCAATAATTGCTGCGTTGATATTTTATATTACTGTTGTTTCAATAATTGTCACTACACAGTATTTCCCATTATCAGATCAATAATTCATGTTATTTGAATAATATTATTAGATAACATTATTGGCAATGTCTAGAAAGTTCTGTCTAAGGAGAGGTTTGGTCATCTAATTGCGCGCCAGTAAGGAGAAATCCTTATTGGAAAGCCCCCTCTTTCCTGGGAACGGCCTGGTTGTCATAAATGTGATTCTGCAATATTATTTGTAAATAAATTATTGATTCATATGATAAGAAAATATTTATTTTTGTGGATATAAATGAGGGATATATTTTTGTGGTTAAAAATGAAGGAGTTAATGTTGAGGTTTTTATCAGTATTTTTGTCGGAATGGAGGTATTAAAAATCAGGGTTTTTGAGATATTTTGCGGGAGTTATAATTTTTAATCCGACCGTTGGATCGTGGTAATTTTTGGATATGTTATACATATATAAGTTGAGTATATGTCCACAAATTTTGAACCGTTAAAAATGAACGTATGATTTATTATGAATTTTACGAGATGACTGGTTCAGGAATTGTTGAATTTTCGGAGTTAATCATTTTGGTAGAAAATTCTAGAATTGGTGGGCCCCACTCTTGGTTGGTGAAGAAATGTGCTGAGATTTTTATTCAAATGTGGTGGGTGGGAATAGTAGCAGGTAAAGCCATCAGGTTGCAGGTTAAGTCTGCTTCGGCGTGCTAACATTTTCCTATAAATAGAGGGCTAAGTTAGAATTGAAAATCACACCAGAAACAAGTTTTCTCTATTTCTCTCTCTAGATTATTGAGTGTATTTTGTGAGTATTTAGATACTTTGAGAGTTTCTATTCATCAGAGCAAGTGTCTTTCAGCCTTATACCGGTATTCCGACCAGAAGTACTGTCTGTACGAGGTAAGGGATGTTATTTTATTCAAAAATGATATTATATCTTCAATATCATTATGCCGAAATATTGGTTGGAAATTTTTATCAAATTTGGAACTTTTCACGTCGGGGTTACTATTCATGAGTTACTATTCACGAGTTACTATTCACGAGTTACTATTCACCGAAAAATAAAATTTTCTTCTTTTCGTCCAAAATATCTATTCTGGGTACTAGCTTTGATTGTATCCATGTTTTGATCATTCTTGAATTCTACTTCACTATGAATAATTATAAGGTATTTTTGGACATGAATAAATCGAAATACGAATCCTTAATATTTGTTATTTTGTTTCACTGGATTCGTTTTCTTTAATATATTTTTCATCATCCTCAGTCCTAAATGATGATATTACTGAATATCTTTGGCCGTAGTGCAAAGATGAATGATTAACTGATGAATATCTTTGGCCCGTAGTGCAAAGATGAACAGGTGTTGAGATGAACATGACCGACTGGTGATACAAATGAATATCTTTGGCCTGTAGTGCAAAGATGAATATTTGATTAAAGATGGTTATTGATTGTTGTTACAGGGATAAAATATTGATGATGGACTTTTAAATCTTAGAAGATAGTAGAACTCATTCTCTACTTGACTCTTCTAATGGTTTGCTGTTTCCGCTGCAGTTATTGATTTAAAACTTGTTGTCTATTGTATTCTATTAGATTTTTCCCTGTTGAAGACTAACGATAATTTGTTCTGTATTATCTTAGTCATAATGTTCTTTACTGGGCTAGTTGAGCTCACCCTTTTCCTTTTTGTTCCATTTTTCTCAGGAGGCGAGAATGTAGCGAGTACTAGTCGGGGTATGGAATGATGGTTCTAGAAGTTACTTTAGTAGTCCTCACTATTTTTGTGAAATAATGTATCAATAATTGTAATGAGGGCTTATTTGAGTGTGGATATTGTCTAAATGACAATATTTGTATTTAAACTCACAGTTCTTGTGTTGTAATAATAAAGATGTAGTTGTTTCTGTACCATGTATTTTGGCGACTCAGAATGGGTGTTGTATACCTATTTTGGGGGCGTCACAAATATAATGAGGACTTATTCTGAGAGTAGATATTGTCTAGAAGACGATATTTGTATTAAAACTCACATATCTCTTGTTATATATTAAAGATTGTATTTGTATTCTGTACCATGTATTTGGCGACTCAGAATAGGTGATGCATACCTATTTTGGGGGCGTCACATACCCTATAATGGCGAACATGTTTATTTGGTGTTTGGTGGATATAAACATTCATTCATATGTTCATTTATTTGTTTATCCATTCATTCACATTTTCATTTTATTCATTCATTCATTTATAAATAACAAACATTTATTCAGTTCTTCGGAGCGAATATGTTCGGTTCCTCGGAACGAACTTCATAATTGGTGTTCGGTTGGATGTTCAGTTCTTTGGAACGAAATTTATTGGTGTTCGGTGGGTTATTTATCTATCTTCGGTTGTAATAAGGTTAGCTCAATTATTTATTCGATTGTGATGAGGTTGGTTCTTTATATATTCGGTTATGATAAGTTTGGTTCTTTATATCTTTGGTTGTGATAAGGATGATATAAGGTTGGTTCTTTATATCTTCGATAATGATAAGGTTTGTGACGTCCCCAAAATAGGTCCATTCCATCCAACCTATTCTGAGTCACCAAATACATGGTACAAAAAATAACTACAACTTTATTACAACAATTATCGTGTAAAATACAACAACACATATGCTGTGAGTTTGGATACAAATATATACCAAATGTGATTCATATCCCAACCGTGGACAGCACCTCACAATGACACCTTACATAAAGGTATAGTCAAAAACTGTTTTAGAAATTAGAATATTTGGGAAGTGCTCAAGGAAACCTTTGTACATGGGAGGTCATGCTTCTAGGTTGTGATAGATATCATATGGCCATAGAATTATCCTTGGTTGACGCAATATACCCCAAAGAAAAACGAGAAGATTACTATCATATTCTTCCCAATGGTGAGTCTTCTCTTGACTTATCATTATCTCCACTGTCTCTAATTGAGAATTATACTTCAAACAAACACCAAGATTATATAGGTAGTGCTCGTAAATATACTCAGCAAGTGGATGAGCACAATCATGTCTTATGATGACACGAGGTTGTATGTCGTTAGACATCTTGTATGATAGTGGCAAAACACCCTTCCAACGTTGGGTACACCTTACCCTATTGGATTCACCAAATAAAACTACTAAATGAACTTTTCTATAATGCTTCGGGAGAACCTCCACAGCTAGAGACCACCGTTCTATTTCTCCGTTACCCTCGCTCGACCCAGCTACACTATTATTACCTAAAAGGAATTGTGAAGCAAAAGGGTGAGCACAACTAGCTCAGTAAAGAATATCATGACTAAAGATAAATAAATTATCAATAATCTTCATCAGTAATAAATCAGAGATTTAGAACATATGGTAGATGATAAAAATTTCAACCATAGTTGCAGCGGAACGAGCAATCCATTAGAAAAGTCAAATAGACTATAAAGTCTATTATCTTCTTCATGCTAAAAATCCACCAACAATGTTTTATCCCTGTAACATCAATCAACAATTCTGGTCCACAATCATATGAATAACTCATAATCATAACTGTAGTTCTAAATTCCTCTTCTCATCCAGGACGAAAATAATTTTCATCACCTATCTTTACCTGAAACATCAAAGAGCATGGTTGCACCAAATCACAGTTCATATTCATAATCATACTAATAAATTCATCTTTGCACTACGGCCCAAAGATATTCATCAACAAGTCATCTTTGCGCTACATGCCAAAGATATTCAACAAGAGGTCATCTTTGCATTACGAGCCAAAGATATTCATCAACAACTCATCTTTGCACTACAGGCCAAATATATTCAACAACAAGTCATCTTTGCATTACGAGCCAATGATATTCATTAATAATTCATCTTTGCACTACAGGCAAAAAATATTCCTCAACAGTTCATATTTGCACTATAGACCAAATATATTCATATCTCAAAGAAATATATAATTATTTTAGAACATATATAAACAATAATTATAACCATGTTGATCAATTCACCTTTGCACTTAAGCTAAAGATATTCAATTATAAATTTAATGGTCATGATCATACCAGTCACAATTCAACTTTTCCACCACTGGCCAAAGAGAACCCTAGTGATGATCATACCAATAATCTACCCATCTTTACACTCCAGTGAAAGAGAATTTCAACATCAAGGTTATAAAAATGTTATATATAATAGTAAAATCAATATAATCAAAATATCTAGATTTAATCTCAAGAGTAATATTCATAATTCAACTATAATTTGGTTAGAAAAATGAACCAATTTTGTCGTAAATAGTAACTCGTGAATAGTAACCCGTGAATAGTAACTCATGAATAGTAACTCCGACATGAAAAAGGTAGAAATTCCACAATAAAATCCATAAAAATATTTCGGTATAATGATATTGAAAAAATAACATTTCTTAAACTTATAAACAATATATTTTAATTGTTTACACTTTACTAAAATAATGCATTTAATCATTCTAAAATGCCAAACTCATAAGATTTCATCACCAATAACCAAAACTCTCATCAAAAATCTATATATACCACATATATGATTCTCAAGCCATAAAATCATATTTTCTAATTTTCTTCCTTCACATAACATATTTAATTCCTTTATTTATAACTAGACCATTTTCATGAAAAATACCAAATCAGTTTCAAAAATATTTCTTTTCTGAGATTTAGCAGAATATAGTCCCGTATTTAACATATATTTTTCTCGAAATTTTTAAAATACATTTACTATTTTTCATATGGCCAAAATTACCAAATATTTAGATATTTATCATAAATTGTACTTTTATCCAAAAATTCCAAAATTTACAGAGTATACTAATATTATATAGATATACTTCCAATAAAAATGTCATTAATTTTGGAGTTAACCACAAGGAGTTATAAGCTGTTACTTTTAAAATAGTCTTTTCCCGTAAAATTCATAACTCTTAATATATACATCCAAAAATCACCATTTTTGGACACAATCAATAAAACTCATCAAAATATCATTTTAAATTTTTTCAGAATTTTTTGAAGGTCAAAAGAATTACAAACTGAAAAACATAATAACTCTTCAAATCCCTTACTATCCCTTACCTCAAAAGAACAGTACTTCTGATCGGTATAAGGCTGAAGGAAACTTGCACTGATGAATAGAAACTCTCAAAATATCTAAATACTCACAAAATATGCTTCATAATATAGAGAGAGAAAGAGAGAAAGCTTATGTTTCTGGTGTGATTTTTAATTCTAACTTAGCCCTCTATTTATCGGAAAATGATAGCACGCCGAAACAGACTTAACCTGCAACCTGATGGCTTTACCTGCTACTATTCCCACCCACCATATTTGAATAAAAATCTCAGCACATTTCTTTACCAACCAAGAGTGGGGCCCACCAATTCTAAATTTTTCCACCAAAATGATAAACTCCGAAAATTCAACAATTTATAAATCAGTCATATCGTAAAATTCGTAACAAATCATTCGTTCATTTTAACGGTTCAAAATTTGTGGATATATACTCAACTTATATATGTATAACATATCCAAAAATTACTACGATCCAACGGTCGGATTAAAAATTATAACCCCCGCAAAATAACTCAAAAACTCTAATTTGATTTTTAATACCTCCATTCCGATAAAAATACTGATAAAACACCTCAACATTAACTCCTTCATTTTTAACCACAAAAATATATCCCTCATTTATATTCACATAAAATAAATATTTCCTTATCATATAAATCAATAATTAATTATTCACAAATAATATTACAGAATCACAATTATGACAACCAAACTATTCCCAAGAAAGAGGGGGCTTTCCAATAAGAATTTTTTTTTACTGGCGCGCAATTAGATGACCAAACCTCTCCTTAGACAAAATTTTCTAGACATTGTCAATAATGCTATCTAATAATAGTATTCAAATAATATGAATTTTTGATATGATAATGGGAAATATTGTACAGTGACAATTATTGAACAACAATAATATAAAATTTCAACGTAGCAATTATTGAATCAATAAAATAAAATATTGAACAGTAATTACTGTAACAATTATTGAGTAGTGCCTTCTTACGTAAGAATCAATAATTTCAAAAATACTGTGCAATACCGTATGCTACTGTGCAATAACGCGTATTACTGTATTTTAACCACCGGGTATTCCAACAATGTTAACGGTAACAACTACGCCGTTATTTATAAAAACTCAAATTTGTCGTTTTCTTCATCCGACAGTTATTCTGTTATGGGGCCCACAAATAGCTGCGTCGTTGTACGAATATTCTCCGACAGAAAGAATATTCCCCGACAACAATGAATATTTTATAACCACTTGCGTATTTTGAAAAAAAAATTCATATATCACCCTTAACTTTAACATTTATCAATTTAACCATTTACTGAATAGTAATTATAAGAAAATTGAATACTTTTATTTCATAAAATTTTGGGTCTTACAAGGTTGGTTCGGTTGGTATAAGTTTGGTTCTTTATATCTTCGACAGTACTGATAAGGACAATTGTTTGTTTATCTTAGGAGGGAACAAGAGGAGTCATGTGGCAATATCATGAGCCAAAGATATTCGTTCGGCATATGGAGTTCGGGTGTGATAGTTTGTTTTCGGCAGATATGAATCTTCGATTGGTATAAATTTGTATACTATCTTATTTTAAGTTCCTTATAAAAAAGAGACCGGAAAAAATGTTGGGGTGTGATTATTTGGACAGTGGGAGAGTCATCGTTAAAGTAAGATTGTGTTTCCTTATTTAGTGGGATAATGAGGTTTAATTTGGGAAGGAATCTATCAACCATTAATTGTACAGTAAAACCTCTATTTAGAAATAGACTTGGGACCAAACTATTTGTATTCTAATTGAGAGGTTATTACTAAATAAAGGTATTGGTACAAAATATTTTCCGAACACCTAAAAATATTCACTTTAACAAAAATATCAATAAGAACTCCCTAATAATTATTTTTCAAAAAATATTTATGCAAAGTAGTATTTTATTAAAAAATATGGTCTTTTATAAATAAAAATAATATTTTATAGGAAAATGTAGTCCTTTATAGGAAATGTAGTCTTTTAGAGAAAAATATAGTTCTTTATAAGAAATGTAGTCTTTTATAGAAAATATAGTCTTTTAAAATTAATATTGTCTCTCTCTCATATATATATATATATATATATATATATATATGAAATTATTACTATATAGAGGTATAATTTTTTAATACGGGACTTAAAAAATATATAACATATTACAATTTAGAGTTATTCCTATTTATAACTGGCCCAAATTGGGACCAATTTTTTTTATAACATTGTAAAGATTTTTCTTATATAGAATATTCCTAAATAGAGGTTTTACTGTAGTTATAAGGTGATTATACAAATGACTTCTACTCCCGATTGGATTATGGTGGACAGGACAATAATAAATACATTAATAATTTAGGAGATAAATAACATAATATCATATGACACAAATAAACACTTTCTACTCTCCATATTATGATAGTGGATTTCTCTCTCTACGTGGTTTTCTCCTAATTAGGTTTCCACATAAATTCTTGTGTTCATATTTTATATCTCTTTGCTTATATTTATGTGGGTGTATTTTGTAAGTTTTTATTTCACAACAATACAATTAACCGTTAACGCGATTTTGACATACTGTTTTGATAATTTCGTCAGGCGTACAAAATTTGGCGTTAACAATTACAATATAATTTGGTTTTTATATAAATTTCTTTTCGGTACCTTTTATTCCTTAGTTAATTAACTACATATTTTAATTCGATAAAGTTAGTACTACTAATTAATAAGAGACATAACTTAATGAATAAAATTCGGCACATAATTTGAAAGGACTGTAACGCCCTTCATCTTCCCGGGAAATTTAACCTCGCCCATCACTCTTTACGAGGGAAAGTTTAAAGCTTGGAAATCTGTTTACTTAATTTCTTCCCGAATCATCTCCCACCTTTTTCCTATTTCTGCTTTCAGTTGAAGATTCGATCGATCAAACAGTCGAATATGGAGAAATTATATAAACTTTATTTCGCCATATCCTTTCTCTATCTGTTTTCTGGCAACCAAATTGATGATTATCAGCGACATTCCCGGAGCTCTTCAGCTTCCGTTTCATAGTACTACAATTCCAAGAGGTACTATTTCTTATATTTATCTACTTCACACCGGTTTATTTAACTGTGTTATTCTCAATTTTATGTTTAATTTAGTGGAAATCACTCTTACTCCGTTACTCGAAATTCATTTGCATACTAGGAATTTTTCCACTTATTTTCTTAATTGATCTCTCTTATTAGTTATCTTAACATATATTACCCTCGGTTAGGGTTTCAGATTCTGTATCTAAGACTAATTTCATATATATATTAATGGGAATCAGTTGTTCATATTTTTTTATTCAATAAATTAATGGGAATCTCAGTAAAAAAATTACTATTATATTGTGTTAGTGCAAATTTTCTGCTAGATCCAGAATTGACTCTGGATATACTCAGGTATTCATAACTAGAAAAGATAAAAAAAAGAATATATATATATATATATATATATATATATATATATATATATATATTAATGGGAATCAGTTGTTCATCTTTTTTATTCAATAAATTAATAGGAATCATAGTAAAAGAAATACTATTATATTGTGTTGGTGCAAATTTTCTGCTATATCCAGAATTGACTCCGGGATCATACTACTAGACCAAATGCCAAGTTGTTGATGTGTTTTTATCTCTTTGGGATCAATGTGTCTATATTAAATAGACCTTATTTTCCAATTAATTACATTAAATTTTGCTTTGACGTTATACATTCTGCAGACTGCATCTTAAACACATTCTGTACTTTTGTGATCTAAGAAGTTAAGGTTGCTATGTTTGAGAATCTAGTGTATAATTTACAGGATTCATTGCGCCTGTCGCCAACTTCTAGTTCTACATGTATTTGTCTAGAGATACAAAGTTTTGTGTTTGCATTTCGTGCAGTTCTTGTTATTGACTTGGTTAATCATAAAGACTTAAAAATGACATAAGGGCATTGATTAACGTGGTTGCCATATTTGAGGCTACATAACATGGCATGAAGTCAAACAACCGTATGTGTGCTGTATGATTATGCTTGTGTTTATCGTGAGCTTGATTGCTGAACTGATCTTTTGTGTTAAATATTTCCTGTGCACTAAAATATAACTTACACAGACACATACACAAGGGACTGACAAAAACAACAGCAACGATTTTCTGTTAATAGTTTAGTTACATATAGGAAGGAAGAAAGGAAATTCAAAGAAGATAATTAGGCTAAAAGCCACAAGCACAAAGCTTACAGTTTAATAATATCAATCATTCAATCATTTTTCATGATGGATTACAACTGTTTATATAGGAATAGGAAAAACCCTAATAGTTAGAGCCTAATTAAAATATTAAGTAACCTAATTAAATAAGGAAATAAAATCCTAGTAATTTTCTACTACCTTAAATATTTAATACTCTAGAATGTTCTACAAATATATCCTATTATTATCTACTAAATAAACTAATTGCATTTTAATCATCCATAAATAATAATATATAATAATAACCCAATAATATTAAATTTCTCTTGCTTCCATCCTCATCACATATCTTCTTTGCTTCATAACACAGAAGTATGTTGTGTGGGACTGATTTCAAGCACACTAGGTTAACAAACTGGTTTCAAAAATTCCATGTATTACCTCACTTGTTGGGCTTTAATTAGCAGCTTCGCTAATGGCCTATAAATTGATAAAATATTCCCCAGTTGTACTTGTCATTGGGAATATCATGAGCGTTGTATCAATATTCTTTAGTAATTGCGAGACTAAAAATTTCCCTTGATTTCTTCTACCCTTAATGGAAAGTTGAATTTAAGAAAATTAAAACTTATGTGGGACTATAGATACAACTAAACCTTGTGAGACTCTCCAGGAATTATACTTGGAACCTCTTACGCCTAAAATTAAATGATTTCAATCCATTTCATAGACGTGATATACACTTGTTAATGGTTTGAGATGTAATTAGAACTAACTACAAGGACTTGTACATTAGGAATGTGGACTGTTGTATGTATAGTATTTAGTCTACCTTTACTAATTGTTATTCAATACATGCCTTTTTTCCTTGTAATCAGAATGTGGTATTAGAGTTTCAGGTTTCTTCTTGCCCATTTGTAAATTCTTAGTTGCCTTTACTCTATCAGTGGGTATTTCAGTTTCAGGGTTCTCCCTGATCCCACCATATGATAACAGCAATTCATGATTTTTTTTAGTTCAATACTTGATGGCTATCTTGTAAACAATTATAGTTAAAAACACTATAACAGAATATTGTTGACCAACTATACACAAAAATGTGTGTGCACATAGTATAAAAAACTGAGAAAATAGGGAGCAGGACTTGCAATTGAATGTTTTATTACACATTTTCATTAGTAAATAATACATTGGTCATTCTCTTGGTGCACATAGTATTATTCATTGTTGACTGTATCAGCAAAATGAAATACTAAAATTAGAATTTAAGAGGGGCATTCCGAGAATCGAACTCGGGACCTCTCGCACCCAAAGCGAGAATCATACCACTAGACCAAATGCCCTGTTGTTAATTTGTTACAATCTCTTAATCAAAACTGTATCTTTGTTTTGACTTTATAAATGTGTCTTTGTGTTGACTATATAAAATATGTACAATGTATCTTATGACATGGTTTGTACTCTTGTGTGATGCATAAAGTTGAGATTGCTATCCTAGAGAATCTAATATAATTTTTACAGGACTGGAAAAATTTCTGGTTTGAGTTGATTTTTTTTAATTGTAGAATTGTTTCTCTAGCAGTGCAATGCTTCTATTCTTTGATTTACGGGCACTAATTATGTTGTTGATTAAATTTGGGGTTAAGTGATGTACATGTAAAGCTATGCTTGTATAGCTGCTGGGAAATCATGCTTGTGTTTGCTTTCCATTTGTTTGTTGAGCTGATCTTTTGTGCTAAAATTATACAGTAACTTTAAGTTATACCCTACTCTCACATACACAAGGAAAGAGAGAAATAAAATATTTTGCCATTGTAATAATTTTTGGTTCAACCTTGTTGGTACTTCTAGTACATGTATTCTTTTTGTCAAGACAATAAATTGCCCTAATGAAATACAATTTGGTATAGGTAACTGATATTTCCACGTGGTTCCCCTCACAAATGGGATCCACATTAATGTGTGTTTGAGTTATGTGGAAATATCATTGCTCATAAATCATAAATGACCCTAGGTTCATTCACCCCCAACTGGAAAATATAATTTTGAGAAGAAAAATGGTATGTAATGTGGGATTGTAGATACAACTAAAACCTTATGTGGCATCCTGGTAATATTCTTGATACCTCTTGCACCTAGAATAGTGTAATACCATGAGCATGATCCGCAATATAAATATAATATGCAATTAAAGAGATTTGATGTATTATGGTGTACCCACTAGACTATATGCAAGAAGGAGATTTAGCACATTATGGCGTCCCTAGAAGATGAGATGCAAGATGATGAGAAAAAGGGGCATATGACAAGAATTGAAGTTAGTTTTGGGCTAATAATGTTCAAATGACTAGGGACATTTGTTTCTTGCTAAAAAGATAAATTACTTGTGATGAGAGAGAGGGGCATTCCGAGAATCGAACTCGGGACCTCTCGCACCCGAAGCGAGAATCATACCACTAGACCAAATGCCCAATTCAGTTTTTTTGCTTCAATTTTTAACTTGGACTATAGGGTTTCTTTAAGGTATGGCCAATCAACCTTTTACACCTTGTAACAATCTTTGATGTATTATCTATTATTTTGGCGTGGCAGATTATTTATTGCAGAAGCTAAATTGCTTCTTGAATTCAGTGTTCTATGAATGTTCATATTTTAAATGATTTTTCATTTATCTGAAATGTAGGCTGTGACGAAGCTTGGTGAGTGATATATATATCAATACTTAGTTACTTAACTGCAATTTTAATTATGTGACTTCTTTAAAAGTTGAATTTGTTTTTTTCTGTTAGTATCTTCATATTCACAAAAAAAAAAAAAAAAAAAGGGCTCTGGTACTTGTTATTCTGCAACTTTTCTATCTTTCTAGGGCCGAATACCAGAGTTAGTAAATTGATTTCTCATGGTTCACTGCATCCACCACTGCAAAAATATGCTTGGATTTATGTGTTATTGTTAAGCTATTTAGTTCGATTTTTAGCATAGATTATAGCTTGTGCCTACAAGTTACAAGTTTAATAAAGGTTTCCTTTCTTTTAAGTCGATGTTTTCTTCTTATTTCTTAATTAAGGCACGCTACAAGTTACAAATTTAATAAAGGTTTCCTTTCTTCCAAGTCAATGTTTTCTTCTTATTTCTTAATTAAGGTACGAATGGAGAATATTATACAGATGTTAATGAACCCTTATTCTGCATTATGAGATACTTCTTTAGATAAATATGCTCAAAATGAAAATTGGAAGAAAAAAGTGAATATTTTACAAGGGAAAGTAGAAAAAATAACATATTTTATAGGCCTAAAAACGGGTGAGAAATAAATATTAAATTAATGCAGGGGCATTCCGAGAATTGAACTCGGGACCTCTCGCACCCTAAGCGAGAATCATACCACTAGACCAAATGCCCAATTGTTAACTTTATTGCATTTGCTATATAAATTCAAATTCATTGTGTTTTGAATTATTTGGGTTTACAGGTTACAATTTTCAACCTATCTGGCCTGTGCTGATGTAAATTTTTGCAACACGTGTTTTTTATTGGTTGACAGAAGTCCTGACTCCTGATACATATATATTAGCAATTTCTGCCAAAGATGTTTGTTGCTGACTGATTTTCTTAGTTAGCTTGGATTTCGAAAACAGAAACCAATTAAAGTTCTAAAAGCTTTAAAAGGACATTAAGTCAGTGAGTTTTAGAATGAGGCATTCTGAGAATCCAAGCCAACACCTCTTGCACACAAAGTGCAAATTGTGCCACTTGACCAATTGCCAAATCTTGGTGCTTGTTGTATTTTATTTCTAGCAATGCCTTTTATATTCACCAGCACACTTTAGAACAACAGCAGCAGTTCCTGTGATTTCTTGTGGTTGAAATATGCTTCATTGAAACTCAATACTCTTTTTGTTAAAAAACACACCCTTTGCTAGGCCATACTGGTATTGGAAGTAATAATATCTGCCGCATATAGGTATCTGGCGGTGTACAATTTTTCCAATAAGTTATATACTGATAAAAAAAAATAATGTGCTTTAGGCATTTGCCACCTGATCAGATGACTGGTAGCCTGGTAGTCTTCATCAAAGAATTGAACGGAGCTTTGTGATCAATCTTGGTAAGTAATCTTCTTATTAGAACTTTTGCTAAACTGTAATAAATGTCCTAGTATTTTAAGCCAGAGTAATTAAGGATATAGAGTTAATACCGTCTCATATTCATTCAATGTTTCCCATGTTTTTTCAGTTATTAGGAGGATGCTCAAAACTTGAATATGACTGAACTTGTAAATTCTGGCATGAATTAAGAAATTGGCTGTAGGGCGCTTGGGAGAAGAAGGAGGGGGGGAGGGGCATTCCTCGGATCTTATGGAGAAGCCGATAATAAAGTAATAAACTTGTAACCAAAAATAATAATCAACTAAGTAAGAAAACAACTACTAATGTAGGGGCATTCCGAGAATTGAACTCGGGACCTCTCGCACCCTAAGCGAGAATCATACCACTAGACCAAATGCCCATATTTTTGTTTCTGTTACAAATGAATTCTTACATTTAAAACAATTGTCCAAACATGTTGAATGAGATGAGATTACCATCTATTCCCTTCGCCCAGGATGAAAGTCGTGGTGGACTTTTCACGAATATTAAGAATATGAATGAAATGACAAAATTGTCCATAATAATGTCATTAAATATGGAGAGAGAATTAGAATAAGAAAAGTATGAGATATTTAGTGTTACGGGTATAATAGAAAAATATGTGTAAAAGTTTGATTATTAAAGGAAAATGGACATTTAACATGAGACTACCCAAAATAATAATAAGGACTTTTATCATGAGATGGAGGGAGTAAGTTTTTTGTTTAATTTTCATATTTTTTGCTCATTTATAGGAAATAGCACATTTGTTACCTTCTTAGGCTATTCCTCTATAATATACTGCGAAAACATATACTACTACTTAGCAGTTGATCAACTTAAACAAAAAAAAAAAAAAAAAGAGTACTACTTGGCAGTTAGCTTGGTTGTGAAAAGATGCCCAATTAGAGCGGTGAATTGTGGAAGTTTTACTGAAGAATAATAGAGTTATTTATAAATGAAAACTTCATAAAAAGATTTTTATTTTGCCAAACTTATTGTTCTGCAAAAGATCCCTTTTTATTTATTTATTTATTAATACTAAGTATAAAATGACACAATGTCTAAGAGTATATTATTATAATTTCATTATCAAGTCACCATTATTTAACTAACAACTTGTTATATTTAGGAGAAAAAACATAACAAAAATGTATCCTTAAATTTAGCACAAAAAATAAAATTTGTGTGACGCCCCCAAAATTAAGTATACATCACCCATCTTGGGTCGTCAGATACAACGTACAGAATACAAATACAACTTACTAATACATCTGTCGTGTACAATACGACAAAACATAAACTGTGAGTTTGAATACAAATATTATCTTCTAGAGAGTATTCATACTTAAAAGGAGTCCTCATTATATTTATTAACACACTATTACATAGAATAGTGAGAACTACTAACTAATACTATCATTTGAACCATCACTTCGTTTCCCGACCTGCCCCAGCTACGTTCTCATTTTCTGAAGAGAACAGTGAAAGAAAGGGTGAGCTCAACTAGCCCAGTAAAAAATATTATGACTAAGATAATACAGAATAAATTATCATTAGCCTTCAACAATGTTAAACTGATAAAATATAATAGACATCAAGTTTAACTGTAGCGGAACAAGCAATCCATTAAAAGAGTCAAGTAGAAAATAAACTCTACTATCTTTTATGATTTAAAAGGTTTTTCAACACTGTGTTCGCTGGGACTCAGCTTAATAAAATAATCCACATCATCGAATCACCCCTGCACTACGACCAAGGATATTTGTGTATTCATTAATGGTCATGATCATGCCAACAACGGTCCATCAATGCACTGCGGGCCAATGAGGATTTTTACCACATCATTTGTAACATTACGGTCATGATTATACCGAATAATCCATGGTCATAATCATACCAAGTCCATCTATGCACTATAGGCCACAGATGACTTTCAACATTTTATAAACATGAGGATGATGACAATGATATAAGAATTCAATAAAACATGTTCAAGAATTAATTTATCCAAGAATTAACAACGTCCAAATTGTCAACATGATACTGCTTTGTGGAGTAAACTTCAAGACTGATCAGGAGAATATTTTCATGAATAGATACTAGATGAAGCGCAAATGTCAAGGATATTCCACTAATTTCATGGAGTATAGAAGTCAAAGTTTTAATCAACTGAGTATAATAAAGAATGGAATAACAAAAGAAATCACCATGCATGCGATAGACCGCACAGACAGGTTATTCTAACAGAATAATAATAAATAATAGAATCAGGTCCGACGTAAACGCACAGACAGGATATTCCGACAGAATAATAAATAATGAAATCAGGTCCGGTGTAAAACACACAGACAGGATGTTCCAACAGAATAATAATAAAAACGGAACTAGGTCCGGTGTAAAACACACAGACAGGATATTCCAACAGAAAAATAGAAGAATATCACCAAGTATAGGGTAGACCGCGTATACTGGTTATTCCAACAGAATAATAAAGAATGGAATAACAGAAGTTCTCTTCATGAATATAAAAGAAATAATGTTCCCTACCTTAAAAGAACTGGATATTGAAAAAGTGAAGTATCAGAATACTTTTATTCTCTCTCTCTTATTCTCTCTATACTTTCTCTCTCTATAGCTTGAATGAATTCGTGAAAAATAATGAAGCCCTAGGCCTCTATTTATAGAAAAACTGAGGGTGGCTCTTGGTCTTAACGAAGGGTCAAATGACTCTTGGTCTTAACGAAGGGTCAAATGACTCTTGGTAATATTGAAGGGACAACTACTATTGACGAAAGTAATTACTATTGACCAAGGTAAATACTATTGACGAAGGTAATTACTATTGACCAAGGTAAATACTATTGACCAAGGTAAATACTATTGACGACAGTAATTACTATTGACGAAGAGACTCTTAGATGATGACATATGACCCCCCATAAAAATAACCAAACTTACCACAACGTCTCAATTATTAATTTAATAATATAACATATTATACAGATGATATTATGACAATAATTTAAGAGATATGATGCAGCAATTACTGTAGCAATAATTGAGTATAGCTGAGTGACTTCTCCCGTAAGCATCAATAATCAATACCGTGTGCTACTATGCAACCACGCGTATTACTGTTGTGACGCCCCCAAAATTAGGTATACATCACCCATCTTGGGTCGTCAGATACATAGTACAAAATACAAATACAACTTACTAATACAACTGTCGTGTACAATACGACAAAACATAAACTGTGAGTTTGAATACAAATATTATCTTCTAGAGAGTATTCATACTCAAAAGGAGTCCTCATTACATTTATTAACACACCATTACATAGAATAGTGAGGACTACTAACTAATACTATCATTCGGACCATCACTCCGTTCCCCGACTTGCCCCAGCTACGTTCTCATTTCCTGAAGGGAACAGTGAAAGAAAGGGTGAGCTCAACTAGCCCAGTAAGAAATATTATAACTAAGATAATGCAGAATAAATTATCATTAGCCTTCAACAATGTTAAACTGATAAAATATAATAGACATCAAGTTTAACTGCAGCGGAACAAGCAATCCATTAAAAGAGTCAAGTAGAAAATAAACTCTACTATCTTTTATGATTTAAAAGATTTTCCAACACTGTGATCGCTGAGACTCAGCTTAATAAAATAATCCACATCATCGAATCACCCCTGCACTACGGCCAAGGATATTCGTATATTCATTAATGGTCATGATCATGCCAACAACTGTCCATCAATGCACTACGGCCAATGAGGACTTTTACCACATCATTTGTAACATTACGGTCATGATTATACCGAATAATCCCTGGTCATAATCATACCAAGTCCATCTATGCACTACAGGCCACAGATGACTTTCAACATTTTATAAACATGAGGATGATGACAATGATATAAGAATTCAATAAAACAAGTTCAAGAATTAATTTATCCAAGAATTAACAACGTCCAAATTGTCAACATGATACTGCTTTGTGGAGTAAAATTCAAGAATACTTAGAAGAATATTTTCATGAAAAGATACTGGATGAAACGCAATTATCAAGGATATTCCACAAATTTCATGGAGTATAGAAGTCAAAACTTAACCAACTGAGTACAATAAAGAATGGAATAACAAAAGAAATCACCATGCATGCGATAGACCGCACAGACAGGTTATTCCAACAGAATAATAAATAATGGAACCAGGTCCGGCGTAAACGCACAGACAGGATATTCCGACAGAATAATAAATAATGGAACCAGGTCCGGTGTAAAACACACAGACAGGATATTCCGACAGAATAATAAATAATGGAACCAGGTCCGGTGTAAAACACACAGACAGGATGTTCCAACAGAATAATAATAAAAACGGAACCAGGTCCGGTGTAAAACACACAGACAGGATGTTCCAACAGAATAATAATAAAAACGGAACCAGGTCCGGTGTAAAACACACAGACAGGATGTTCCAACAGAATAATAGAAGAATGTCACCAAGTATAGGGTAGACCACGTATACAGGTTATTCCAACAGAATAATAAGAAATGGAATAACAACAGTTCTCTTCATGAATAAGAAAGAATAACACCCCTTACCGTTTTAAAGAAGAGCTGAAATAAGGAAGTAGTTAAGTAGCAGAATACTCTTCTTCTCTCTCTCTATAGTTTCTCTCTCTAGAGTTCAGTGAATTCGTAAGAAATAATGAAGGAATGAGCTGCTATTTATAGAAAAATAGAATGCATAGTAACTAATCCATGAACGGTCCAGATTGATTACTTTAATCTGACGGTCCATATTTAAAGAAAAATTTTTTAAATAAAATATAATATATTCTATTTATAGAATAACTTTAATAAAGTATTCTGTTTTATATAAAAAGATGTTTCTGTTTTATTACGTTAATAATACGAATAAAACAAAACGTCATTATCGCTAAATAATTCATATTATTAACTGACAATAATTGAATCAAACTGAGTGACTTCTCACATAAGCATTAATAATCAATACCGTGTGCTACTATGCAACCACACGTATTACTGTACTTTTACTACCGAGTAGTTCAACAGTAACAATGGTAAAATTTCCGCCGTTATTTTTTATAAAATATTTTTGTCGTTTTCTCAATCCGACAATAATTCCGTTGTGGGGTCCACCAATGATTGTGTCGTTGTACGAATATTCCCTGTTAAAACGAATATTCCCCGACCAATCGAATATTATATAACAACTTGCGTACTTTGCAAAATTTATAAATATTACCCACAACTATAACATTATATCAAATTAACTCCATAATATTCAAAAATGATATTTATAGAAAATTCATCTTTATTTATAAAAGTTGGGGTCTTACAACCTCCCCTTCTTATGAAATTTCGCCCTCGAAATTAGGGTACGTACCTGGTATGTCGAAGAGGTAAGGATACCTTGATTTCATTTCAGATTCTAACTCCCAAGTCATTTCCTCAACATCGTGGTTTCTCCACAAAACTTTGACTTGAGGTATAACCTTGGAGCGTAGAATATGTTCCTTCTTATCCAAGATTTGAACAGGAACTTCTTCATACGTCAAATCTTCCGCTATTTCGTCCGGTTCTAACTCAATAATGTGGTTCGGGTCTTCCACATATTTGCGTAACATGGATATGTGAAAAACGTTATGAACACGAGACATACTTGGCGGTAAAGCGAGTCTATAAGCCACAGTTCCTACTCGATCGAGGATTAAAAATGGACCGATGAATCGAGGATTGAGCTTTCCTCTCTTTCCAAATCTCGTAACTCCTTTCCATGGAGCAACACGTAAGAACACATGATCTCCTACATCAAATTCCACGTCCTTTCGATGAAGATCAGCATAACTCTTTTGTCGATCTTGTGAGGTTTTTATACGTTGTCGGATCGTTTGAATCTTTTCTGTAGTCATACGTACCAACTCCGGTCCCAACAACGTTGCTTCACCCACCTCATCCCAGCATACTGGAGAACGACATTTTCTTCCATACAATGCTTCGAATGGAGCCATGCCAATACTTGCTTGATAACTGTTGTTGTAGGAAAACTCCACCAATGGTAAGAACTTGTCCCAACTTCCCTTGAAGTCAAAGACACAGAGTCTTAATAGATCTTCAAGAGTTTGAATAGTCCTCTCTGATTGTCCGTCCGTCTGAGGATGATATGCTGAACTAAATCGTAACTCCGTGCCCATAGCTTTTTGTAAACTAACCCAAAATCGTGAAGTGAATCTTGGGTCTCGGTCAGAAACTATGGATACTGGCATACCATGCAGTCTTACAATCTCGTTTATGTACATACGAGCAAGACGTTCAAGTGTATAAGTTTCTCGTATCGGTAAGAAATGAGCAGACTTGGTCAATCTATCAACAATGACCCAAATCGCATCAATACCTTGAGAAACCCTAGGAAGACCGGTAACGAAATCCATGGTAATGTGCTCCCACTTCCATTCTGGAATTTCAAGTGGTTGCAATGGACCTTTTGGTACTTGATGCTCCGCTTTGACTCGTTGACAAGTTAGACACCTTGAGATAAACAACGCTATCTCTCTCTTCATATTGCTCCACCAAAATGTATGACGAAGATCATGATACATTTTGGTACTTCCAGGATGGATTGCAAACGGTGTGTTGTGCGCCTCCATCATGATTTCATACTTTAAATCAGGGTTGTTAGGAACACAAAGTCTGGAGTTGACTCGAAGTATTCCTTCTTCATCGATTCTTGCTTCCGGCATAGCACCTTCTTGCACTTTCTTCCTCATACGCATCAGCTCCAGGTCTGTAGCTTGAGCAGCTTTAACTTTATCGATTAAAGTCGGTTCTACTCGTATATTCGCCATCATCACATGGGTCCCTGGAGTCTTTAACTCTATCTCCATCCTTTGCAAATCACACAAAATGGGCTTTGTGTTGACAATATCGCACTCGTACTTGCATATGATCTTCTACTCAATGCGTCAGCTACCACGTTCGCTTTTCCAGGATGGTATTGAATGGTATGATCATAATCTTTCAACAGTTCAAGCCAACGTCGTTGTCGCATGTTGAGTTCCTTTTGAGTGAAGAAATATTTGAGGCTTTTATGATCCGTAAAGATCTCCACCTTCTCCCCATACAAGTAATGCCTCCAAATTTTAAGTGCAAAGACAACAGCTGCCAACTCTAGATCATGAGTAGGATAATTCCTCTCATATTCCTTGAGTTGTCTTGATGCATAGGCTATGACTTTTCCATGTTGCATGAGAACGCATCCCAACCCTTTGCTCGAAGCATCACTGTAGATGACAAATCCCTCCGAGCCAGATGGTATTGTTAGAACAGGTGCTGAAATGAGTCTCCTCTTGAGTTCTTGAAAACTCTGCTCACATTCTTCGCTCCAACCGAACTTTGTATCTTTCCGAGTCAGCTGAGTTAATGGAGTAGCGATTCGAGAAAATCCTTCCACGAATCTCCGATAATAACCAGCTAAACCAAGAAAGCTACGTACTTCGGTCACTGATTTAGGTTGCTCCCAGCTTTGAATAGCTTCAATCTTTGCCGGGTCAACCGATATTCCACGACTTGATACTACGTGCCCAAGGAATGCTACCTCTTCCAGCCAGAACTCGCATTTCTTCAACTTGGCATAAAGTTTGTATTCACGAAGCTTTTGGAGTACCAACCTCAAGTGTTGCTCATGATCTTCACGGCTTTTGGAATAAACAAGGATGTCATCGATAAAGACGACCACAAAGTGATCCAAATATTCCTTGAATACCCTGTTCATCATATCCATGAAGGCAGCAGGAGCATTAGTCAATCCAAAAGACATAACTAAGAATTCATAATGCCCATACCGAGTTCTGAAGGCAGTCTTTGGAATATCCTCAGTTCTAACCTTCAGCTGATGATATCCAGAACGAAGATCGATCTTTGAAAAGAATTGTGCTCCTTGCAACTGGTCAAACAGGTCATCAATACGTGGCAATGGGTACCTATTTTTGATGGTGACATGATTCAACTCCCGATAATCAATACAAAGTCGCATACTCTCATCTTTCTTCTTCACGAACAGAACAGGAGCACCCCAAGGAGAAGTACTAGGACGAATAAAACCAATGTCTAACAATTCCTGCAGTTGGGTCTTTAACTCCTGAAGTTCAATAGGAGCCATTCGATATGGGGCTTTGGAAATGGGTTTTGTACCGGGTTCAAGGTCGATACAAAATTCAATTTCACGCTCTGGGGGTAGGCCAGGAAGTTCTTCGGGAAATACGTCAGGAAATTTATTAACAACAGAAATATCATTCAAAGCTGACGTATTTTTGTTTAGATCTGTGACATGAGCTAAGAAAGCTTGACATCCGTTTTTCAATAAACGAATAGCTTTATGGCTTGAGATGACAGCGATTGATTTTAATGGTTTGGTTGCTTGAATTCGCATAATAGGTCGATTAGGAATATGAAAGCTAACAACCTTACGAAAACAATCAATTTTTGCATGATGAGTAGTTAACCAATCAATCCCTAGAATCACGTCAAATGCAAGTATTTTTAATGAAATAAGATCGACAGGTAATGTGTGGGTACCAACTTGAACCAAACAAGACTTATAAACCGTGGATGTAATGAAGGTTTCTCCCAATGGAGTTTCAACTGCTAAGTCAAAGTCTAATTTCTCCGGAATCAAATTTAATCGATGAGCGCAAGTAGGAGAAATAAAAGAATGGGTAGAACCGGTATCAAATAAAGTATAGACTTCGTTAGAGTTTATGATAAGCTTACCCGTGATGACCTCATTCGGGTTCCTTGCTCTCTGGGAGTTCACAACAAACGCTCTCCCTTGCACAACCGGTTTTGACTTTTCTGGGACGGCCTTTGGTGCCTCCATCCTAGCTGAATTTGTCTTCGGTAAACGACAAAATCGGGCTAAATGACCTTCTCTTCCACAATTATAACATGCTTTGGACGGCATCGCGCAGTTTGGACTGATGTGCCCCTCCCCTCCGCATTTGAAACATATGATAGGTGGTCGTTCTCCTTCCTTAACGACAGGTGCTGGTGCTGACGTCTTTCCATCATTGTTGAATCTCCTCTTCTTGAAATGCCCATTCTTATTGTTTTGGCCCTGATTACCACCGAAGTGGTTACCATTTCTGGCCTGTTGATTCCCTCCACGCTTGTTGTCACCGCTTCGATGACTGCTTTCACTGGTATTATCATTTTGCCGGCTGCTCTCTTTTGGTTGCGTTGTCTCGTTATCGCGCTCCACCAACTGAGCCCTATTTACAACATCTGAATACAAACACAGTTTATGAGAAACAAGATGTTGACGTATCTCCGGCTTCAAACCTCTTAAAAACATCCGCGTCATTCTTTCTTCATTATCCACCAAGTGGGACGCAAACCGGGATAACTCCGCAAATTTTGCCTCGTACTGCGACACGGTCATATTATTCTGCTCCAATTTGATGAACTCCACCTCCTTCATGTGACGAATACTCTCGGGAAAGTATTTGTCGTTAAACAGCTCTTGGAACTTCTCCCAAGACATCTTCAGTGCGGCAGGTTGAGTACGCTTTATCGATTCCCACCAGTAATCTGCCTCTCCTCGCAACATAAAGGCGGCAAAGGGAACCTTTTGCTCCTCGGAGCAACCCAAGACATCAAATATCTTGGTGATCTGCTTTATCCATGTTTCAGCTACAAGTGGTTTGGGTTCTCCCTTAAACTCCGGTGGTCCCAGCTCCTTAAACTGTTTAGCGGTGACCGCTTGAGAGTTTCCAGTATTTCCACCTACGTTGTGGACAGGAGCCGCTTTCACCTGTTGTTGCATGAATTGCATAAAACCTCTGAACATTCCATCATTCATCATCTGGTCAGTGTTGTTGTTTGCATGAGGATTGTCACCTTCCTGATGCACATTATCCTGATTATTGATATGTGGTGAATCAACAGTCGCCTGTGCTCCATTGCTATTCTCAACATTCTCAGATGCCATTTTCAGATACTGCCACAAAATAAAAGTTAATTGATATGTCATATATTATCCTTATATTATGACCGACCAATTAAATACCATGCAAATAAACTTAGGTAGGTCATACTAGCGAAGGAATTCCCCGTCTCTCCCCTCCTAGTTCTATTCTCACATCTTAGCCAGGGATCATATCCCTAAGCTCTGATACCAACTGTGACGCCCCCAAAATTAGGTATACATCACCCATCTTGGGTCGTCAGATACATAGTACAAATACAAATACAACTTACTAATACAACTGTCGTGTACAATACGACAAAACATAAACTGTGAGTTTGAATACAAATATTATCTTCTAGAGAGTATTCATACTCAAAAGGAGTCCTCATTACATTTATTAACACACCATTACATAGAATAGTGAGGACTACTAACTAATACTATCATTCGGACCATCACTCCGTTCCCCGACTTGCCCCAGCTACGTTCTCATTTCCTGAAGAGAACAGTGAAAGAAAGGGTGAGCTCAACTAGCCCAGTAAGAAATATTATGACTAAGATAATGCAGAATAAATTATCATTAGCCTTCAACAATGTTAAACTGATAAAATATAATAGACATCAAGTTTAACTGCAGCGGAACAAGCAATCCATTAAAAGAGTCAAGTAGAAAATAAACTCTACTATCTTTTATGATTTAAAAGATTTTCCAACACTGTGATCGCTGAGACTCAGCTTAATAAAATAATCCACATCATCGAATCACCCCTGCACTACGGCCAAGGATATTCGTATATTCATTAATGGTCATGATCATGCCAACAACTGTCCATCAATGCACTACGGGCCAATGAGGACTTTTACCACATCATTTGTAACATTACGGTCATGATTATACCGAATAATCCCTGGTCATAATCATACCAAGTCCATCTATGCACTACAGGCCACAGATGACTTTCAACATTTTATAAACATGAGGATGATGACAATGATATAAGAATTCAATAAAACAAGTTCAAGAATTAATTTATCCAAGAATTAACAACGTCCAAATTGTCAACATGATACTGCTTTGTGGAGTAAAATTCAAGAATACTTAGAAGAATATTTTCATGAAAAGATACTGGATGAAACGCAATTATCAAGGATATTCCACAAATTTCACGGAGTATAGAAGTCAAAACTTAACCAACTGAGTACAATAAAGAATGGAATAACAAAAGAAATCACCATGCATGCGATAGACCGCACAGACAGGTTATTCCAACAGAATAATAAATAATGGAACCAGGTCCGGCGTAAACGCACAGACAGGATATTCCGACAGAATAATAAATAATAGAACCAGGTCCGGTGTAAAACACACAGACAGGATATTCCGACAGAATAATAAATAATGGAACCAGGTCCGGTGTAAAACACACAGACAGGATGTTCCAACAGAATAATAATAAAAACGGAACCAGGTCCAGTGTAAAACACACAGACAGGATGTTCCAACAGAATAATAATAAAAACGGAACCAGGTCCGGTGTAAAACACACAGACAGGATGTTCCAACAGAATAATAGAAGAATGTCACCAAGTATAGGGTAGACCACGTATACAGGTTATTCCAACAGAATAATAAGAAATGGAATAACAACAGTTCTCTTCATGAATAAGAAAGAATAACACCCCTTACCGTTTTAAAGAAGAGCTGAAATAAGGAAGTAGTTAAGTAGCAGAATACTCTTCTTCTCTCTCTCTATAGTTTCTCTCTATAGTTTCTCTCTCTAGAGTTCAGTGAATTCGTAAGAAATAATGAAGGAATGAGCTGCTATTTATAGAAAAATAGAATGCATAGTAACTAATCCATGAACGGTCCAGATTGATTACTCTAATCTGACGGTCCATATTTAAAGAAAAATCTTTTAAATAAAATATAATATATTCTATTTATAGAATAACTTTAATAAAGTATTCTGTTTTATATAAAAAGATGTTTCTGTTTTATTACGTTAATAATACGAATAAAACAAAACGTCATTATCGCTAAATAATTCATATTATTAACTGACAATAATTGAATCAAACTGAGTGACTTCTCACATAAGCATTAATAATCAATACTGTGTGCTACTATGCAACCACACTTATTACTGTACTTTTACTACCGAGTAGTTCAACAGTAACAATGGTAAAATTTCCGCCGTTATTTTTAATAAAATATTTTTGTCGTTTTCTCAATCCGACAATAATTCCGTTGTGGGGTCCACCAATGATTGTGTCGTTGTACGAATATTTCCTGTTAAAACGAATATTCCCCGACCAATCGAATATTATATAACAACTTGCGTACTTTGCAAAATTTATAAATATTACCTACAACTATAACATTATTTCAAATTAACTCCATAATATTTAAAAATGATATTTATAGAAAATTCTTCTTTATTTATAAAAGTTGGGGTCTTACAACTGTACTTTTACTACCGGGTAGTTCAACAGTTTTAACGGTAACACCTCAGCCGTTATTTTTATAGAAAGATAATTTTGTCGTTTTCTAACTACGACTATACTCCTGTTGTGGGGTCCACCAATGATTGTGCCGTCGTACGAATATTCTCCGACAAAAAGAATATTTCCCGACCAAACGAATATTTTAAAACAACTTGCTTACTTTACAAAATTTATAAATAATACCCACAACTATAATATTATATCAAATCCACACCATAATTATTTCGAAAAAATTAAATATTTATTCATAAAATTTGGGGTCTCACAATTTGTATCCTTTATTATTTGCAAATGGGACTCTTTCTTTGTATGTAGTATATATTATTATGTGTTTTAGCATTTTGTAACAGAAAATTTTAAGGCCACCTTTAATTCCTTTACTTGGCTTTTATTTTAAATGATAAAAAGGATTTACTTTTAATGAAAGTTTCATGGCTGGTTGGGGCATTCCGAGAATCGAACTCGGGACCTCTCGCACCCAAAGCGAGAATCATACCACTAGACCAAATGCCCGATATGTTAATTGAGGGCACATTCTTTTTTTTCTATGAGATTTTACATCCACCAAGCTTGGATACTTTCTTATGGTTGAATGTTGATACTTCCTATGTGCTTAAATTCATATTCTTAGGTGCCATTATTTGGCTATTTGCTGTTTATGATTTTGTTACTTTATTGAATAATTTTTTTAATCAGCATTGTTTGTATATATTAATTGAAAGTTTATTATGTCAATTTTTTGTTGCCTGACCAGAAGACTACGGAATTGTTGGTTAAAAAATTAATTGATGCTTTGGAAACAATGAAGTTAGTATTTAAAAAATTGTGTTTTTAGCACAATGTGATACCCCGCTAATTCTTCCCATTTAATTGTCTGTAGAATCCTATTTTGTATATGTATCCAAATTACACCTAAAATATTGTATTTTGTAAAAATTTAAGTTGGAATAAATATTATACATTTTTTGAAAATCACCCAAAAAAACAAAAAAAATTAAAAATGTCTAATTTTCCGGTCCCTGTAGAAGGACTTATTTTTGCCTCTTACCCATATATATATATAATTTTGATATGCTGTCAAAAAAATCTTTTAGGGTGGAAAAAGGAAAGGGGCATTCCGAGAATCGAACTCGGGACCTCTCGCACCCGAAGCGAGAATCATACCACTAGACCAAATGCCCAACTGTTTTAGTAGAAGCTTATCTTGATTCACCTTCTGATCTGCATTGGAGACCATTCAAGCATCACATTATAGATGCCAGCAGCATTGTATCATCATTTCAGGACCAATTTAAGTGTCCATTGTTCAAATCATGAACGACATAAATTTTAAAATCCGCCAACTATATTTAGATATTACAGTTTTATTACAAACTATATTTAAAGGTAATTTCCGAGCAGGAAGCAGCTCTCTCGACTTTTTAAGGTTAAATTAACCATTTTTAAAATTAATTTTTTTTTAAAAAAAAGTATATACAATTTACTATTACCCTCAAATTTAAAAATATATTTATATAAGCTTAATTATCAATTTTAAAAATACTCGGTTTGGCCAACAAAAATCAAAGCTGAACATTTAATTTGGACAGAGGGAGGGAGTACTCTCCAAAAAAGTACCGCCGGAAAAATCTACGAATATTAAAGTTATAGTTTTGTGCCATGTAATACCCCTATAAATATTAAACTATTAGTTTGGTTATATTATAAAAAAAATATGATGAGAAGAAGCTTTAAAGATATTGCCGTCATTTTATACCACTACCTCTTAAAAGTGGATTTTTTGTTGAGCAAAAATATTTATAAATACAATTCTTTTTGTGGAATAGGTGGAGTAGCAAGAAGTTGGAAATAGTTGTTAATAACAAACAACATATATCACCATATAACCAATTCAAAATCCTGAAATCCTCCCTCCATAATAAACAATAATAAACATACTAATGCTCACGTCCAAATACTACAATTTATTGCTTCTCCTAGTTTAGCTGCAGATCATTCCCGATAGCCTAGTACTAGTCAACTGCCAAGTTAATGTTTTCAAACATGTCATTGTTGATGAAAAGGAGGTGGTTGATAACCCTAAGTGCTAGGATTTGCAACAAAAGGCACACCCTGATTTACTAGCTCACAAAAGCCTTAAAATATTTACAACTACAAAGACATGCATAAAGAAACCTATCCGGGTTTTGATCCAACAAGGAGATCGGTTCATAGATCCAGATTGCCCATTCAGAACCATCAAGCTTGAATCATCTGCAAAATTTAACAAGATGTTAATACATCAAAACTCTTCACCGAAATTCTCAAGGAGGTCGAAGCTACAACGCATTTTGAGAGAGAGAGAGTAATATTCATATCTCACCACTCTTGGGATGCTTCTCCCTTTCAGTGTCTTCATTGCTGCTTCTGCAAAAGCTTGTGCAGCTTCCGCATCAGCTTCTGCTGCCTCAGCCTCCCTTGCTGCTTCTTCGGCTTCTGCTATTGCAGCTTCTGCATCGGCAACTGCTCTAGTAGCAGCAGCAGCAGCCTCCTCTGGAGTCATACCCCTCATCTTGGCAAGCTCCGCGTCAATATGAGATTTTGTAAGCACATCGGCCTCATCCCTTGCAACTTTAGGAGAAACCCTCTGCCTTCCCTCCAGGAGTAACAATGGGGTGTGTCTTCTTTTGTCAGATGATGCAGAAGTGAGTGCAATTCTGTACTTTCGTTTCATCTGTGCAAGAGAAAACCTCGAAGATAAACAGGCTGACAAGGTTTGATTAAAGCCGCCAAAATTTGAACCCTAAATAGGCTTACGAGGAGCAGTGAAATAAAGCAACTGCCATAATCAGATCACTGTGTTATCAGATTATAATAACTAAAATTATTTAAAAAATTAATACTAAATATATCATGCTAAAACTGGACCATTTCTTTACCTTGGTGTGCTCTTTAGCCTTTTTGAGGTAATATCTGATTAAGATTGTTCAAAAAAAAATATCCTTCTGGTTTCAAGAATTTCCCAAACCAAACTTCTAAATACAAGAGGGCAACTCAGTCGGGTATATATCTGATACTGTGATACATGGGTCATGTAAGGCAATCTTGTTTATGTTCAAATAGTAGTACTTCAAATAGAAGCATAACCTACTCACTTATAGTGAGGTCCAAATATCACTCTGAACTGAAGGCTGAATACAAATTAGTTTAGTTAAATGCTGTTAATAACCCAGATTTAAATCAAATTGGTAGACCAGAGCTGCAGCAAAATCTTCAAGTTAATTATTAATGAAGCTGATCACAAGCTACAGAATTCTCAAGAGAAATGTGCACATCAGAAGTGTATGAAATTTCACATGATAAATGTATGTCCACATATGCTACTTTAAATATAGCTATGTGAAAAAGTAAAAGCTGACTATTGCTCTTCCAGTTTTTTATTGGTCGACACAGAATATTCAACTTAACCTCTTAAAGCTTGAAATAATCATATATTTTAACAACCACCCCCCACCTTCTTCCCAATTACAGGCTTATCTCGACCTGCCTTAACTTTCATGCCAAAATAGGGGATTAAAGGTAGAAGTAGTGAGGAGATGATTGCAATCAAAAAAGGGCAATGAGATGAAATAAGAATACCATTAATCTCCCAGCAAGATCTCCAAATGCTAAACAAGCTTTTAAGGAGGAACGTCAAGAAAGAGGAATGTATACCCTCGTATCGCTTATAACTTCAAATCTATATTCTCAAAATCTAATGATCAAAACCAAGAGACTGAATGGTAGATAGGAAGTAGAAGAGAGGGGAGGCAGAGAGAGAACAAAAGATATCTTACTCAATAGTTTCTCTTCATCTTTAACTAAAAAGAATTCTGAGGGCTTTTGTCCTCATTTTTAACACCTTTCTTCTGTGTTTCTCTGGAGTTGATTGTATAGTGCCTAATGACCACCAGAAGATATGTAGAGTTAATCCATGTACATGGACTCTTCCTTGCTCCCTTAGTTCCCTGGCCTAACAAGCGTACTCTTAGTTTAAGCCTACTCAGTATACAGAAAGGATTCCCATTCCCATATAAGCCTGAGCTTATGGAAATTGGCCAAAACTGAGCATAAATCAGCTATGCTAGCCACAAGACTCCAGCTGTCCAAGAAATACCTAAATATATTGATCAGCATAAGAGCAATGTCAATTGGGGGGGAAAAAGACTAAAAAACAGGAAAAATTTTAAAAACAAAAGTAGGCGCAGTGGATGAGTTGACCTGCCATTATGTGCGCTCAATTCACCCATCAATAGACATTATTATAACTTCAAGTATAGTCCACTAGAAGTACAACTGAGATAGCTACTGAAGCCTAAATGAGATTCAACTGATTGTTCAGGCCCCAACTGTCAAAGACATGACAAGAAACACAATAATCCATTGGGTTCCCGTTAATCATGGCTCCTTGACAGCTATTTACCTATCCATTGGCACAATATGCATAAAAAGCGTCACTAAATGAATACATAACCTTGCAGTTGCCATCCCAAGCTTTTACCAGACCGCCAAAAAGATGGAGCCTTGTCAAAGACTAGAAAACAAGCAGATTTTTTTATTTTTTGACAGGAAAGATTGCAAACATTACCTTATTTTTCTGAAGCCTACCCCTCTTACTTCCACCACAAGCAAAAAATTATACGCTCCTCAAAATGAATAAATTATGTGACAGCATTGAAATGGGCATCTTGTAACTGACTAGCAAAAAAAAATTATAGCAAAAACTCTATAACCCAAAACAACATATGGAGAGACTTTATGATACCCTTTGAGAAATCACTCTTCGCATAATTAATATCTACCAGATTTGTAAATTGTAATCTACTTATCAGTACATAAATTAATGACATCCCCAAATTCAGCATTGAGTATTGATTGCAATATTTCTCGAAATCTCCATATGGGCCATAGCACAAACATTCAAAATAAGGATAATGAAGAAAACTTGTTGCGGCAATATCCCATTCGAAAAAGGTAGCATTAAGTTACCAACATGGTTAACCATCACAACTCAGATATATGGAAATAGGTGGCATGCAATTACCTTTATCAGTTTACCACTTGCCGTCAAAAACTTCAACTTTGCAGACAGTAGTCTTTTAAAATTTTGAGGTGCCCAGTATTGTTCCTGCAAAATAGAAGACAGTCGAGTTAGAATAAAGAAGACCTGAGGGCTGATAATAGAATCTAACTTACTTTCATTGCTGGAAATTGGCAAGTCTCTTATATCAGGTTTATATCAAGTTTTAAATAGTGTATTCACACCACCCTTTGACCACAATGAACTGGATAAAGTAAATATTTGGCTTTAAAATAGTCAACTAAAAGGCAATCAACGTCGCAAACAATAGAAAAGATGGGTAGTAACAAAAAAAATGAGAAAAGAAGACAACTTTACAGGGGGAAGAAAAAGAGTACAGAATGGCCGATAAAAGTAACCAGTAAGTTATTCAAATGATTTAATCTTATACCAACAAAAAGAATTTTCTAGCAAGATGATTAATGTTAGCATCAACATCATAACATCAAAGTTTATACACATAAACTAGATGGGCATAATTCAGTAAATATTTTGGTTACAAAAAACAACAATAAATATAGTATTGTTGATATGGGAATTTTCTTTTATGTTTCCAACCTTCCATTTAAGAGACTTAAGCAACATGGTGATATTTATTTATGGAAATACTTAGAAGACAAGAAAATACTTAGTCATATACAAGCATGTGCAGAAAAGAACTTTAGCCATTTTTCCTTCAAAAGAGGAAGATATAGTAAAATCCCATTCTATCGTATTATTAGTCATCTACAGTATTAAATATCATATTATTAGAAAGACTAATAGCAAAAGGAAATCAAGAAAAGGTAGTCTTACCACATGTACCAGAACATTTAAGTAATAAAAAGTAATACAACAGGATGAAAAAGGTTCATCGTAAACCTTCACTATTAAGATGAATCAAATGATAGATACTACCTCCGTTTTTAAAAGATTGTCGTTTAAGGTTTTTGCACATGGATTAAGAAAGTATCATTTACCAAGTAAAATTTATTTGAAATTCCATCACTACCCCTTTATGGGAAGTTGAAAACTATTAATACATGGGAGAGAATTTCTTGGGACAATGAGAGAAGGTAGGGGTAATATAGGAAAGTAAATAATTTATTCTCCTCAAAAATTGTAAACGACAAACATTTTGGAACAAATTTTTTCTTTTAAAACGACAATCTTTTAGGAACGGAGTGAGTGTAAAAGAGGGAAATAAAATTATATAAGAGACTGCCACATTATTGATTTGCACCTCTGGTTAAATCCTCAAAAGACTAGAATTCCAACAGAATTTTTGAAGTTGTATAATAAATATAGCTTAGCTACAAATAGAAGTAGAAACTTTACAAAAGAAAATCACCTCAATGTATGTACCGATAGTAGTCTTATTAGAACCACCAGGCTCCTTCAAATTGTTTATAGCCTCCACTATAAGATTGTCCAACCTATCAATATTAAGAAAAAAGAATCACACTATTTGTAACATGGGAACAACAATTAATTGCACTATATATATATGTATCATAGCCACTAGCATCCTCCTAAATCCAACAGATAACAAAATTTAAGAAACTTAATAGTAGACACCATATGGGAAACTTATATGCGAAGGTTATGTGATCGTGCCTAGTTACAATGTTAGATAATACCATCTGATTTGCAAAGTTCCAAAAAGATAAAACATATCCAAAAATAGTTTTGTACATGGTAGTTCTCTTTATTAATAAAGAAATCCATTACCTAGTATGAACCCTACTTTCACAAGGAGAGATAAACTGGATATAAACCTAAGAATTAACATATTTGCACAAGTTAACTGTCCTCAAACTTAAAGACACCTTATCATGATGGCCAGACAACTATACCATTAGAGTAAACAATGCCCCCAACCATTTATCAATAGCTGATACTTCTTCAACCAGTCACTTTCGCTAATTGGTATATCATTGTTTTCTTGTTTTATTGTTGTCTAATCTATGTAAACAGAAACTCCATATGTTTCTTAAAAATTTAAACTTAGTTATATCAACTCTCCTCAGAAAGGAGAAGATAATATGCTCAAGAAGAGAAATGCTACCTCAAACTGTTTCCTTACCCAAGTGTAATTGGTTCATATTTTCAAAAGACCAACCTTTGAATCATGCCACATAAGTACTGACAATAAGTTGATGCTGATAAACATTTCAATGTTAATTCTTTATGCTATGTATGTAAAATTTGTTATTTTCTTCTTTTGCAAGTAATATTTGGTTTCAACAGAGGCGCCAAAAAAGGGGCCAGACGAGACAACTTCTCCGTTGAAGAAGTCTAACACCACAACAGCGGGACTAGCTAATTTGGTTAGTTTTTTTAAAGCTTCCTGCCCTATTAGTTGATCAACCATTTCAATTACGAAAACTCCAAATCCACAGTTCAAGACTCCAAGTCCAAAGTCACCATTTTGCATCCGTCAAACTAAGGAAATTAAACTATGCCAACAACTTATACAACAGACTGACCTTATAATAGATCTTTTTGAATTACCGATCTGTGGAGAACCACTAGAAACAGCAAGAGGCTTAGCATCAACAATTTCTTCATCACTTTGAATTGCAGGAGTAAGAGCCATGGAGTTCTCACCCTCTTTAGGAACCTGTTGCATTCTTTTAAGTGCTAACCTTGCCTTCTCTCTAGAGCCCCATCCATTTGCCATCACACTCATGTTCCTCCACTTGTCCTAATAACATGAAAATCAGATAGATGAAAACAATGAATACAACCATACTCAAAGATTGATATATTCTGAAAGACAACATCTGGAATAGTAATATACAAGTAGGAAACACAATATTCCTAACAGTTAGTAGTCAAATTTTGTGCTTAAGACAATTTGTAAGGAGATAAATTTGGTTGATTACATCCAAATGTATTCCTAGTAAAAGAAACTATCAAGAACCAAGTATAAAAATAATATGAAAGTTTTATACCTTGAGATCCACATTAGAGCGCAAGTACAACACACCACTAAACTCTGGATCTTTAAGAATAGTACGCCACTTGCCTGCTCCATGCTTAAGTACTCCAGCTTTAAGAGCTGCTTCTTCTTCTGCTGTCCATTTCTGCTTAGGGGCACCCATTGAAAACAGCACAAGAATCGCAAGAATCTACCAACGATACCTAGTGAACTGAATTGCAAAATGCACCCACCAACAAAATAATAAGCTCGAGAATAATTGAAGAAAAAATTCTACACAAAGACTACACATAAAATGACAAATCAAGACTATGCATGAATAAACATGAGATCTTTTGCCTCAGAGTACAACTACTTCTGAATTAGATATGGATACATTTACAATTGACAAAAAAATTAACTTAAAGAAAAAGTGCATACAGTAAAGCCTAATGCCACCCATTTCACGTCCTCAAGATTATATCTTGGTTGAAGACATTAGCTTTTCAGAAAGAAAGAAAAACAAAAGGAAAAAATATGCTAATATCCAAATTTTTATTATTATTATTTAATTTTACTTTTTGTTGGGTGGGCCATGGGGGGAGGTTTACAGAAAGTATAACTAAGGAGGTGTTTGATAAAAACTTAATAAATCTGAATCTGAATGAAAAAAATTGTTTAATAATTGACATGTCTGAAACATCTGAATAACAGATTTTTATTATTTCACCCCTCTGAAAAAATTCAAAATTATTGTAAATTTATTTAATATTACTTAATATAATAGGTTATATTGTAAAAAAAACATCCAGCCGTCATTTAGCCCATTCAGCCAAAAATGGGACTTAGCCATTCGGCCCAAATCGTCTGAATTGCTTCAAACAGCCCCTAAGAAAACTATGTTTTCAGATGCAAAATGTAAACTTCTATCAATTTTATAAAGCAAAAAAAAATAAGACATTCAAATATTACATTTTAGTTCCTTCTATGTTCCTAAATCTTCTAATCAAAAAAGGAAAAAGTCTAATCCAATGCCTTCCTAACAAGTTCTCAATGTATGCCCACTTAAAATATATTGTGCAATGTACAGACACAAAAGCTGCTTTAAAAATTTCAATTGAAATCTCAATATAACTCCTGATATAATATCTTGTCTGAATACACAAATTTCAAGTAAAAACTATAGAAAATCATCAAAAGTTAATATTTTGATCTAAAATCTATTGATGACATAGAATCCTGAATACAACAAATCGAAACCCTAATTTACTCCGGATCAATAGTATTTCTCATTTAACCTCAGTACCAAATGCAAAATAGATATGGAAATTACATCAAAGAGAGAGATAGAAATCACCTGAAGAAGTCCAGTGGCCAGAAGAATTATCGATTCTGAGCTTAAAGAGCTCAGGACAATTTGTAGGTCCCTTTGTTCTCCCTATTTATGGGTGTACAATATAAAATACTAACCCAACCCAAGGGTTCATCAAAGACTAAATAATAGATAAAATTTATAAATTATGAGAGTGAAATAACAAATTTATAAATTTAGCTGATTAAATAAAAAAATAAATTAAAAATGACTAAAAACAAAAAAATGTAACACAAATTCATCACGGCTCGGGGAGAGTCACTTTATAAGATAGATTAATATTTATTCAAACACGCATTATGTGTATAAATTATATATAATAAAATTAAAAATTAAAAAAATTAAATATAAATATAAATATAAAAAATAATATATAAAGACAAAATAATAATATAAATAAATTTATAGGAGCTAAAGAGAAGGAAAAAATAGTATGACACACATACACCAGTGACGCATGAGGGCCATTTTATAAGGTAGAGGATAGGACTTATAAGAAAAAATATGTATGTTGTGACGCTCCCAAAATAAGTATACATCACTCATTATGAGTCGTCAAAAATTTGGTACAGAAATAACTACTATTTCATTAATACAATTGTTGTGTAAAATACAACACCCAATACTGTGAGTTTAAATACAAATATTATCTTCTAGACAATATCTACACTCAAATAAGTCCTCATTACAATTATTGAAACACTATTTTATAAAATAATGAGGACTGCTAACACAACTGACTGGAAACATCACTCAACACCCCGACTAGTTCCCGCTATATTCTCGCCTCCTGAGAAAAAATAGAACAAAAAGGAAAAGGGTGAGTTCAACTAGCCCAGTAAAAAATATTATGACTAAGATAATATACAACAAATTATCGTTAGTCTTCAACAGGAAAAAATCTGATAAAATATAATAGACAACAAGTTTTAGATCAACAACTGCAGCGGAAACAGCAAACCATTAGAAGAGTCAAGTAGAGAAAGAATTCTACTATCTTCTAAGATTTAAAAGTCCATCATCAATATTTTATCCCTGTAACATCAATCAATATACATATTGAATTAAATATTCATCTTTGCACTACAGGCAAAAGATATTTATTTGTAACACCAGTCGGTCATGTTCATCTCCACACCTGTTCATCTTTGCACTACGGGCCAAAGATATTCATCAGTTAATCATTCATCTATGCACTACAGGCCAAAGATATTCAGTAATATCATCATTTAGGACTGAGGATGATGAAAGATTATCTTAAAGAAAACGAATTCAATGAGACAGAAGGACAAATATTAGGGATTCGTATTATAGTTTATCCAAGTGCAATAATACTCTATAATAACCAATTGTGAAGGAGAATTCAAAAATAAAGATCAAAACATGGATACAATCAAAGATAGTAACCATAGTAGACATCTTTGACAAAAAAGAAAAATTTTATTTTTCGGTGAATAGTGCCGTATTCGTGAATAGTGTCGTATACGTGAATAGTAATTCCGACACAAAAAGTTTTAAATTTGATAAAAAAAACTCATATCAATATTTTAGCATAATGATATTGAAGAAAATAATATCATTTAAGAAGAAGATAATATTCATTACCTCAAAATAACCGTACTTCTGACTGAATATCGGATATGAGGCTGAATGAAATTTGTGCTGAATAGCAACTCTCAAAATATCTAAATACTCACAAAATACACTCAATAATCTAGAGAGAAAGAGAGAAAACTTATGAATTCTGGTGTGATTTTCAATTCTAACTTAGCCCTCTATTTATAGAAAAATGTTAGCACGCCGAAGCAGACTTAACCTGCAACCTGATGGTTTTACCTGCTACTATTCTCACTCACCACATTTGAATAAAAATATAAGCACATTTTTTTACCAACCAAGAGTGGGGCCCACCAATTCTAGAATTTTTTATCAAAATGATTAACTCTGAAAATTCAACAATTTCTGAACCAGTCATCTCGTAAAATTCATAACAAATCATACGTTAATTTTTAACGGTTCAAAATTTGTGGAAATATACTCAACTTATATATGTATAACATATCTAAAATTTACCACGATCCAACGGTCGGATTAAAAATTATAACCCTCGCAAAATATCTCAAAAACCCTAATTTGATTTTCAATACCTCCGTTCCGACAAAAATACAGATAAAACACCTCAACATTAACTCCTTCATTTTTAACCACGAAAATATACCCCTCATTTATATCCACACAAAATAAATATTTCCTTATCATATGAATCAATAATTAATTATTCACAAATAATATTACAGAATCACATTTATGACAACCAGGCCGTTCCCAGGAAAGAGGGGGCTTTCCAATAAGAATTTCTCCTTACTAGCGCGCAATTAGGTGACCAAACCTCTCCTTAGACAGAACTTTCTAGATATTGCCAATAATGTTATCTAATAATATTATTCAAATAATATGAATTATTGATATGATAATGGGAAATACTGTGCAGTAACAATTATTGAACAACAATAATATAAAATATCAACGCAGCAATTATTGAATCAATAAAATAAAATATTAAACAGTAACTACTGTAACAATTATTGAGTAGTGCCTTCCTTTGTGACACCCCCAGAATAGGTATACAACACTCATTCTGAGTCGCCAAATACATGGTACAGAAAGCAAACTACAACTTCAATAATACAATTGTCGTGCAAAATACGACAACACATACTGTGAGTTTAAATACAAATATTGTCTTCTAGACAATATCCACACTCAAATAAATCCTCATTACAATTATTCAAACACTATTTTATAGAAATAGTGAGGACTGCTAAAACATCTTTCTAGAACCATCACTCCATACCCCGACTAGATCCTGCTATGTTCTCACCTCCTTAGAAGAAAAATGGAACAAAAAGGAAAAGGGTGAGCTCAACTAGCCCAGTAAAGAATATTATGACTAAGATAATATACAACAAATTATCGTTAGTCTTCAACAGGGAAAAATCTGATAAAATATAATCGACAACAAGTTTTAGATCAACAACTGCAGCGGAAACAGCAAACCATTAGAAGAGTCAAGTAGAGAAAGAATTCTACTATCTTCTAAGATTTAAAAGTCCATCATCAATATTTTATCCCTGTAACATCAATTAATAATCATCTTTAACCAAATATTCATCTTTGCACTACAGGCCAAAGATATTCATTTGTATCATCAGTCGGTCATGTTCATCTCAACACCTGTTCATCTTTGCACTACAGGCCAAAGATATTCATCAAGTAATTATACATCTTTGCACTACAGGCCAAAGATATTCAGTAATATCATCATTTAGGACTGAGGATGATGAAAAATATCTTAAAGAGAACGAATCCAATGAGACAGAAGGACAAATAGTAGGGATTCGTATAACAGTTTATCCAAGATCAATAATACTTCATAATAATCAATTGTGAAGCAGAATTCAAAAATAAAGATCAAAACATGGATACAATCAAAGATAGTAACCATAATAGACATCTTGGACAAAAAGGGAAAATTTTATTTTTCGGTGAATAGTGCCGTATTCGTGAATAGTGCCGTATACGTGAATAGTGCCGTATACGTGAATAGTAACCCCCGACACAAAAAGTTCCAAATTTGATAAAAACTCATATCAATATTTCAGCATAATGATATTGAAGAAAATAATATCATTAAGAAGAAAATAATATCCCTTACCTCAAAATATCAGTACTTCTGGTCGGAATACCGGTATAAGGCTGAAAGAAACTTGCTCTGATGAATAGAAACTCTCAAAGTATCTAAATACTCACAAAATACACTCAATAATCTAGAGAGAGAAAGAGAGAAAACTTGTTTCTGGTGTGATTTTCAATTCTAACTTAGCCCTCTATTTATAGGAAAATTTTGGTAGGTTTGACCTGCAACCTGATGGCTTTACCTGCTACTATTCCCACCCACCACATTTGAAATATAATTCAGCACATTTCTTCACCAACCACAAGTGGGGCCCACCAATTCTAGAATTTTCCACCAAAATGATAAACTCCGAAAATTCAACAATTTCTGAACCAGTCATCTTGTAAAATTCGTAATAAATCATACGTTCATTTTTAACGGTTCAAAATTTGTGGACATATACTCAACTTATATATGTATAACATATCCAAAAATTACCACGATCCAACGGTCGGATTAAAAATTATAACCCCCGCAAAATATCTCAAAAACCCTGATTTTTAATACCTCCATTCCGACAAAAATACTGATAAAAACCTCAACATTAACTCCTTCATTTTTAACCACAAAAATATATCCCTCATTTATATCCACATAAAATAAATATTTCCTTATCATATGAATCAATAATTAATTATTCACAAATAATATTACAGAATCACATTTATGACAACCAGGCCGTTCCCAGGAAAGAGGGGGCTTTCCAATAAGGATTTCTCCTTACTGGCGCGCAATTAGATGACCAAACCTCTCCTTAGACAGAACTTTCTAGACATTGCCAATAATGTTATCTAATAATATTATTCAAATAATATGAATTATTGATCTGATAAATGAAAATACTGTGCAGCAACAATTATTGAAACAACAATAATATAAAATATCAACGCAACAATTATTGAATCAATAAAATAAAATATTGAATAATAACTACTGTAACAATTATTGAGTAGTGCCTTCTTACGTAAGAATCAATAATTGGTGCAATACCGTGTGCTACTGTATTTTAACCACCGGGTATTCCAACAGTATTAACGGTAACAACTACGCCGTTATTTATAAACAACTTATACTTGTCGTTTTCTTCATCCAATCGCTTTCCGTTATGGGGCCCACACAAGGCTGCGTCGTCGTACGAATATTCCCCGACAGCAAGAATATTCCACGACCAACCGAATATTCACCGACCAAAAATAAATATTTTATAACCACTTGCTTATTTTGCAAAATTTGCACATTTCACCCATAACCAAAGTATTATATCAAATTAACCCCTTATTATTCACAATAATATTTAGAGAAAATTTGATTTTATTCATTAATAAGTTGGGGTCTTACAACCTCCCCTCCTTATGAAATTTCGTCCTCGAAATTGACGTACGTACCTGATGTTTCAAAAAGGTGAGGATACCTCGCTTTCATTTCTGATTCCAACTCCCAGGTCATTTCTTCAATAGCATGGTTTCTCCACAAAACCTTAACTTGTGGTATAACCTTCGTGCGTAGGACATGCTCTTTCCTATCCAAGATCTTAACAGGTACCTCCTCGTACGTTAAATCTTCAGCTATCTCGTCTGGTTCTAACTCAATAATGTGGTTCGGGTCTTTAACATATTTACGAAGCATAGATATGTGAAAAACATTATGAACACGAGACATGCTTGGAGGTAATGCGAGTCTATATGCCACATTTCCTATTCGCTCAAGAATCTCAAATGGACCAACAAATCTTGGATTGAGCTTTCCTCTCTTCCCAAATCTTGTAACTCCCTTCCATGGTGCAACACGTAACAATACATGATCCCCAATATTAAATTCCACGTCCTTCCGATGAAGATCCGCATAACTCTTTTGTCGATCCTGTGCCGTTTGTATACGTTGTCGAATCGTTTGGATCTTCTCTGTAGTAATGCGTACCAATTCTGGTCCCAACAATGTTGCTTCACCCACCTCGTCCCAGCATACTGGAGAACGACATTTTTTTCCATACAACGCCTCAAATGGAGCCATACCTATGCTCGCCTGATAACTGTTGTTGTAGGAGAATTCCACCAATGGTAGGTACTTATCCCAACTCCCTTTGAGATCTAAGACACAAAGTCTTAATAGATCTTCAAGAGTTTGAATAGTCCTCTCTGATTGTCCGTCCGTTTGAGGATGGTATGCTGAACTGAATCGTAAATCCGTGCCCATAGCTTTCTGCAAGCTAACCCAAAATCGTGAAGTGAATCTTGGGTCACGATCCGAAACTATGGATACTGGCATGCCATGCAATCTCACAATCTCGTTCACGTACATACTAGCAAGACGTTCAAGGGAATAAGTCTCACGTATCGGCAAGAAATGAGCGGACTTGGTTAATCTATCAACAATAACCCAAATCGCATCTATGCCTTGAGAAACCTTGGGAAGACCTGTAACAAAATCCATAGTAATGTGTTCCCACTTCCATTTCGGAATCTCAAGTGGTTGCAATGGACCCTTTGGTACTTGATGCTCCGCTTTTACACGTTGACAAGTTAAACATCTCGAGATAAACTCCGCGATCTCTCTTTTCATATTGCTCCACCAAAATGTATGTCGAAGATCGTGATACATTTTGGTACTCCCAGGATGGATTGCAAACGGTGTGTTGTGTGCCTCCATCATTATTCTATGCTTCAAGTCAAAATCGTTAGGAACACAAAGTCTGGAGTTGACTCGAAGTATTCCTTCTTCATCGATTCTTGCTTCTGGAATAGCACCTTCTTGCACTTTCTTCTTCATACGCATCAGCTCTATATCCGTAGCTTGAGCAGCTTTAACTTTATCGATTAAAGTCGGTTCTACTCGTATATTTGATATCATCATGTGGGTACTTGGAGCCTTCATCTCTATCTCCATCCTTTGCAAGTCATACAAAATGGGCCTTTGTGTTAAAAACATTGCACTCGTACCCGCATATGATCTTCTACTCAATGCGTCAGCTACTACGTTTGCTTTTCCAGGATGGTATTGGATGGTATGATCGTAATCTTTCAACAGCTCAAGCCAACGTCGTTGCCGCATGTTGAGTTCCTTTTGGGTGAAGAAATATTTGAGGCTTTTATGATCTGTATAGATCTCCACTTTCTCCCCATACAGGTAGTGTCTCCAGATCTTCAACGCAAAAACGACTGCTGCCAACTCCAAATCATGAGTAGGATAATTCCTCTCATATTCTTTGAGTTGTCGTGAGGCATAGGCTATGACTTTCCCATGTTGCATGAGAACACATCCTAACCCTTTGCCTGAAGCATCGCTGTAGATAACAAATCCATCCGAACCAGATGGTATTGTCAGAACAGGTGCCGAAATGAGTCTCCTCTTGAGTTCTTGGAAACTCTTCTCGCATTCCTCACTCCATACGAATTTTGTATCTTTCCGAGTCAGCTGAGTTAACGGAGTAGCGATTCGAGAAAATCCTTCCACAAATCTCCGATAATAACCAGCTAAGCCCAGAAAGCTACGTACTTCGGTTACCGACTTCGGTTGCTCCCAACTTTGTATGGCTTCAATCTTCGCCGGGTCGACAGATACTCCATGTTTTGACACCACGTGCCCAAGGAATGCTACTTCCTCAAGCCAGAACTCGCATTTCTTCAGTTTGGCATATAGCTTGTTTTCACGAAGCCTTTGCAGTACCAGCTTCAAATGGCGCTCATGATCTTCACGGCTTTTGGAATAGATGAGGATGTCATCAATAAAGACAACAACGAACTGATCCAAATATTCTTTGAATACACGGTTCATCATATCCATGAAGGCAGCAGGAGCATTAGTCAATCCAAAAGACATTACTAAGAATTCATAATGCCCGTACCGAGTTCTGAAGGCAGTCTTTGGAATATCCTCAGTTTTAATCTTCAGCTGATGATATCCAGAACGAAGATCGATCTTTGAAAAGAATTGTGCTCCTTGCAACTGGTCAAACAGGTCATCAATGCGAGGTAGCGGATACCTATTCTTGATGGTGACATGGTTCAATTCTCGATAGTCGATACAAAGTCGCATACTCCCGTCTTTCTTCTTTACGAATAAAACAGGAGCACCCCAAGGAGACGTACTAGGACGAATAAAACCGATGTCCAACAACTCCTGTAGTTGGACTTTTAACTCCTGAAGTTCAATAGGAGTCATTCGATATGGGGTTTTAGAAATGGGCTTTGTACCGGGTTCAAGGTCAATAAAGAATTCAATTTCTCGTTCCGGGGGTAGACCGGGAAGTTCTTCAGGAAATACATCGGAAAATTCTCTAACAATAGAAATATTATTCAAATCTAACTTGTCTTTGTTCAAATCCATAACATGGGCTAAGAAAGCTTGACATCCGTTTTTCAATAAACGAATAGCTTTGTGACTTGATATGACAGTGACTGATTTTAGTGGTTTAGTAGTTTGAATTCGTATGACAGGTTGGTTAGGAATATGAAAACTAACAACCTTACGAAAACAATCAATTTTAGCATGATGAGTGGTTAACCAATCAATTCCTAAAATCACATCAAAAGCAAGTATCTTTAAAGAGATAAGATATTGCCGAATCTCGGGTTTTAGACCTCTCATAAACATCCTTGTCATTCGTTCCTCATTTTCGACCAAATGAGGTGCAAACCTGGATAACTCTGCAAACTTCGCCTCGTACTGGGACACCGTCATGTTGTTTTGTTCTAGTCTAATAAACTCAACCTCCTTCATATGACGAATACTTTCAGGAAAGTACTTGTCATTGAACAGTTTTTGAAATGTTTCCGAGGACATGTTGAGTGCGTCAGGCTGGGTACACTTCACAGACTCCCACCAGTAGTCTGCCTCACCGCGGAACATAAATGTGGCGAATGGAACCTTCTGTTCCTCCGTGCATCCCAAGACATCAAATATCTTGGTAATTTGCTTGACCCACGTTTCCGCCATGATCGGATCCGGCTTTCCCTTAAATTCTGGTGGTCCCAATTCTTTGAACTGCTTAGCTGTGACAAACCGCGCGTTGTTATCATTTCCACCCGTATTCTGCACACGAGTCTCCCTCGTCTGATTTTGCATGAACTGCAAAAAGCTCCTAAACATTTCATCATTCATCGTTTGCTCGGTAACGTTGTTTACAGGAGGAATATTGCCTTCCTGTTGCACGTTCCCCTGGGTAGTGATCAAATGTGTCTCCACGGTCTGATTTACTCCATTATTAACGTTCTCAGCTGCCATTCTTAAATACTGCCATAAAACAAGGGTTAATAGTCATGTCATATATTATCCCTATACTCTGACCGACCAAATAAATACCAAATAAACTTAGTCAGGTCATACTAGCGAAGGAATTCCCCGTCTCTCCCCTCCTAGTTCTTTTCTCACATCTCAGCCAGGGATCATATCCCTAAGCTCTGATACCAACTGTGACACCCCCAGAATAGGTATACAACACCCATTCTGAGTCGCCAAATACATGGTACAGAAAGCAAACTACAACTTCAATAATACAATTGTCGTGCAAAATACGACAACACATACTGTGAGTTTAAATACAAATATTATCTTCTAGACAATATCCACACTCAAATAAATCCTCATTACAATTATTCAAACACTATTTTATAGAAATAGTGAGGACTGCTAAAACATCTTTCTAGAACCATCACTCCATACCCCGACTAGATCCTGCTATGTTCTCACCTCCTGAGAAGAAAAATGGAACAAAAAGGAAAAGGGTGAGCTCAACTAGCCCAGTAAAGAATATTATGACTAAGATAATATACAACAAATTATCGTTAGTCTTCAACAGGGAAAAATCTGATAAAATATAATCGACAACAAGTTTTAGATCAACAACTGCAGCGGAAACAACAAACCATTAGAAGAGTCAAGTAGAGAAAGAATTCTACTATCTTCTAAGATTTAAAAGTCCATCATCAATATTTTATCCCTGTAACATCAATTAATAATCATCTTTAACCAAATATTCATCTTTGCACTACAGGCCAAAGATATTCATTTGTATCATCAGTCGGTCATGTTCATCTCAACACTTGTTCATCTTTGCACTACAGGCCAAAGATATTCATCAAGTAATTATACATCTTTGCACTACAGGCCAAAGATATTCATTTGTATCATCATTTAGGACTGAGGATGATGAAAAATATCTTAAAGAGAACGAATCCAATGAGACAGAAGGACAAATAGTAGGGATTCGTATAACAGTTTATCCAAGATCAATAATACTTCATAATAATCAATTGTGAAGCAGAATTCAAAAATAAAGATCAAAACATGGATACAATCAAAGATAGTAACCATAATAGACATCTTGGACAAAAAGGGAAAATTTTATTTTTCGGTGAATAGTGCCGTATTCGTGAATAGTGCCGTATACGTGAATAGTGCCGTATACGTGAATAGTAACCCCCGACACAAAAAGTTCCAAATTTGATAAAAACTCATATCAATATTTCAGCATAATGATATCGAAGAAAATAATATCATTAAGAAGAAAATAATATCCCTTACCTCAAAATATCAGTACTTCTGGTCGGAATACCGGTATAAGGCTGAAAGAAACTTGCTCTGATGAATAGAAACTCTCAAAGTATCTAAATGCTCACAAAATACACTCAATAATCTAGAGAGAGAAAGAGAGAAAACTTGTTTCTGGTGTGATTTTCAATTCTAACTTAGCCCTCTATTTATAGGAAAATTTTGGTAGGTTTGACCTGCAACCTGATGGCTTTACCTGATACTATTCCCACCCACCACATTTGAAATATAATTCAGCACATTTCTTCACCAACCACAAGTGGGGCCCACCAATTCTAGAATTTTCCACCAAAATGATAAACTCCGAAAATTCAACAATTTCTGAACCAGTCATCTTGTAAAATTCGTAATAAATCATACGTTCATTTTTAACGGTTCAAAATTTGTGGACATATACTCAACTTATATATGTAATACATATCCAAAAATTACCACGATCCAACGGTCGGATTAAAAATTATAACCCCCGCAAAATATCTCAAAAACCCTGATTTTTAATACCTCCATTCTGACAAAAATACGGATAAAAATCTCAACATTAACTCCTTCATTTTTAACCACAAAAATATATTCCTCATTTATATCCACATAAAATAAATATTTCCTTATCATATGAATCAATAATTAATTATTCACAAATAATATTACAGAATCACATTTATGACAACCAGGCCGTTCCCAGGAAAGAGGGGGCTTTCCAATAAGGATTTTTCCTTACTGGCGCGCAATTAGATGACCAAACCTCTCCTTAGACAGAACTTTCTAGACATTGCCAATAATGTTATCTAATAATATTATTCAAATAATATGAATTATTGATCTAATAAATGAAAATACTGTGCAGCAACAATTATTGAAACAACAATAATATAAAATATCAACGCAACAATTATTGAATCAATAAAATAAAATATTGAATAATAACTACTGTAACAATTATTGAGTAGTGCCTTCTTACGTAAGAATCAATAATTGGTGCAATACCGTGTGCTACTGTATTTTAACCACCGGGTATTTCAACAGTATTAACGGTAACAACTACGCCGTTATTTATAAACAACTTATACTTGTCGTTTTCTTCATCCAATCGCTTTCCGTTATGGGGCCCACACAAGGCTGCGTCGTCGTACGAATATTCCCCGACAGCAAGAATATTCCACGACCAACCGAATATTCACCGACCAAAAATAAATATTTTATAACCACTTGCTTATTTTGCAAAATTTGCACATTTCACCCATAACCAAAGTATTATATCAAATTAACCCCTTATTATTCACAATAATATTTAGAGAAAATTTGATTTTATTCATTAATAAGTTGGGGTCTTACATATGTATAAAATAAAGGATACGATTAGAACTTATAATTAGAGAATTGATTTTTCTAACAACTTTGAACCAATAATATATATATATATATATATATATATATATATATATATATATATATATATTATTACCTCTCTTAAATAATATATTTTTACTAAAATTACATCCTTTTGAATATTTTTAAAAAAAATAAAATAATATTAAAAGATAGTGGTCCCATTTTTTTTATTTACAAAAATATCAACCATGACCCCATTTGAATTGTCATTTACATAGTAATCACTTGGGTGATTTCGACCTTGATTTAACCAGAATCTCTCAATTCTCAAAGAATGAAAGTTTTAAAGTTACTTCTTAGCTTTCAGAAACATCTTAAATCGTCTCAATCGGAGTTGGAATACTAGAGTTGTAAGACCCCGAATTTTATGAAATAAAAGTATTAAATTTTTCTATTTAGTAAATGGTTAAATTGATAAAAAGTTAAAGTTAAGGGTGATATATGAATTTTTTTCAAAAATAAGCAAGTGGTTATAAAATATTCATTGTTGTCGGGGAATATTCGCTTGGTCGTGAAATATTCTTACTGTCGGAGAATATTCGTACGACGGCGCAATCTTGTGTGGGCCCTATAACGGAAAGCGATTGGATGAAGAAAACGACAAAAACAAGTTGTTTATAAATACTGTTGGAATATCCGGTGGTTAAAACACAGTAATACGCGTTGTTGCACAATAGCACACGGTATTGCACCAATTATTGATTTTTACGTAAGAAGGCATTACTCAATAATTGTTACAGTAATTATTGTTCAGTATTTTATTTTATTGATTCAATAATTGCTGCGTTGATATTTTATATTACTGTTGTTTTAATAATTATCACTACACAGTATTTTCTATTATCGGAGCAATAATTCATATTATCTGAATAATATTATTAGATAATATTATTGGCAATATCTAGAAAGTTCTGTCTAAGGAGAGGTTTGGTCATCTAATTGCGCGCCAGTAAGGAGAAATCCTTATTGGAAAGCCCCCTCTTTCCTGGGAACGGCCTGGTTGCCAGTACTGTGGTTCTGTAATATTATTTGTGTATAATTAATTATTGATTTATATGATGAGAAAAATATTGATTTTATGTGGATATAGATGGAAAGAAAATTTTTAATGTGACAATTGTTGAAAATTAATATTTTATCTTTCTCTGATAAAATAATTCATTTAAATATATTATTTTAATAATATATTGATGGTGATATTTTTACAATGAATGTGGAATATATGAGTATATGAGGAGGAAGAGTAAATTTGTGGCATTAAATGATTAACACATGTTTTGTGTGTTGGTGGACACAATTCTTGATCGAAAATTTATTATTGACTGCAAAATCGTCCGTTTGTGGATTTCGGTCAATTTCTGTTTGGAATTTGAAAAAACTTTCTTCTACAAAGTTGTAGAGAATTAAATTTCCTATAAAAACTCGCGAGATTTGAATTTTCTGATAAAAGGGCTATTTATTATGAATTATTGAAGTTCTGAAGTTCCGAAATAATTAATTTTTGGATGTTTTAATTATTTTTGTTTAGAAAAACGGTTTTTTTGTATTTTGTGGACATCATTAACATGTGTTATGGCTGAATTCAGATGGTCAAGGTGGGCTAAGGAAAATTTGTTAAATATATTATTATTATATTAAATTTTCTGCTTTGGTGTTCTAAGCATTTTCCTATAAATAGGGTGCTTAGGTTAGAATTGAAAATCACACCAGAAACTGAAGTTTTCTCTCTATTTCTCTCTCTATATTATCGAGTGTATTCTTGTGAGTTTTTTTGATATCTTGAGTGTTGATATACGGTGCAAGTTCGTTCAGCGTTATTCCAGTCAGAAGTACTGCTCTTTTGAGATAAGAGATAGTAAGGGATTGTAAGGGATAGTAAGGGATTGTAAGGGATATTGTCGTAAGGGATAGTAAGGGATATTGTCGTAAGGGATAGTAAGGGATGGTAAGGGATAGTAAGGGATAGTAAGGGATGTTATTTCTTTTTAAATGATATTATTTTCTTCAATATCATTATGCCGAAGTATTGATCTGAACTTTTTATCAAATTTAGAACTTTTCATGTCGGGGTTACTATTCATGAGTTACTATTCACGAGTTACTATTCATCGAAAAATGAAAATTTCTTCTTTTCGTCCAAAATATCTATTCTGGATACTAGCTTTGATTGTATCCATGTTTTGATCATTCTTGAATTTTACTTCACTATGATTGTTTATGAGGTATTTTTGGACATGGAATAGCTGAAATACGAATCCTTAATATTTACTCTTTTGTTTCACTGGATTCGTTTTCTCTAACATATTTTTCATCATCCTCAGTCCTAAATGATGATGTTACTGAATATCTTTGGCCTGTAGTGCAAAGATTGATGATTTTATGATGAATATCTTTGGGCCGTAGTGCAAAGATGAACAGGTGCTGAGGTGAACATGACCAACTGATGAATATCTTTGGCCTGTAGTGCAAAGATGACTATTTGATTCAAGATATTTATTGATTGATGTTACAGGGATAAAATGTTGAAGATGGGCTTTTAAATTCATAGATAATCGTAGATTTCATTCTCTACGTAACTCTTCTATGAATTATTATTTTCCGCTGCGAATATTGATTTAAAAGTTGTTGTCTATTGTATTCTATTAGATTTTTTCCTGTTGAAGACTAACGATAATTTGTTGTATATTATCTTAGTCATAATATTCTTTACTGGGCTAGTTGAGCTCACCCTTTTCCTTGTTGTTCCATTTTCTTCTCAGGAGGCGAGAATGTAGCGAGTATTAGTCGGGGTGTGGAATGATGATTCAAGACAGTTGTTTTAGTAGTCCTCACTATTTTGTAAAATAGTGTATCAATAAGTATAATGAATTCTTAATTGAGTATGAATACTGTCTAGATGACAATATTTGTATTTAAACTCACAGTATATGTGTTGTCGTATTTTGCACGACAATTGTAATAATAAAGTTGTAGTTATTTTCTGTACCATGTATTTGGCGACTCAGAATGGGTTGGATGGATTGAACCTGTTTTGGGGGCGTCACAAGAGTTATGGTCATTTTACTAAAGAATGTCGCAACATAAAATGGATGGGCACGGCCGTGCCCAATTCCAATCTATTTTCGACGCGGCCGCTCAAATTCGGGTGTTGACTAACTTTTTGACTTGTAACCAATTAGATTTTAAATTTGATTTCTTAACTTTTAGTAGGATTTGGATTTGTGCCAGAGACTATAAATAATTACTCCTTTCGTTCCATGATAAAAATTCTTATTACTATTTTGGGTTTTTTTTCTATTATGTCCGTAGCATTAAATATCTTATAATTTTCTTATTCTAATTCTCTCTCCATATTTAATGAGTATGAAGAGAGAATATTTTGAATTGAATAGCTAAAAAGTCACTCTCTCACCTGCATTAAAAATAATTAATGGCATATTATTATGAGCAATTTTGTCATTTTATTCCTCTTATTAATATGCGTGAAAAGTCAACCAGGACTTTTATCCTGGGACAGAGAGAGTATTATTATTCAGTATAATGTAGATAATTCAATTGTATTAGATTTTATTAGCTTTAGGATTAAAATCATAGTTTGGGAGAAAGATTGCAAGGCATGAAGTAATTGAAGGAGTACAAAAGATTCAACTTAGGAGCTGCGGGAGAGATTCAAAGATTGCTTCAACAGATTGTATTTTCTTCTCTATCTCCTATTTTCTATTCTTAAATGTTATTTCAATTGTGAATTATGGATTTTGATTCAGTCATGAATTAATTTCTATATAATGAAACTTTTTGCGCAACTTTTGTTGATATATTTCCTTGCTAGTTTTTGTTAATTATTATGCGATTGTCTATTATTATGTGTTTAATTACTTGATCAGTCACATGATTTATGTTTAAAATAAAGATATACATATGTATCACATATAACTTCTAAGTTATAAGTCACAAGTTCCAACACCGTCATCCAGTATACTAGCAAAGAAAGAGCTCAGAGCCGATCGATATCTCGTCAAACTAGAGCTGGGCGGTGGATTAGAAGGGTTCACATTAGTTATTGATGGAGCCGAACAAGCAAACTCTATTAAAACTCCAAAGAAGAAAAACAATTCCTGCTACTGCTAGCCAGTTCACAAGACAAGATGATCTACTTTTTCCATTAGACAAAGATTATAATATAGGCAAGTAATAAAAAATGCATTCCAGTTTTGTGGAATCAAAATATTAAGTTTAGTTATCAGTTTCAATTATTAATAAAATAAATCCCAACCCACAATAGAAAATGAGAAATTGCTCCAATCCAATGTGCCTCCTCCACCTCTTCCATATAATAAAAACCAGAATCTCTGAGAATTTACAAGCATACATCAATTCATTTTCAAACCACACACTTTAAACTAATAAAACCAGAGATCCACAAGAAGAATCCAAGCTATATTTTTCCAATTCATAGTGTCCATATTATTCATCAAAATAGAATGTGAGATAGATAAGCCGGCTACGCTGAAAGCATTGCCTCTTGATAAAAGCATTTTCCATCCGCAGATAGATTCTCATTCATTAGAAGCAGGCGTCCAAGAGACAGCAACAGCAAAGAGCAGCCAAACTGCATAATAATAGTTTATAAGAACAACAACAACAACAACAACAAAGGTCAATCCTAATCCTTTCCCGACATTTGCAAGAATACACAGCTAATACATTCATTAAAATGGCAACGTGATTAATCTATTTCCTTGTTTCAAACCATAGACAAGAATACAGCTAATAAATTCATGAAAATGGCGGTGTGATTAATCTATTTCCTTGTTTCTAACTAAGGTAGTAGTCAACAACATCAAATTAATTCAACCTGTGCATTGTAACAATTCAATAAAAATTATTGCAAATTCCAAGTTGTATAACAGTTGAATTTTTTCTGTCCCAAACCCAATTAATTTAAGCTATTGAAAACTACTTAGCAGGATATTATTGCAATGCCAAAGCACCTTAAATAACTTCTAAACAACTCGTTTATTGCACTAATTCAACTAAATAAAATCATCAGCACTCCAGATAAAATATTTTTTGAACTATAATCCAGAAGGAACAAAAACATGGGACTACATTTCAGCGTAGAAAATTACTAGTGGTACAATATTTTATTTTAGAAAATTGATATTTCCATGTGAAAAGTGTATATAACGCCTATTTTCATTTGAAAATACAAGTTTCCTTCATTTTATACACTAAATGTATTAAAAAATAGCCACAACTATAATGACAAAATGACCGAAATACCAGTCCTAGTGCCTACGGTTGGGAGGGCAATTCCGGAAAATCGCACCAAAAAAAATTCCATGGGACACAATCTCTATCAGGAAGATGGTTAGTTGGTCAATTAACTAATAAAATATTGACACTAGGACGAGGTTGTATGTGTATCAGTATTTTATTGGCCACAACTTACCAAAAAAATAACTTCATACTAACCGGATCCATCTATCAGTATCGTGATTGACAGAAACCGGCCTACTGAGCACAACCGGGTTGACCCGTTATCACAATTCATGCATTCATAATCACAACCCAGATTATTCCAGATCTAATTCATCCACCAAAATTATACAAAATTATGCATGCATTGCTTTGTATATATAGAAATAATCTAGAAAAAAAAATTCATAAAATATATATACGAGGAGAGATAAAATTAAAGGTCGTACCAGCCTTCCAAGCAACCACTGCTGCTTTGTTGATGTTGAGGAGGCGGCGGCGGAGCGTACTGGGGGGCGTACTGTGGGGCGTACTGCGGAGGATAGGCGCCCTGAGGAGGGTACCCCGGTTGGGGATACCCCGGCTGTGGGTATCCTTGTGGAGGATATCCCGGTGGCGGATAAGCGTCCTTAGGGTAATCTTGAGGAGGATAACCTATAACATTATAATAAATGATAAATCAATCAAACACTAATTCAACAAAAGAAATTCCCACAGATCTAATCGAAATTCATCAACCACAGAAGATGGAAGAACACCCAAATTAAACAATGACCTTGAGGAGGTGGGGTACCGACGGGAGGCTGATTCTGGTTGTAATAACTCATGATTTGTTGAGGAGAGAGAAAATGGTTGAGAGGAGAGAGGAAGGGGTTTTTGATGAGTTTATTTATAGGCGGTGATGAGAATGAAACAGAGATGTATAATGCGGTTGTGCGTGAGGAGGTGGCATTTGTTACAACCGGAAACCAATGGCTTCACCAATAAAATAAAGAAATAAAAGGAAAGTTAATCCAAACAGGGTGTTATTACGGGAACTATCTATCTTCATCTACATTCTACACGTAAATCGGTTTCGGAGCTTTCTTAGTAAAGAAGCAAAATAAGTACAAGGCATGTGTAGCAGGGTAGGTAAGTACGTACTCCATTTATTTGGATTAGAATTTAAAATTTAGGTTTTTAATGAAATCTTTTACTACTATTAGTAAGGTTTCATAATCCCATCGTTTAACGAACTAAAAAAGATATTCCCTCCATCCCATAATAACTATCGTTTTAGCTTGATGCACATGAATTAAGAAAATTATTTAGTGTTATCATTTATTAATTAAAATTGGTGTGAAATTTCATCACTACCCCTTTATGGGAAGTTGAAAACTATTAATATAAAGAAAAAATTTCTTGGGACAATAAGAGAAGGTAGGGGTGATATAGGAAAGTAAATAATTGTTTCTCCTAGAAAGTTGTAAACGACAAATAAATTGGGAAAAAAAATTTCTTCTAAAACGACAGTTATTATGAGATGGAGGTAGTATATGATATATGGTCACTAGTTCAATTAGAGATAAATTATTATTGGTTTAGTAACGTCATTAATATATACAAATATATATTATTAGCAATTAATAAAAAATTTAAAAATCTTATTTTTTATAAACTAAAATATAATAAAGATGAGTTACAATATTAATAAAAGTGGTTAATTTTAATATTAAAATTTTTTGGTAAAAAAAAAAATCGGATCAACTGAGTCAATTAATCGAGTTTACCTGTTGGATCACCGGTTGGACCGGTGGTCAACGGACTAACCCTAGTTTTGACCAAAATCGAGTTATTGGTCCGGTGATCCGATTTCGATTTTTACCGATCCGATCCGGTCTGAGTTTTAAAACACTATTAGTAACATTAAGGCAGCACTATTTTAAAATATTTTTATTATATATATATATATATATATAATGAGAATGAGGTTGAGTCCCCTTAATACCTTCTGGCATAAGGAAAATATGTGAAAAATATTAGAGTTTATAAAGAGTATCCCTTAAAATTTCATAAAATTTTATTTTTAATTTTAGAGTATCAACTTTTTTAATTGTGTTCTTTTGAGTTTAATTTTTTTTAAATTATGGGTCAGAATTCTGCATACATGTTCAAAATTATTACTTGTAATTATATTATTTATGCTTCAAATAACGTATATATTGTTATATTCATACGTTTAAAATGAGTCAAATATGTAATCAACTATATAAAGCTCGTATATTTATAATTTATTTAAGATGGAGAAAAGAAAACAAAGGCTAAGTAAGAAATATAATATTTTATCATTAAATTATTATAAATAAGATAATATAATATAATATTTTATCATTAAATTAATATTTTATCGATAGGACAAAAGTTCATCTAAGTCGAGGTATTAAGATCAAATTTTATCATTAAATTATTATAAATTATATTTAAATAAATAAATAAATATTCATATCTGTTAGAAAAAAAGTCAAGGTCAAAAATAGGATGGGCTGAACATACTTCACCATATTTTAAAGGCTCCACAAATAAAAAATTGATTTCTAAAGTACAATTCATTGACTTTACAAGATGCTCGATATTCATACAACAAAATGGCGCTAAACAAAAAATTAAATTGGAATTAAAACCGCATAAAAAATCGCATAAATTGCATCAATAATTTTAGCGTATATGACGATTTTAGATAGTTTACTAAATTAAATTTATAATTTCAATTTTATTACTAATCAAAATCGCACACATAAAACCTAAATCGTGGGTATATATGTATACATGGGTGGATGGAATACAAGGGCGGAAAGTATGCGGGGAGTATGCTGGATGTGAGGAGTCAACAACTCGTTGTCTCTTATTGTTATTTCATGGTTGTTTCTTACAAGTTGTATTACTCAATTTGTAGTATGAATGTTTTGCATCTATTAATGGTCTCTTTCATATAATTCCTTTCAAATAAGATATTATTAATATTGTCTACTGATTATACAAAAATAATTTACTTCATGATTTTCGAAACTAATTAGCATCAATATAATTAGTTTTCCCTGATTAGCTAGTAAAATTGTCCAATAGCTCGATTTTTTTTATTATTATCTTTGGCAATGATATTGGTAGTACTAGCAATTAAGCATGATCAAAAGTTGATGGGATTAGTACTCCCTCCGTTCTTATTTAAATGACCTTTTAGATATGGACACAAGAATTAAGATAATGATTGAAAAGTATTAAATATAGTACTCAATTGTCTATAATACCCTTAAATCATTAATTTATCATAGCACAAGAGTTTAAAGTACCAAAAAAATAGGTAGAGTAACGAGGGGTAATTTTAGAAAAATTGTCATTAATTCTCCTAGATTTAAACAAACGTCAATTAATTAGGGACAAATAAAAAATTCTAAAACGTCATTTAATTAAGAACGGAGGGAGTATTTGCTATTATGTCTTTCTAATTGTTTCCTATCATTGTTTGTGTAATAAATTGCATAAAATTTTGTTATTTCAATTAATTTTGGAAATGAAACCGCACCAATTACAAGTGGTTTAATGTGCGGTTTTGAATTTATCAAAACGCATCTAAGCGATTTAGGATATAGTTTGGGCTTCAAACCGGACCATACTCACCCCTACAACAAAAGCATCTGATTTTATCTATTTGTAATTTTATAATTTTATCTATTTGTAAGACATAAATATTTTATAATTTTATCTATTTGTAAGACATTCATATTCAATTTTTATGTCGGATTATCATATTCGCATAGAATAACTAATTTTTGTGACAGTATGGACTTTGGAGGAGTGCTTAGATGTAGTGTTACTTCCGGTTCATGGGCTGTTCCTTTTGGGTTTTTATTTATCATGCAATAGTATATCTTTTTTATCAAGAATAAGTTACTCTAAAAATTTTACCTTGAAAGAATTTGCATCAATTTTTTTTGGCATAATAGTCTGCCTCCTTCATATTTTTTTATAGCATAATAGGCAAACTTTTTACATAAGTAAATATATATAAATTAATGTCAGCTAATTTTTTTAAGAATAATGCTAAAAGTATTAATTTCATTTTAACAAATGTAATATTTCTATTACATGACCAATAAAACTAATATAGTTAATCAATGAGATGGTGACAAAACAATTGGATCCCTAAATTTATTAGGTCATTTGTTCCAAAATATAATATTAGTAATGACTTTTTGAAATCAGCTTAAGGCAATTTCAAATTTAAATTGACATAAATTTATTTATTTTTAACCAATACAATGATGAATATTATAAATAATCTAAAAAGTAGTAAGATTTATTGGTTCATAATTTTTAATAAATTATCTTAATTTTGAGTTTTAAATTGATTTTCTAAAGTCAATAATAATATCATACTTTGGAACGGAAGAAGTATTATTGTTTATTTATTTAGTAGTTTATGTAAAATAACTCGGGTCAAATCTCGAGTTCGGAATAAATCTCGGATCAAATCTCAAGTCCGAATCGAATCAAATCCATCAAAATAATGCCTCAAACCACTGTCCCAATAATATCTTCTTGGGCCATCTTAGCCCACCACATACTCATCCAAAATGTCACGACTTGAAAGTATTGTGGGACTGGGGTGTTACAAACTCTTCCACTTAAATTTCTGACGTCTCCGTCAGAACCAATCACACACACGGTTCACAGAACTTTGCCTCTTTAGTCATTGTGAGATAATATCGGCTGGCTTCGTGTCTCCACCTCTGGCAACCTGATCGAATGATCCGACTCGAGCTTTTGAGAATCGGTTTTGATACCATATGAAACAACCCGAGTCAAATCCCGAATCCGAAACAAATACCGGGTCAAATCCCAAGTTCGAATCAAATTCATTAAAATAAGACCTCAAACCATTACCCAATAATATCTTCTTGGGTCATTTTAGTCTACCACAAACTCATCCAAAAAATCATAATGTGTTATCTAACCCTTTTATTCTTTATTCTATTAAGTTGTTCTCTTTGGGCTTGAAATCCTTTTAATGGATCCGGCCCTAAATTACACTGTCCATTTGTTTTGAGTTGTGGACTGTATGGTTAGCTGTAACAGCTTTTGGTCACACCGGATCCCAAGCAAAAAGTAAACTCAAATAACTTCTATTATTTTTGTTGGGTGCAAATATTTTGAGGTAATCCAAACTCTTAGTATGACACATTGTAGGGGCCTAAACTTACGGATCATTTACAAATAGTGTGTAGGAAATTCAAACCCAAATTTTACGCAAAATAAACGACTCACCTACTAGTAAATCAATCATATATTTTGGGGTCTTTAACACTAATATACAACAATTAGAAAGTATTTACAAAAATAAAACATTCACAAAATAATTATAAAAATAACGCAATAACACAATATTACGTTGCTAAAATTACGGTTATTAACACCCTACACGTCAGTTACCGACTTTTATATTTTCAACCAACCGATCAACAATTCACGCTAATGAAGAAAACAAGCAACTTTCAGATCCAAAAAAATAGAGCAACGACAGATCGGAGAAGACGACTTCTCCAACGACGATGCAACTCTGAGATCGGATAATATCGAAGAAGATCAACAACAACTTCAGATCAACAGCAACTTCAATATCAGTAACAACTTCAAGATTAGTAACCAGCCTCGATCTGTAACAAATTTGAGGTAATCCAAACTCTTAGTATGACACATTGTAGGGGCCTAAACTTACGGATCATTTACAAATAGTGTGTAGGAAATTCAAACCCAAATTTTACGCAAAATAAACGACTCACCTACTAGTAAATCAATCATATATTTTGATCATCATATCGTCCATATAACCATAATAAAAAACTAAATATTTGTCCAATATTAGAACTTATAAGGTCCCTCCCTTGTTCCAAGAAATCAAAAGAGAAGTTACAATGAGTAGATAGTCTCCGATTTCAATAATACTATTATCACATAAAAATATCACGTATCACTCACATATTATATGAGTGATATCTATATATTTGTTGTTGAGTTAAGTGGGTCATGTCAATAACAAATCCATGAGTGACACTCCATGCAGTATGTGAGCGGTATGCGATACTTTTATGTAATATTAACATTATTATTACAATTTTTATAATTCTTGCTTAAAATCAAAGGAAATATATATCAAACTTGTATTTAAAATCATCACAAATTTACTTCAAAACGGTCAAAGTGATCATAGAAATCTTTTAAAGGTCTTATAGAATATGGGTGCTGTTAAATTTAGAAAATTAATATTTTTACAAGTAAATTTGATTTTTCCTCAAGCAGTGAATAGTAAGTGGAGGTCCACCTCACTCATGCGAGAGAATTTTGTGGAACTATCAAATTTATTTGTGGAAATATCAATTTAATGTACAATAATAGAAGTGGATCATGATGTGCTGTTATGGGGAAAATCTCATAATAGACAGCCTTAGAATTTATGTTATGAAAATTTCTTATATTCCATATATAATTCCAAAGAATTCCATGGTTAGTAGTTGTTTGGTGCACCCCATTAGGATTTAGGGCTGTTTGGTTTACCTGCCAAATCTAAAACTCCGAACAAGTAATGAATTCCCCGATTAGTTGAGTAGTAGTAGGGGTACTACTATTTGTTTAACAAGTTGCAATAATAAACTGTTAAAATTTAAAAAAAGAATTGATATTTTCATCAGTAAAATTGATATTTTTACGAAATTTCACTCACATGAATACGAGTCCCATTTACTATTCATGTGAGGTGAGCCTTACGACCGAAATATCAATTCCCTTTAAATAAATGGTTCTTTTTTAATTTTCTTATTGTTTCCTTTTATTTTCAGTATAACAATATCTTTTAAGGTTAGTTTTTCAAACATTCACTAACTATTTATGTTTTCTTTTTGAGAAAAAACATCATATATTCACCACGTTATTTTAAATTAACTAAAAAAAAGTACTAGTATAAAATAAGACTTTTTTGACAAATTGATAGGTATCTTTTTAGGGGAGATTACGGTCTTTCTTGTCCTAAAAAAAATAAAGGGAGAAAACTGCTAGTATTATTATACATACTGCTACTCACAATTGAAGTTGTGCAGAAAAACAGGCGATTCCATTTCCATTTCCATTTCCCTGCATAGCAGATGGAGTAGTAAAATAAAGAACGGAAGGTGAAGTAGTCACACCTAACAATCTCTCTCTTTCATTTCTTCCTTCTCATAAATTGCATTTTTTTCTCTCCTCTCCACTACCATTTCACCATACAAATTACACACATATATATAAAATACAAACGCAATCTCGCTTCATAATTATCCAGAGAGATGACCGGACCGGCGAAGGTGGATGAATTGGTACCACATCCGGTCAAAGATCAGCTTCTTGGCGTCGATTACTGTGTCAACAGTAATCCTTCCCTGCGTACGTTACTTTTATCACCATTCCAATCCATTTCTCCGTCTTTTCTAGCTACTGTTTTTGTCTGATTCGATTCTCTACTAGTCTCTTGCTGTTCGACTACTTTATAATCTTCGAATTGTTCAGTTACAAGACTAAAATCGCATCATTCATCTGTTATATATATCTATGTATATATGTATATCGACATTTGTATATATATGAGTTGCATGCAACTATATATACGTGTATATATGTATATTCTCTTTACCTCTGTTTACGCTTCTTCTGAGTTTCTGTATTTAACTTAGATTGTCTGTAACAATTTTTTGAATCTCTTTGTTCAAATTCCCTTCTGTTACACCTTCAGCTATGTTTCTCAACTCAATTTAAAGCACTCGAATTGCAATTGAAACAACATTTGCAATTCCATGGAATTGAAAATTAATTGGTAAAATTTGACACTCATATCCAATTCCAAGGCTTGAATCGACTTGCCAAACATTGCTTTATTAATGTGTTTTCTGCTTTTTTGGGTCAAAAGTGTTTATGTAATTTGATCCGTTTGTGGTTTTTCTTATTTGTGAATGTTTCAGAAAGTAGTTGGCTCATTTGATTGCTAAAGATTTCTTACTTGCCTAATTCATAGCCTCCAAAAATGTTCAACCTAATTGGTGTTAATTGATTCATGTTTTTTTCCCTCCACCCAATTTGGTTTTTGAGACAAACTGTCAAACTGAGAAGAATTTGAGAGAAATTTTTAAGCCGTGATTTTTGTTCTTTACTTTCTACAAAACAAAATTAACAATCTCCATCAAGATTTCAACTAGTGTTGGGTTTGACTCATACTTTTGCGGGTTCGATTAATGGCCACTACAACAGGATAGTCGGGGTTTAGCTCTCGGTGAGCGAGCCGCTACCCAACTCGTTGGTGAGCTGGCGGGGCTTGCAAGGGGGACGCGCCCCCTGGAAGCCAAGATTTATTAGTAGTCTGGTCTTAGGTTTTACTAATGTATCGAGCCTCATGAGTTTGAACTCATGTTATAACAACTAGGATTTTCTAGTTATTATAAAAAATATTGTTTGGTGTGTGGATCATTGTTGAGAGTGTGTGACATCTTATTATGAATGAATACAAGCAGGACTAGCCAAATTGGTGAACCTGGTGAACCTGGGTATACCTGGGTATATCGTGTGTTCTTACTTTTCTGTTCATATAATATAATTGTAATATTATTCTTTCTTAAATTCTGACAACTAGTAATGTCTTACAATCTTGATCACCTTTTCTCACTTGCCACACGGTTCAGTATAATTACTTTAGAATGTACATGATGCCTCCCCTGGATTTTTAATCCACTTATTTCCTTTTGTTGCATTCTATATATTTTTTACCATGTGTAAACATATAGTATAAGCCTTTATTCAACAGATTAAAATATACTCCTATTACTAATTGAAGTAGCTTCTTTCAATTTAATGCAGCGGAAGCTATCATACTTGGTTTCCAGCACTATCTGGTAATGCTTGGGACTACTGTAATCATCTCTACCATCATCGTTCCGCAAATGGGTGGTGGCAATGTAAGATTTTCGGTGACAATTTTGATATAATATTTGTTCTCTCTAGCTTTCTGAACTTGGAATTAAGCAACACTTCATTCCTACCAGGCGGAGAAGGCTCAAGTTGTACAATCGTTGCTCTTTACTGCCGGAGTAAACACACTGTTGCAGACTTGGTTTGGAACACGGCTTCCCGTGGTGATAGGGGGTTCATTTAGATTCATTCTTCCAGCTCTTTCGGTTGCATTGTCCAATAGATACAGCATATATGTCAATCCTCGTGATGTTAGTTTTACACATTCCTTGTCACCCCTGTCTTGTTTCTTCTTTATTGTTCGTAATTTTGAGTAATAGTTTTTAAGTTGTCTTTTTGATTATTTTCTTCAGAGGTTTCGTAGAACAATGAGAGGGATACAAGGGGCTCTTTTGATTGCTTCCCTTCTTCCAATTTTAGTTGGTTTTGTGGGAGTGTGGAGAATTGTCTTGAGGTGGGATTTAAAGAAACGATGATGTGGATTCGAGCTAAAAACTTTTTATAATGTAATTTATGAATTTCAGTTTCATTGTTTGATAATGTAGGTTCCTGAGCCCTCTTTCAGCTATTCCTCTGGTGACGCTCGTAGGGCTTGGACTGTACCAACAAGGGTTCCCACTAGTAGGAGTTATTTATTAATATGCATGTTGTTTCTATACTTAAATAGATTGCTCTTCAGTCTGGATGCCAGACTCATTACAAATTCACAACAAGATTGAGAGTTCTCAAGTTTTCCTCGTTTCTTGTTGATTTTTTTTAACCTTTTTGTCTTGGTGTTCCTATATAAATTAATATTTTACCATAAGGTCATTCCTTTATTTACTAACTTCTTTGACTGATTATTGTAGCTTGCACAATGTATTGAGGTTGGGCTTCCCGAGTTAATTATATTAATTCTGTTATCTCAGGTGAGTCTTGTTTCTGATTCTCTTTTCTCAGCTTCCTTACCTTTTGATTTTCCTTGGTTCAAGGAGCTTACTTATCTTATCTGGTTTAGCTAGGGCAACATTAAATATATGTTTGTTCGGATAGCATAGGTCACGGCAAGGCCTGGGGTCAATCATTCCAATCTATTCTTTTGGCACCTGAAAACAAGTCACGAAATGTCAAAACTGTTGCTGGTACTTGTTATGCAGTTATGTTTGGTTTTCAGATTGATATTTTGGAAGGAATAATACAACTGTTGTGGTCAGCTATTTGAAAGTTCTATTTCACCTAAAGCAACTGTAGATAAAAGTAGATGTTTGGTTCGACCTTCCTTACTGTGCCTTCATCTTGTGTTCCTTCTTTATTTGAAGGTGGACCTTAGATCCCTAACACTCACAGGGTTTGCGTTGTTTAGTTGTGAAACAAATGATCATTTTTTGGTTTCTAGACTAATAACTTACTCAATTATTACATTGAGGTTATATTTGATGTTGTGGACTACTCTTGCTTTTGCAGTATATTCCTCACCTATGGAAATCAAGTCGATTCGATCGATTTGCCATCTTAGTCTCGGTAGCAATAGTATGGGCATATGCAGCCCTTCTGACTGCAGCAGGTGCATATAATAACAAATCTCCAAGCACTCAGTTTAGTTGTCGCGTTGATAGATCTGGGCTTATCGGCGGCGCTTCTTGGTAAGCTAATACCACCACTTGTACTTTTCATTTCCAATTCTTGTTCTCAAGTCCTGTATGTATGAGAATATAATTCGCATGTTAATTCCTCTTTATATTGTTTCCACTTATTCATTTGTATTGTAATATGGTTTGGTTAATCTAAATTCTAACATATGCATGCAAAGTTGACGCTAGTTGAGCTTTTGTAACTTAAATGTTAATTGTGCGTCCTTGCCATCAGTGGACCAAGTCGGTTGTTACTATATTCTGTATTCTAGGCATCTGTATCTGTATAGCACCTTCAAATGTCATATTTGGTTTTAAAAGCCTACTTTTTTCTGCAACTAATTTTTTTGTAATAGTGGTCTTTAAGTCTTCAATTTTAAAATTTCTTTAATCAATAATTTTTTATAGCTCTGTCACCAACTTTAATATTTAAATGGTGAAAGGAAATTGTAATATATTAGTTATTGACGTCTGCAGTCAAAAGGTCTGTACTTGATGTTTTTCTTTGTTTGCTACTTTACTTGGCTGGTGACCAGAATTCCTCATGTACATTTATGTAGGAAGATGAGTAATTTGGTTCCTAATTTGTCGAGCAACTCGATTTTTATGCTTAATTTCTTGTCTGGATTTATGTTACTACTCAATGTGCAGGATAAGATTTCCATATCCATTTCAATGGGGTCGTCCCACCGTAAATGTTAGCGATGTTGTGGTAATGACGGCAGCCACTTTTGTTGCTCTTATAGAGGTTTGTGCTTTCTTTAGGAAAAACTTTAAGTCTTCTGTTGTTGTACATTTATGTAACTAAAATAAGATGATATCGTTGTTTAGGCTTCTTACTGGTAGCCCCCAAATAACTTCCTCATATGAGCTTTTGTAACTTAATTGTCATTCCTTTAAAGAAAGACCACCTTTGAAAGAGTTGTAGATTTTATTAAGACATATTCTGTATAAGCTGATATTGTAAAGTTTTATTTTCCCTTTCAACAGTCTACAGGCACATTTATTGCAGCGGCAAGATACGGGAGTGCCACGCCTACACCGCCTTCTGTTCTCAGCCGTGGTGCTGCCTGGCTGGTAGGAACTAATCCTGTAATAGATTATTCTCTGTATTTCCTGAATCTTATATACTCTGCACTGATTTTCTTCCCTTTTTCGGTGAGTTCCAGGGAATCGCCATGTTTCTGGATGGCTTGTGGGGTACAGGAAGTGGCGCAACAGCATCAGTGTAATACTTTGATCCATTGAATAAAAAATAAGCATTGCTTCAGTAGGAAATGCTTAGATTAAGACTAACGTTCCTTCGACCAGTGCTTTAGTCATCTCTCCCCTATGATTTGATTTGCATAAGTTAACTCACCTTTGATATCATAGTCTCCATATTCAAATCATCTAACTGGTTGTATTTCCATCTGAATCCCTGGACACTAATTAAGTCCAAGTGGTGAATCCACGTTTTTGTTTGGACACAGAAACTGAGTTATTAAAGTAGAATAAATATTAAACAAAAGAGAGAGGTTATTATTACTTTCACATGTTCCTTTTCCTTCTCATGATATGGAACGAGATATGAAAAAAATAAAATAGGTTTCATATTAAAAACAGGAAAAAAGATGAATGGGAAAACCTTTCAATGTGATTTTGTTTTCCTTTTCTATTTTGATGTCATTATCTAAGCATTTTCTTTTGCCTAATGGAGAGATCTTATATTACTTTTGTATGTATAGTGAAAATACAGGTCTCTTGGCATTGACAAGAGTTGGAAGCCGAAGAGTGGTTCAAATTTCAGCAGTATTCATGTTGTTCTTTTCTGTATTAGGTATGTTATTCCATATATGATTGTTCTCAATTATGTTGTATTGTTTTCCAACTGCCCGTATTTCTGTAATACTCCATCCTCTGTTCTTACAAAGGCAAGTGATCTTATATTTTGGAATGAAGGTAGTATAAGTACAGAACACTTCCTTTTCAGCTATGACAGTTAAACCAAACTTAGTTTTTGATTGTTTCTGCAATTTGTTATATTATTTTATGGACTAATGGTGTAATATTCATGTCATTCACCAGGGAAGTTCGGAGCTGTTGTCGCTTCTATACCGTTGCCAATCTTTGGAGCATTGTACTGCCTCTTATTTGCCTACATGTGTATGTCTTTCCTATCTTTCTTTGTCTTGAACAACTTTCAGTTTTGGCTATTTTCAGAGTAGTCCTTCTTCTTTATTGCTGATGCTGCTAACTTGATTAGTTCAAGTCAAAACCACAACTCAACTCAGTAAACCTTAGTCCTAAGTATACCATGGTGGTCTTATATACATAATGCTATCTTCTATAACATGCTCTTCTATTGAGGCATGTTATTAAGAATATACAAGAAGCGACTATCAATGACGGTAGATGAACTCACGTATTTATGTGTTAATAAATGTAATCAAATTAAATTTAGCTTTAAAAAAATAACATCAATACGCACTACACTTTCATTGAGATTGTCACTGTTTAGTTTGCAAATAGGTTCCATATACTTTTGGTTGACATTTGTTTTGGTATATTTTCAGCATCTGCTGGTCTCGGTTTACTCCACTTCTGCAACCTCAACAGCTATAGAACAAAGTTCATACTAGGTTTCTCACTATTTATGGGTCTTTCTGTGCCACAATACTTCAATGGCTACCTTTTAACTACAGGCCATGGTCCCGTCAACACTCCACGCTGGGTATGCATAATACCAACACCATAATAACATTATAGAATTCAACTCCATTTGGAATTTTTTTAATTTTATGAGTTTTTAGGGATGATAAATTAAAATTTCATTTTTTCACCACAAATTTCAGTTTGACAACATACTGCTAGTGGTATTCACATCCCCGGCAACAGTGGCATTTATTGTGGCTTTGTTTTTGGACTGCACTCTTGCTCGTAAACATAGTTTGACCCGGAAGGACAGTGGTAGGCACTGGTGGGCGAAGTTCAGATACTTCGGAGACGATGTCAGAAGTGCAGAGTTCTATTCACTTCCTTATGGGCTTTCAAAGTACTTCCCTTCACTTTAACTGATGGAATTCTGCATCATTGATACTTAACAGTGAATGCCTATTGGCCAAAAAAAAAAACAGGAAAAACCATACATGAAAAAAGAAAAATATTATCATAGTACAGAAGGAGAAATTGGATTGAGTATTTAAAGCATAATTACAACAATGCTAGTATATATTAATGCCCTTTTGTGTATGGATATTGAAAACCATTTATTACTTAATTAATGATCCAAACCTTGAGCTGCAGAATCTTTACCTGCTTTTGTGAAGGTATTAAGTAGTACTATATGGTATTATCTTTTTGCTCCAATTAAATATATGTTTAGTATCAGAGAAAAGATGAGGGCTTATTGGCAAATTGCGGTCACTTCACTAACAGTAACAGATCTGCTTGGTGATGGACATTATTTTCATCAAGTTTTCTAGTGCGAAGATTGTTCATAACTTATTATCAAGTGACCAAATGGTGTTGAAATCTTAAGTTGTTAGAGGAGGCCCGAGAGTGTTTTGCATTAAATATATAATGAGAAACCACCAATTTTTGGAAGACTCGAATCTAAAAATTTATTACACATCTTTTAGTTTCATCCTATACACTTTCAAATGAGCCAACCATGTATATATTTAGGGCTCTAAAATGAGTTTTTTTTAGGTGGACGTAGAAATTGGACACGAGGGTATTTGAATTTTACTTATTTATATTTTTACATACCATTAGGGGTTAAAATATAATTAAATGAAATTTAAATATACTCATGTCCGAACAGAGTTTTTGCTCTCACATGAATAGTAAGTGCATCCCATTTCTATGTGAGAGACTCGTGTAGAAATATCATTTTAACATGTGATATTACACTCTGTTACTGAGTCTTAAAATAGACAAAGAAGGAGAGAGAAATTGACATAAATATTTCATTTGGTAATTCTTTCTGCTTCTACTTTTTTTGAAATCGGAAGCAAAAAATTGTACTCCTATTTGGTTATTATTTATGTGTTTGAAAAAAGTGAAAGCAAAATCTACTTGACAGCAAAAGAGTGAAAATACAAAAAAAATTATTTGTTCAATTTTGGTAACACAAGGAGTCATTTCAACTTTAATGAGGTCTAACATCCAATCTTCTCAACAAAAAATTTTAAACTCTACCTTTTTATAAAAACAAATAAACCAACATTCAAATATAATTACCAAACAACGTTGTTTGATTTTTGTTTTCATTAGTGAAAGTAAGTGAAAGCAAACATATGAAAACAAAAATCGAAAGCAAAAGCGTGAAAGCAAAAATAGTTACCAAACGAAAGTTTTTTAATGAACGGAAAAGCAAATAAATGGATGGAAAATTTGACCATTTTTCTTGTCAAGCTTTTTTCGTTCAAAAATGGACAAATTTGGATAGAAAACTAAATAACATAATATTATAATTTATAATCCCTTTTATGCCCTCTAAATTATAAACATAATAAATCTAATCTAAGTGCAACTTAGTAATATAAATATGAAACTTAATTTTTTTCTTTCTTTATTTTCCTTTATAAGCTCAGTAATAACGTGAAAGAAAATATGCTAGTTTTCTATTCTTTTCTATTTCATTATAAATTAAGTTTTTATTTTTTTTCTTTTTGGTCCCAAACTCAAAAACAAAGTGTAGCAATTATTTGAAAACCATAATTAAATAAACTATTCACCTATGTAAATAATTGGTGTTCTGAATGTCGCCTTTGATTATTTTCATGGCCCAAAGAGTAGTGAAACGTGTTAGTTGTGATAGAGGTCATTTTTGAGGAAATCTCTTTTATAGTTTACATTTAAAAGTTTGGTAGATATGAGTATCTTTTTACGCGGACATGATAATTGAATATGAAAATTAGACACGAGTATTTTATAATTTTACTTATTTGTATTTTTACTCCTATTAAGAGTCAAAATACAAATAAGTGAAATTATAAAGCAGTCATCATGTCCGCATAGAATTTTTAAATTTAATTTCATACAACTTCATCAAAAAATAAGAGTCTCATTTTATATTTGACTCTTTTAATGAATATTAAAATTTTCCCTTAACACACATGGATGCATCATACAAGTATTTAGTTGAGCTTTTTTAAATTTAAAATTTACTATTGGGAAAAATTCATTATGTTTGTGTGTACTAAACAAATTTTAATCTGCAAAAAACATAAGAAGTCAAATAAGAATTCCTTGTGTATGTGTTTCTTATCTTCTCTTTTAATAATAAAATGAAATTTTTACCTTTTTTTTTTCACTTTCTAAAAATAATACTCACTCCGTCGGGAATTAAATAGCGGGCAATTAATGAGGTCGTAAAAAAGTGAAAATAAAATAATTAAGATAAAAATACTTCAATTAATAAGTAATTGAAAAGAGTAATTTAGATTTAAAAAAAATTATTAATTAACGTGACAAAATTAATTATTCGGGACGGGGGAGTATTTCAGTTTTGAAGAAGTCAATTGGGTGAAAAATGGACTTTATTATCGTACCTACCTGCTGTCTACTACCCCTTCCATCACCAAAAAAGAAAAAAGAAATAAAAATTAATAAATGTATCATTACTAAATATTTACTAATCATATTAAATTAATTTTTATCAATTAAATTGACACGCAGACATATACCACTAAGTTAACTCCGGACTAACCAAATCCAAATTATATACCATGTCATTTTGTGCATAATTTTTCGTGGGAATAATTTGTGATCATAACAACATTCCTCCATTACTAATCGTAGTAGTATTTTGGAAGAAAGATGATGAAAGCCAAGTTCCAACCCAATTTATTTACTGCTCTTACAGCCTTTCTTGGCCAATCTTGTCAATAATGCATTCTTTTTTCTTTTTTATTTCGGGTAAAACTTTCTTTTTTATTTTCCCTTTTCTGTGATCAAACAAATGTGCAATGTCTTGTACATTTTTACAATGTATGTACCCCCAAGTCTAACCCTAATCCAATCCTTGGCACCAAATCCATCATGGGTTCATTTTATAATCAAGAATTACAGTAGCTGTCTTGTCAGTGTAATGGGTCCCAGGTATGTCTATTATCCCAGCCAGGTCTCTCACCTTTTCTCCATTTGTATTTTGCCCTTCTTTATGGTGCTGGTCTGGTACTGGTACAATGATTTGATATTATTGTAGTTACAAATGGCAAAAATTAGAAGCAAGTGGCAAACACTCTGTTTGGTTAAAAGTATATTGATAATGAAATGTGGTATGTCAATGTTAACACCTAAATTACATTATACTTGTGGGCAAAATTTTTGTTGACTTTTGTTAGAGGGATTGATTCTAAGAGATTAATGAAAGTTCACTATAAACACCCAAGAAGATAACAGAGGTTTTGACTTTTGATTCAAGGATTTATCACTTTTAGCCTTCAGACAACAGAGATTTTGAAGATGAAAGTTTATCACTTTCTGGTAGCAAACAGCAATATAAATAATTTACATTTGGGATTTAATAATAAGTCGAGAAAATGGGTTACATTGTTTGTCATTGCTAAAGGCTTCGTAGCTGTTTTAAGTAAAAATTTACTTGAAATTCCCCGAATGAAGTCATTGTCTAAGCTTAGACATTGCACATGTATTCTTACATCTTCTTGTGTTCGTTGATAACGTTTGCGATAGTGAGATAAATCAAATTCATATGGGAATGAGGGACCATTGATGCAAACAGCCCTTGATTGGAAATGGATGCCAGAGGTAGTTTGTTCATGATAGGTGTGCATGTTCAAAGCCTAAACACTAGGCTTTACAATCTCTGCTTACCTAACAAGTGTATTAGGAATAGAATTAGCTTTTCAGAAGTGAAAAAGGCAAAGCTTGTGAACTTGGTACTAGTTTTTACTACATAATTACTTTCCTGCAAGATGTGTTAAACTACAAGGAGCACTAGAGTGTAATATGGTTAAAGGCTGGAATCCATTGCCTATTATATTAGGATTTAAAAAAAAATATTTTTTCATATAGAAATTTTAAATTTGGAATTTGTTTCTGTATTTAAGTTGATGTTCTTGATAAGATCCCACAAAATGTTTCTATTCCCTAATTTAAATTGAAATATTATGTTTTATATGCTATCAATCAGGTCATTGACCCTGCACTAAACGGCTAAATCATAAATCCTACAAATATTCTTTTTTGCTTAAGCAAACTGATTTTTTAACTAGTGGCATTTGGTTGACAATTTTTTATTTTTTATTTCTCTTATCGTATATCTTAAGGATGTGCTTCAAAAGCTTATGTAAGGATTTGAATTACGTTTATCGAATCTACGAGTCATTTGGAGAAATCTAGCTACTTTGAATAATGGGTTATTTCTATAGGGTAGTCCTATGAATTGATATCTCAATAATTCAATTCTTTCACCCCCCCCCCCCCCCGAGTGCTTTGGTCGTACAATTGTTCTCTTTATTAGAATAACTTCGTGTAGATATAGAACTGAATTATACTTGTATTTGGATAAGAAGGTTGATATGTGGTTCTGTAAAATTTATGTCATGGCTCCTAACTGCCTTTTGAGCTCTATTATGAAAGCCAGCTGTATTGGTGGAGGAGAGGATCCCCTTCTGAATAATTCTAGATCTGATACAAAGGAATCAAAGGCTTATGATTATATTTGATTTCATGGTGCTTACCTTAAAATGGTGGTGTCACTGATTTGGATCATTTGCAGTGCTCTAAATCTTCAGTTCCCTTTAATCAAATAATTGACATTCGCATGACATTTCATAAACATTGTGGCTGTCACCTGTTGTACCATTACGTATCGGACGCAACCCTCTTGACACCTTAAAACACTTAAAGTTTCACACCTGAACTGCACTTTTGCTAGTAGTAATACTTCTCAAGAGTAGGACCTCTATATAGTGATTGTTTTCGAGATCTTTGACAGTCTGAAGTATATAGCTCTCCTTATGATTTTAGACTGCTACTTTTTGCCATTCAGAAAGATATGTAACTCTAATGTTCACAGGCATTAGCACATTCTTAGTTGCTTCTGTAAGTTCAAAATTAATGTTGATTTTCGATAAACATTATGCTTTATAGAAGTCAGGTCCATCACCTGTTAGACCCATTTACTGGTTTAATCAGAAGGTGAAACTAAGTGGATCGTGGCGCACTGAGTACACTTCGTGCATGTTCACACTGATCACTGTTTTACGCCACATGCGGTGTGGGCTGTTGGGCAGATTTTGTGTTATATCCTGGTCAGAAAAGGAGCATGGCACAGAGATAAGGACTGGAAGCCATTTACACTTCTGCGGAAGAAGAAAAGACTATTGTCATTAGAATTGGGAACAGTCCTAGGTGAAATTTTGCATTGGACTCAGTGAATGAGATTACTTTAATGTAAGGAAACCAGAGTCCCTACCCTTCCCCTTGTGTGTCACAGACTCGCAGGGATAGAAGGCTTTGTTTTGGTAGTTGGTGGTGGGGCAAAAATGTTTTTTCCCATGCCCATTTAGATTTTATCCTGCATGATTGATTGCAATGAGGCAATGGCCTAACTCTCGGTTTTGTATTTGTTTTACTTTGTCTTTAGCTTCCCTACTTATTTCTTCCAATCTTGTTAGGTTACGTGGAAAACTCACTCTGGCCTACCTGATATTTAAAGGAGAGAATTAGAACAGGTGGGTGGAGCTTAGAATTTTGATATTCTAAATTCCAATTTTTTTTCTATTTTATTTCATTCAAACATAATTGTCTACGATAATTGGAATCTACTGAGAATGGTTGATTGAATAAAGTATTTAAATGAAGGGACACATAATTGTGCATGATATCTAGTCCAATGACAGCTCTGAAGCAGACAGACTCAAAGGAGGCGAAAATACTAACATAAACAAATGTATGCTTATTTGAATAATAAGATCCTTCCAAATGAGATAAAGAGGCAATATTAAATAAATTGAAACTTGTTGCATTGGGTCAGGAAGATCTCAGGCAGGATCTCTGGACTTAAAAAATGGTCATAAGGATGCATATGAAATATTCCAACATTAACTTTGGCATTTCTTTCCTCATCTCTGTACTCTGATATGACTACCCATCATCCTTTCCATTTTCATCATATTGAACATATCATTTAGCTAATTTTCAACCTAAACTTTGTTTCATTAAGCGATACGGAACAATTAGGAGCGCGCCTTGTCGGGAAGTTATGAGACATTGAGGTCATGTCTATATTAAAGCCAAAGCCTTTTCCAAGATTTTGTTTTATTACTTACTACAGTGAAGACTTTTTCAATGTGGATTTGGAAGAATCCTACCTAAGCCCATCTTATAATTTAATTTGCTTTTTGATCATATTCTTAGCCTCAATAGTCATAGAATGAGCTGGACTGCTAAATCCTGTACTTGTACTTCACTACTTCTTGTCCTCTTTTTGTTGGAAAGGAAAGTTAAGTGCCATTTAATTTATTTAAAAAGAATCATACTCTTTTTAACTTTAGAATTATTATATTATGGTCTAAATTTTAATGCTGGGTTGATTATGCTCCTTAATCTCTGACTCCCCCCTCCCTCTCCCCCCTCTCAAATGTGGTGCAGGACTTAATTTGGAGATGACTGAGAATGCTGATGAAAATATGTCCAACAGGTTTGAGAAAACTGTGCTACAAATATCTAGACCTCCTCTTTATTTTGTGTGTTTATTTTTTTATGGGTGAATTTTATTTCTGGTAACCTTTTGTTTTTCTTGGAGAGAGATTATTTCTACTATATGCATAAATATTGAATCTTGTTATGTATATTAATTTTTGTTTTTAATATAGGCTTTTGAGTGTGAGAAATAAATAGAGCATGTGTGGCTCCATGAGGAACAAGGATAAGGCATGATTACATAAATAGACTGCCCCAAAGAATTCAAACCTCTTATGTAGGCACTATTCATTGACAAGAAAATTAAATTCTGAGAAACAGGAAATTCATTTCCCACTTTTTCTCTCAGATTGTTTCCCACCACATTGACAACAAAAGAAAGAAGAAAAAGAAAAGGAACATGATAAGACTTTTGTAGATCCAATTCCTTTTGCTTTGACAACCCTCTTTCTAAACAACAACAGCAACAATGGCAGCCCTGATGGATTCTGCTTCATCTCATCCCCACCTTCTTCCTTTCAAACCACCTGTTACGAGACGAGTTCTAAAATTAATATCTAATTAGGCATTGTAGGTGACACAAATTAGCGCAATATTCCAAAGAATAAACAGCAAAAACAATCACGTAACTGGTTTTGTTGCAGTTGCGTTCCGGAGACAGGAGACTTGAAAAAACCATAATGCTCCTGGAATCTAGATTTCCCCTGCAAGAACTTACTTGTATTAGCGTATTTATAAAATATATGTATGTATGTATGTATAATATAGAAATCAAAGAAAATGTTAATACTAGATAAAACTCTGGAAAGATACAAGGCAAATACCTCAAAGTGAGTTGTAGAATGACCCTGTGAATAATCTAAAATAGTCTCCATTGAAGCTTGGTTGTTGGTGAGTGCTAGATTGTTCTGTTCATTTACAATAAAATCATGGTTAATGATTTCATCAACATACACAACATATATGTTTAAGTACATTAGTTCATTAATTTCTGCTAGTTATGTGCAACTACTTACACTGGAGAAGTCGAAGATAGAAGAGCTAGCAGTGTCATCGAGAAAACAAAGCTGCTGTTCTTGAATTTTTTGACGTCCATGCTCCTTGTTTTTCTGCCTTTTCCCATTGTTCTTAGGAAATGTGGCATTAACGGGTGCATGATAAAACAACCCATTATTGTTGTCATTCCCATAGTCTTCGTCTTCATGAAAATGTGGCGGTCCAGAGGATGCATCAGAAACCATCGACAAATCCTCTTCTTCTTTTTCTTCTTCTTCTTCATGTTTTCCTCTTCTTTCATCGGTCATAAAATACTCGTTGCCGCTTTTATGGGAAGGATATGGAGAAAGAAAAGAGTCGTGGTCCAAGTATAAAGTCCAACCAGACTCGCATCCTCCACTACTGCATTCTGTATCAAACACAGGATTCATAGTTTCTTTCTTTTCTCTTTGAGAATGAAGTTTCGGAAATAAGGTTTGTTCTATAGATTGATATAGTAGTAGCACTTGGGCTGTGGCCTTGTCCTGGTTTATATTATGTAGGGTATAGTAGTCTTTGAGAAATTAAAGTAGGATAGAAGAAAGAATGGAGGGAGGGAGGAAACAACCAAAAGGGAATCACACTAAAATCCTATACTTGTTTTGTCCTGACTCATCTCGTTCGGGTCTTTTTGATAATGAATCTAAAACTGCCAGTTGGGTTGGTTTTTATGGATTTGTCACGTATGTTACTATGTATGTAGGCAAATTCTAGAAAGAGAGAAAGTGTGTTTGTGGAAAGAGAGAGAAAAAATAACAGAGATGGAATTTAAGAGAGGAAGGGAGGGGGTAGCCAAGGCACAATGGCTTCACATGCTAGACAGCTATGCACTGTGTACTCTCTTCACAAAACGGGGTACACGTCCATCCTCAGTATTTGGACACCTATCCCCCTTGACCTGCAAACACTCACATACGAAATATCAACTGTAGTATATGAATTCTTAATAGTTAAAATTTGAAACTTTTATCCAGTTCTCTAAATTCCCACCTAGCTTGGCTTAATCGCAGGCGCTGTGGGTCTTCTACCTCTTAGATTTGGCTGAGTACCTATGCTTTGCCTAGGCGAAATCAAACCTCTGCTGCATAGACTTAATAAAAGTTTTGAAGTTGTACGATAGTAAAAGTGAATTTGTTAATATTAGATTGTATTTCAAGTAATATTTCATGTAAAATTTTAAGAAATTACATCTACTATATATATATATATTATAAGAAGATTGATGATTGATTGTTCATTAAATTCCTATATATACTTCTTAGCCTTTTTGTTTTTATTTTTCTTGCCTAAGGAGTTGTTTAGTAATAGTCCTATATATAGACCCTTATTTTTGTTGTATTTTTTACAGCAGGTGCTTGCTGATGAAAGTTTGGATTATAGGTAAATAATAATAAATGCACTTCACAAGTTGCTAGTTTTGCTCCACTATAGAATCCCTTTTGCTTTCTTTTTAACTTTAAAATGGAGTGTAAACGGTGAAAATTGAAGTGCATGTATCACCTAATAATGCATATTAAAATGTGTGATTTTTTCTGATTTCAGAAAAGGAAAACTTTTCTGCATCTTTTTCTAGTGATTAGCAAGAGAGCATTAAGCTTTGAGTTGTCAAACCTGAGAGAGAATACAGTGGTTTCCTACTTGTTACTGTATCCAAAACTAATACCATGGGGACAGCTGTTCTTTGGCTTTCAAATTCTCTTTTACTTAGCTAGGACTACAATTTATTCATGCACCAACTCTTCAAAATTGCTTAACCTGTGTCAAATTCTCTTTTACTTGGCTATCTACAATTTTTTTTTTATTCCATTCTGTCGGTCCAAACGTAGTATTAGTGTATAGTGAACCTGTGTTAATTTGTTTGCTAATCCTTAATTTGTTTCAAAATTGGTATTAATTAAGTTTCTTGCTAAAAAAGATATAGGGTTGATAAACCAAAGAGTCATGTACTATATATTGTTGGTCTTATCTTGGAGGGGAGTTGCTTAGAAAAGTCTGGCATGAATGCACTATATAGTGCTGGACCCTGCAGAGTTTTCTGGGAGCTTGGAGTGTCACTCTCACTGCAGTTGACTGCGTTTTTTATGAATCCACATGCTCTTCTTTCACTTCTCTCTCCCTTTCTTCACAGGTGTGTATATATATATAGGGATTCCATCTATAGTAATTGGTTGTTGGGGAGCAACCCATTTTGGCCCAGCCTACAACCTGTAGCGGCTTGTTACTTAATTTTTTTTTTTTTTTTTTCATAAACCGCTACAGGTTGTAGCGGCTGGGCCAAAATGGGTTGCTCCCAACAACCGATTGCTGTGGATAGAATCCCATATATATATATATGCATTACTGTATGTATATATTTATAAGGGTTTCATTTACCGTTGTCGTTAGTTGCTAGACAATGTCTGACATATTATATATCGACATATTTTTATCCAGTCATCTAACATACAATAACGGTTAATATAAAATAACATTGACTAACAACTAACTGTTATAGAGACTCGTTCTTTATTTGTATTTGTATACGTGTATATTATGAATCTGGTTATCATGAAGTGTAAGTTAGTCAATTGACCAATACAATGTTGACACGTAAAAAGAGAAATCACTTCTTGCCTGCGTGTCGACACTATATTAATCAATTGACCAAAATTAAGTTGATGTTAACCATTCGTATATTATACACTAACTCACACACATGTTTGCACGTGTGCATATGTTTACATGGGAGTTTCTTCGACAGATATACTCACGTGTATGCACGTGCGCACAAAATTCAATCTAATTTGATTTTCTTGAATTTAGTTGAACACATGTACTGCTGCACTGCTTTGCTTGTGGTGGTGTACTTGTTTCAATGTTGAATATTCTGGTTGCATGTTAAATTACAATTAATTATCTACTTAAGTAGTGGAGTAGTATTCTTTTATTCTTCTGCTAGAATTATACTACTACGTATAGAATATATTGTTTTTATGACTTTTCTCACCTTAGTCACTAGGATTAAAGAGAGTGCATTAATTCCAATTCATAATTTTCCAAAAATATAACAAATTGTTTTTGCGGATTTTTATTTGTTTTGGTTATGCTAAAAAAATTCATATTCTTTAATAATATTATTAAAAATAATAACTTTTTCTTATTTTTTTTTCTTTTTAAACATAGTTTTTCAATAAAAAATTTAAAACATCTTATTTATAATATTTAAAAGGAGTACCAATTAATTCAAGTATTTCTTTCCTTAAAAAACATACATATGAAATAAGTAAAGATCAAAATCACTTGGATTATTTATTATAAAGATAAAAATCACTTCATATATATATATATATATATATATATATATATATATATATATGAGATTCCATCCACAGCAACCGGTTGTTGGGGAGCAATCCATTTTGACCCAGCCGTTACAACCTGTAGCGGCTTATAAAAAAAAAAAAAAAATTCTAACAAGCCGCTACGGGTTGTAGCGGCTGGGCCAAAATGAGTTGCTCCCCAACAACCGGTTGATGTGGATGGATACCCTATATATATATATATATATATATATATATATATATATATATATATATATATATATATATGGACACACTAATCTAAACAATTTTGAATCACAAGAGAGAGAGAGATTTGATTATTAAGTTATGAACATGATGACCATAATTAATTATCTTGAGTGCTACAACAACAAAAAAAGGAGACTGCACATCTCTGGAGACTGGAGAGGGCTTTGGTTTCTACAAGCTGCATCTCATCTCATCTCATCTCAGTAAAAGATGAAAAGTTCCGTTCCATGTGCTCTTTCCTACGTTCCTCCTCTTGGTCTTGGATCACTACTACTACTACTACTACTACTACATCATTATTTATAACCCAACAGGAAGAAACTCATTTGCCCACCTCAAATTGTTGCCATCAAATATGGTCAATTTCCCTATTCACACATGCTTCCATACAATACATTTGATTTCAGGCACTCAAGAGAAGAGAAGAGTGTCACTATATATATATATATATATATATATATATATATATATATATATATATATATATATATATATATATAATTAATTCCCTCCACTAGAGTAGAGTCTAGAGGAGCTCTAATAACCATCCCCATATGTATAATTTGTGAATACCAGGTCCAGGGTCCATTTTCAGCTAATACCAAGACAAATCAACAACTTTGTTATGGCATGTCATATTGCCTCTAATCTTTTACAATTAACTTAAGAAGAAGCTTAAATTCATCAACTCCTTAATTAGTTTATGGGAAAATAAAACCGTTAACAACTTGGCCATCTTAAAAAAAATTATTGAAATGTGCTTATATATAGAATGAAAGAGAGTGAGTTGGAGTATAAAAGTAAAATTTGTTTTGAAAGTCATTTAATATTATCATTAAATAATTAAAAATTTCATTGAGTTGGAATATAGTAGTCCTATTACTATTACTATTAACTTGGAACATCATATTTTAGCAAGAATATGACAACCTTCTCTCCAAAACTGACCCTAATACCATCATTTATATAAAGCAATCCACAGAGAGATTCATCTGCAATTATACACACAGCCTATAGCAAAGTGTTAGATTTTCATGTACAAAATAAAATTACAACAATTAACATGCTATTCCAGTAACCGTTTGTGCTTACACCAGACAATTGCAATCACATATAGGAAAATGCTACCGGTGGCACTGCCACCAATAGTCCAAAGGAAGTCTTCCATACCATGCTTTTTATCATCAAACAGATCAATTTTGATATTCATACCAAAAACACCAGCCACAACCACAAATGCACTCACCACCAGGGTTGCTGTAGTTAACATGACCCCCATTTGCAGGAGGTGATTTTGCTTGTCATCCAGCATTATGTTGATGTAATCTTCTGTGTCATCCACATACTCCCTCAGCTTTCCAAAAAATCACAAGACAGAAAATGTAAATATAATAAAGCACCACATATGATAATCACCCTCAGATGTGCACATAAAATGAGCAACCACCCAATATAAAATGTGAGCAAAAACTCATGGTTTTAGGCACAACATTAATGGATTGATAAGGTCATTAAAGAAATTTATACAATACTCCCTCAATTCCAAAATTTTACTTAAAAAGACTTTAAAGCAAAATTGTATTTTTCCAAACATATCCTTAACATTAGCTAGAAATGTAGTAGTGGCGGCGTGATGGTACTTGATCAACTAAGAACAAAAGCAGTGACATGTTAGGAACTTCATGTCATATTATAGTCTAAAATTAGAAGCATAATGCAAGGGGACTCGAGTTTTTTTCTCAATTAAGTCGTAAACGACATGACATAGAACGTTTTAATAATACCTTATGGCACGACCAATCACAAAAGATACACCTGTAATGATGATATATCATTCATTTAAGATACTGTTTGAGACCAAAAAATTGAGACCCCTAGTATTACTCATTTTGGAATGAACAAAAAATTGAAAGTGCATCTCCAATTTTGAAACGGAAGAGTATATAATCCATAGCGTCTTGATACTGCTAGACTAGTACCTATCAAAAAAATACTGGAAGAAAAATAGCCCTGTTGAGTCTGTTGACAGGTGTCAGAGGTTAAGTCTACATATTTCCTAGTCACCTCACAACTTTCATTTGTGCGCCATTATAGAAAGAAGTCTCAGATCTTCAGTTAAAAGGATCAGCTACCAGAGGTCAAGGCATGGTACTAACTTAATTAAGAGACCACTGTCACTTGATGCATTTTTGTTCAAATTCCATCATCAACACACTTCAACATAACACAGTACATTGAAAGACCTCTTGTATAGACTATAGTACACACAGATTCATAACACAAAGATGCCTACCAAACTTCTAATCTCAATTCTGTCCTATGAATAAGCTGTAACCTAAGAATAACAAAAAAAAATGATACTCGACAACATTTTCCCTCTAGAAAGTGATTCGATACAATTATACATTACAAGTGTCTTGAACACTTCAGTTATATTGTCAATATAAGTGTGCTCCCCCCATATACCGATCCAGTAGCTTGATGAGATATTCTAATTAACGCATTTTCCATCCCTTAGAACTTGGGAGATAAGTTCATATTATGTTCCGCCTGAAAGCAAGCAGACCAACACATGCTTGTTGGAAATAGTATTCCAACTGGAAGCAATGCCACATCCATGATTAGAAGCGTGGACCGTATTTGTAAAAAAAATCACCAATTTTAGAGCAGAAATCTGGAAAATGCTATTGCAATAACCTACCCACATTTTTGAGGCACAAATACACCAGTGACTACTCTCACAAGCACACAGATAAGAAAGCCTTGAATAGAGAGCACTATACTCAATTCTGTAACCAAACTATGTGAACTCCTATCCTATTAACTATTTGAGATGGACTTTCTCTTGGAAGGGAGTTGCCTTGATCACATTCCAATATTTTGAACTAAATATTTCAAGAATATCATAAACTAATAATTTGAATATTAGAAAGAATGACATCAATAATAGCTTTTTAATTCACCAAGACAACCCAACCCTTCATGATAAACAATAATAGCATACCAATTCAACAAGTTGTAATTAAAGGATGAATAATTTGAGTTCAATATGAGCTAACTCAGGAAGGAAGTTGTTTGACATACTGTAGATAGTTGATTCAGTGTACCATCAATCTGAACAAAGTACGCCTCCAGAAGCATCTCAAGCTCCTCCACATCAAGGTGCTTACTGATAGCACTGTGAGTGGTACTGGTACGGGCTCCATGGCTGTCTCTGCCAAGTACATTAGATGCACCAAATAGACTATCCCGGTGGTTGTCAGCATGTTGGTCACCTTCATAAATTGTGGAACCCCCATTACCTTCAGCCAATATTTCATCAGGAATCCTGATATTCACAAACATACTATGTACTTAACAAGGTGCAAAAGACAACAAAACTAAAAAAAATTAAAATACCTATAAAAAAGAGATGAAGAAAGTATGTCTAGTATAAAAGTAATGAGCTATAATATTACATACCTGTCAATGTCATCAATGTCTGACCGAAGAACTTCATCATCCACGCCATCTTGCTCATCCATAGAGGAAACAGTGGAGTTTTCAAGATGTTGTACCAGCTTGTCAGTCAGATACATCTCAGCCATATCCTCATCATCGTCTAGCAACTGCTCTAATTCATCCCTTACCTGATGACAAATACATATGCACAATAATTAGAAAAATATTCAAGAACTGTGTTGAAAAGGGATTAGTTCCAACAAAATCAAATAATTGTGTCAGTAAGATGTGAAGCATATTAAGTTATGTGAATCATTGTAACCTTGACCTAGAAGTAAATCAGGTTCCAATATAAGAGCAGGGAATGCAGCTGTTATAAATTAGGTTGAGCAATTTATATAAGAGATTCACAGGGGTCATGCTCATATGAAAGGGAGTTTAGTGCCCAAAACAAGCAAATGTAAATATTATAGCAATAATTAGTAACAAAGTAATAATTCTCTGAAAATGGCTAAAGACATGTGATATTCAAATTACGCTAGTATGCAACAAAAGTTCATGACCTAGCTACAATACAAGATATATGAACATATTGAGTACCGAGTATGGATAATCTGAGACTCCAAGTTCCAACCACACCAAGAAAATTAAAAGGGAAAAAAAATACAAGATATAGTCAATGCTCATCTTATACAAAAATCATATTTAAGAGTTGATCAACGGTATCCCTCACTAAGCAGTGCATTGATTAAGAAAAAGGAAAGAAAATTTACAAAGAAAGTCTGGTTCTTATTTTGTTTGGTCACCATGCAAAAAAAGGATAAGAAGATCCGAGTTAAAAAACTTCTTCATCATTTTCTTTGCCTTGCTAAATCCACAAACCAAAGGGACCTTACTGTAAGAAGCTTTGAGAATCTTATATGGCTAAGATTTGACAATAGTTACATGTTGTGTCTTGCAAACTAAAAATTTAAACATTGACTAGTAGTAAATTCATGAACCTAACAGCTACCACATAGATTGCAGTATCCAGTATGAACTACTATGCAAATTGTATCTAGTACAATTAATTCAGCTTAAGCAAACATGCCAAGACCCTGTTGGTAAAGGCAATTTGTAGGTTGAAAAATGTTTTAACACATAAAAGTCAATCATGAAAGCATAACAAATTTACAAGTTGAACCTTCAACCTTCTGAACACGTCCTGTTATTGCAACCAATCGGCTTTTAATTTGACGGACACGTTCCAAATTGAGCGTACTAATTTTTGAAGTCAGCTTATCCAATGCTGGATGAGCTTCTTGCTCCAATGTCCTTGCCTAGTTTGAAAAAAAGTAATAAAAAAGATGTTGTAAATTGGAATAAATGAATTCATTTATGTTGACCCTAAAACAATCTCGACATCTTTTAAGAGTCTTATCAAGCATACAAAATTATCCAACAAAAAATTAGTTGAACTTAATTACTTCATTATCCAAGCAACTACAAGCAGCCTCGAGGCATGCCTCCAGCGCAATAAACTCAAACGGAAGAAGTTTCAGTCCATCTCGATTTTCAAGAGCTTGTTTCGCATCTGGCTTACTCTCCTCATCCTTTACCGGAAAGCTTCCAGAAAGTTTTGGAGGGCTAGCTGCCCTTGATTGTGGTTCTTCTAAATCATACAAATTGGTCCAGTCCGTATTCTCGGCATTGATCCCACCCTCCTTTAACAACAGTACAAAAGAAAGGTAGATAATCAGTAAATAATTGCAAAATTAGGATCACGAGCTCTGGTTGTTTCAAGGGGAAAAAACCGAAAACATATTTGAGGAAAATGACTTGCTATGAACTTGTGATGTTTCCCTGAAAATGACTCACGGTGTTGAAAATGTACACTGTTTTTCTAAAAAAACTGAGCATAAACATGTATTATGACCCGTAAACAAATACCTGGATCAAATGTTTTGATAAGCGAAAGTGTAAATGATGAAGTGTAAATAAAAAAAATAGTTAAAGGGATTAGTCCACAAATCAAGAGTGAGCAGTGCTAAAAAAAGTTGCAAAGATTGAACACATCAGGTTGCATTACTTTGACCCAATGGTTATCATTATGTTTAGTAGAGGCTGAAAAAGCCCAACCTTTTCCGCCCTAGAGCATGTTCAAATCTCATACCCTCTAGTATGTGCCGTTTTATTAATCAAAAGATAGGAGAGCACCCCTTCTCCCGAAGTTACGGGGTCATTTTGCAGAGTTCCTTCGACATGGTTCTCTCAAGCGCCCTAGTATACTCTACTTGTACGGGAGTCGAGACTCAATGACCAAGCATTTTTTTCGATTGCAACTTAGAAATGATTGATTTCATTGTCCCTGCTGAACATTCAAAAAGCGAGTAAAGTCTTGTTTCCAACCTTGAGATGGGATATTGGAGATTCCCCTGCAGAGAGCCAGATGAGGAGATACCTTCACGTCCGGTTTGGGGGGGGGGGGATATCCTGATTCCTGACCCTATTATCATTATGCATTATCCCAGTTTAATAATTTCTACTTTTCAATTTGTCAATGAACCACAATGGCACTTTTAAAAGTTAATCTAGACTATTTGTTGTATGTTCCATATTGTCATTCAAGTCTTACATTCTTAAGCAATATTTGCATATTTACGTGGTTTTACTTTATCCTAAAGTATAAAACTTAAGTTTTCTTTATTATTCTTAGCCCGGGACTATTCACTCTCAAATTCCAAAATGAAATATAGGATAACTATTAAAACTCTAATATACTGTTCATCGCTAGAACGCACCTTAAAAGTTGATTCACCAAATACCATCTTGCACACTACACAAGAAATATACCCATCTTTGAAATAGAATTTTAAAGATGCAAGATGTGCAAAACAACTCGTTCATCCAAAATTAAATTTATCAAACAAGCTAGTGAGTACTGTCATGGCATCATCCCAATTTTATTATAATTTTTTAATATTTTTATATCCAAAACAATTAATCACTTTTAACGGTTACCCCATTTAACCACTTTATGTCTCACATTCTTTAGCAACATGTTATATGGTTGTTGACACTAATCTGAATTACTAGAAACTGAATTTGGAATGTAAAAGTTGATTAAAAAGTTTGAATTAATGGTTGTGAACCTGTGATTTAGTAGCTTGATGGTGGCGCAATATACGGCGCTGAAGTTGTTCAACGAAAGGAGTGACAGACGGGTCTCTGGAATTGAGTAAAAGGACTTCCTGGGCAGTGATTATGGCCTTTATGTGCTCCAGATTGATGACAATGGCCCGTTCTCGGCCCAGAACAGTGGAGGGGTAAGAGAGGAGTGGATCCAGGATTCGAAGATCACGGGCAGGGAGGCCAGTCCGGCGCATGATGGCGTGCTTTCCAGCCTCCACAACTTGAGCCTGACCTGTGGAGTCGAGGAGGAGCCACGGCCTCACCCCAGTTGCCTTTTTGCGGAGGCCAATTGTGGCAGTTCGGACAAGATCCACATCATCTTCCTGTGCAGCGACACCTGGTTTCGGTAGGGGAGGGGGATACGCGTTCCTCATGTTGTTGAATGGATAATTCTCTCCTGTACAGATAGTGGCAAAGTCTGAGAGTCTGACAGTCTGTAAACTCCTTTTTGGCGACACTTGAAGCTAGAATCAGAACTCTGTTATTCTCTTTTATTATGTGAGATTCAAAAATTAGGTGTGTTTTTCTGACAGTACAAGTAGAAATGAAAGAATGATCTAATAAAAGAATTACTCAACAAGTTTTGTTGTTTGGGTTCAACTTCAACTTCCAACATTTTTGCTACTATAATTTCTATGAAATATCACAGTATGTGCTCATTAAAGAGAGAAATATGCAATCTTTGGCGAAGTTAGAACATTAGAAATTTCTTATACAATTTAAGCAGCACTTAACAAAAAAAAATGAAAAACACTCTTAAACAAATTAAACAGATAAAAAGAAACATATCATGTGAGCAAAATTAAACATTAAGTGAATCACTTGACCAAAATTAAACAATTTAGATAAAATCATTTACTACGAACAGATAAAAAGAAATACACGGATCAAAAAAAAGTAACCAGATACAAGCTTATACACATATACAGTAACAAGATGTAGATACAGAAACATAATCAGCTCGCGTAAACTAAAAACAGATCTATATAAACATTTAGAAACATATAATTGGAGAGAGAAACAAAGAGACACGCCTTCGGAGGAGGAATTGAATGGAGAATCGGGTAGAATTCTGCCGCACTGCGGACCGATTGAGTGGAGCGAGAGTGAGAGGGGAGATGGGAGGGAGGGAGGGAGCGAGGGAGGGAGGGAGAGAGAAAACGACAACCTCGGGTTTTGGATTTTTACTCTTTTGTGTATTGTAATGTTTGTGAATGTTACAGTTTTGGCCACTATGATATGTTTTTCTTTCATTTTTTTCCACCTCTTCTTACTTTCTTGCTACGGACCATGATCCTCTTTAGTAAAATGTTCAAACAGATCGAGCTCGCTCTATTCGAACTCGTTCGATTAAAAGTTCGATTCGAGCTCGACTCAAAATATAAATGAGTTAAATATAAATAAATTTTAAAGTTCAATAAATTACTCGAATTTCTTTAAATTGTAATTTTCTATTGATACTTCGTTCGAAAAGTTTAAACTGATTGATTCAGAATCGTGCTCGACTCGGAAGCTAAATGAACCTCAATTAAACTTTATTTTATCCACGATAAATTTTGTGAACCAAATATGAGCAACTCAATACTTGGATCGACTCGGTTCGTTTATACCCTTAATCCTCTCCATTTCAAATAAACGGAAACTCTCCATTTTATGATTCAAATTTAAAATGTGTTAGAATGTGATATCATGCTGTTAGGAGAGAGAACACATTTTAAATTTAGACTATAAAATGAAAAATCTCCATTTACTTGAAATGAAGAGGATCTAGTCCTCTTGCTAGCCCCTCTTTCTTTTGGGTAATTATAATTGAGTTTGTTTGGTTAGTTTATTTTAATTATGAACTTATTTTTTAGGTAATAATTTAAATTAAATTGTTTGTTTGTTTGTTTGTTTGTTTGTTTTATGTCGAGAGCTTTCTGGACAGATTCCTCATTAGCCCATATAAAGGAGTACAAATAATTATTTTCCTATAGTTGGAGAAACAATAAAACCACAGCTGAAGGTATTCATGTTTTACTTTAGACTCTGTGACCATTCTAATTTAATCTGAACACAGAATAGTGAAGTAAAATGAGCTCAACAATGTTAATATCATATAAAAAATAGTGACATAATACTCGTATACACATATATATTGTGGGTTTACGCCTAACATGTGGAGCTCACAAATATGTATATAAGTGTATGTGATTGTTATATCACCTTTTATTATGTTATAGTAACATTGTTCTTTTTTTATGTGATAGTAGTATTATTTAATTGAAATTTATTCTATCATTTTCAGGAGTAGTTAGCATGAAGTTACTTTGATGTCGACACGCAGGCCAAGAGGTGATCTGCGTGTCAGCACTATATTGATTAATTGACCAACTTATCATAAAGTTAACTTCATGATAATCGGATCCCTCATTTTATGTCTCTTTTGTTTTAAACATGACAAAAATCTCCTCCGTTAAATATATTTTTTCAAAAAATTTACTTAATACACATTTAGTAACAAATGCTACACTTAACACACAATAACAATATTCGTCGCAAGTAATTATGTCTTTAGCACCGTTGCTAATTAAAAATAATATTTGTATCGTTAAATATTTATTGAAAAAATTGAGTGAAACGTGCACAACAAGGAATTCTGGTCGACTTTCATATCTATTGTATTATTTTCAATTACTTATCATTGTTTAGTTTCAAAGTTAACTATAAGTGAGATAATAATTAACATAGGTCAAATATATAAGGCAAATGTACAAAAATATTCTTGATGTTTACCCCGAAGTATCAATTCCCTGCTTAATTTGAACTTGTGAACGTATCAGTTCCCTGCTTAATTTGAACTTGTGAACTTATTAAGCGATGTTTTAATAAACAAGTTATTTTTGGATTGATTGCTTGGGGCTTAAACTTTTTTTTTTTCAAATAAATTTGTATGCGGAAAGAATTCTATACAATTTGTCGAATTAGTAAATAATTATACCCACTTAGATTATTAAAAAACATGTTGGCATATTTTTTTAAAAAAAATAAAAAGAAAGCCACGTCATTATTTAAGTTTAAAAAATGACTAAATTATTATATATTCCTCTATTTTAGAGTATAAGGACTACTATGAAAAAAAAATATTGTACATGGATGAAATTGAAACCAATTGTAAAGTAGAAGAATCAAAATGGATGGATGTATAATTTAGCCCATTAAAATTTAGAAAGTGGTTACCTAGCTAGCTAATTGAATTCTTCAATTTTCAGATACCCAAAACACACACGCACACACACACACACGCACGCTTGCTTTTATTATTATTATTATTATTATTATTATTATTATTATAATATTTGATTCAAATGATTTTATTTTTTTCAAATTATTTGACGTTTAACATGATTTAAGAAAATTAACTACAATCTTTTCAAAATTCTTTAATTTTCACATACCCAAAACACACAAACACACACACACACGCGCTTTTATTATTATTATTATTATTATTATTATTATTATTATTATATTTGATTCAGATGATTTTATTTTTTTTAAATTATTTGACGTTTAACATGATCTAAAAAAATTAACTACAATCTTTTTAAAATTATCCCTCATAAAAAATATTACAGATGAGAGAGATAAATATAGTAATTATAACTTATAAGAATTTAAGAATATTATAAATAATTAATATTATATTTTATGCTATACAATCATCATCATTTTCTTAATTCTTGTACACAACTTCAAAACATCGTATATTATGGACACGAATGAAGTAATAATTACTCACAAGGAAGCAACCGACAAATACAAAGTGGTCAAATTTAATAAAAGATATACTCCCTCCGTCCCTAATTATTTAATATTTTAAAATTTTTCATTTATCCTTAATTATTTAACGTGAATTAATGACAATTTTTTCAAAATTACCCCTATTACTCTACCCGTTTTTTTAATACTTTAAACTCTTCCTCTCTCCTTATCCCAAGTTCCCAACAAAAGATTTAAAAATACTATAGACAATTGAATATTATATTTAATGCTTTCCAACCATTATCTTAATTCTTGTGTCCACCTCTAAAACGTCAAATAATTAGATTCAGCATGTAATCATAGTCATTTCAAGCGCTATACACAAGGAACAAATCTAGATGATGCAAGCTGGATATTAAGGCAGACACCCTAATCCATCGACTATGTAGTATTATACTCACTTGTGAATATATATATATATATATATATAAGTTTATATGAGAAGTTGAAGCATTCTTGTCAAGAGAAGGGGAATATGACACTACAGGAGATGCAATTTGACAATATAGAGAAGCGAGTAAAAACAGAAATGAGGAAATTATGTTCAACTGCATGCAGACTTTGTTGAAGATTAAATTTTTAAGGACTGGCCTGGATTAATTGTAAATAAAACACAAGACAGAAAATCAAGCACAAAAAACTTCACCTCCTAAAATAGTAGTTTTGCATGAAATCTCAAAAAAATATATTATTTCAGAAGACAAATCATTCATTATTATATCCACAAACTCTCAACTATCCGCTCTCGACAAGCAGAAAGGAATTTCATACAAAGAATTTCACTACCATGTGCTTGTCATCAAATGCAATATCATCCTGCAATGAGAATTCAAGTCGGAATCATGATCCCCTACATCTTACTTACTTTAAATATCATATAGTAATGGCTTAGCTTGTCATAGACAAGAATTTCTGAGAAGCACAAACAAATAAAGAATTGAGAAACATTATTGTGATCACTTGTAATTTCACATGACAAGAAGTTAATTGTACACAGTCCAACTTCCACAGAACAACTATAAACCCTCTGGTTATACAGCTGAAATTGTTTCAAAAAGTGAGGGTAAATTGTACACCACTACTGAAAGAAAAAGAAAACAAAAGTAAACAAGATTTAGAGTTGAAAACACACTAGAAAAATTTATTTTGAAAGTTTTGTTACAAGGGAAGAAGCTAAACCTGCCGTAGTTAAAAGACCTCAACAAAAATAAATAAATAAATAAATAAGAACCACACAAAAACAAAACAGTCCACCCAACTAGCATTGAAACCCTGAAATACATTAGTAAGTTATAACTAACAGAGGATTGAACAACATGTCAATGTGATTTAGGAGTTTCATGAAAGATTTCAAAACTGGCCGCAACTGCCATCTCATAAAGCAAGAATGGTAGAAATTATAATTTCAAACTGACACTTTCAGTTTAAATTTGGTGAAATTTTTTTTGTGTATTTGTCCTAGTGCAAGAATTTCACTCTGCCAAAATGCTACCATCATTATATCATATACTAAAATGAAGTCAAAATCAAACATGCTATCATACACCTTACACTGCATGGAGTATGCAGCAGGTGATGTTGAGTGTGGAGATATAAAAAATTATAACAATAATAATGTGAGTAAAGAAAATAGTACTGGTCAACATTATCCAACAACTAGGATATTTCATAGATGCAAACAATGAGCTTACCAGCCAGCACAACTAAGGTTTGGGTATATGCTGAGAATCAGACCATAACATCAGAGCTGCCAAAAGAGTCATTGTAGCAGTTTCCACTCTGAGGCGATGTGGCCCAAGACCAACAGTGGTTGCTCCAGCTTCTACGATCAAATTTAACTCCTCCTCTGTGAAGCCAGCAATATTAAAATGACCATCATTAACACCACTGATATTAGCTATTCCAAAGATGACATCTATACCACATCAATTCTTTGCTATTCAAAATGAAGCATTCATGGTCCAAACTGAAGTTCCTTTATATGCTCTTAACCTATTGGTGAAATGCTAAGGCTGAACTAATATCTTAGCAGTGGAAGCCTAAGACAATGTCTAGGCCCGGAAGCCTCTAATATGTGCTTAATAATCTAGTTAGTAGTTACTTCACATCAATAAAGTTAAAATATGGAAATTTGATATTAAACTTTGCACGTAATTAGGCATCCAATTGGTATGAGAGCAAGCCTCAGATACAGTATCTCACTCCCCCCAGATATCGATGCTACTCTCTGGTAGTACTGTGCCTCTATCCACAGTGCTGTCAACTTATTTATGGAGGGGGAATAAATTGGTACACAGCATAGCTATTCCTGACTGTAGTTGCACAAACTTGAAGTGCAATGACTTTGGCCGAAACCCGAGTCCAAATCATATCAAGGCTAAATTCAGTGGTCCTAATAGTATCAACTTGGGTGATCTTGACCCACCGCAGGCCCACCCAAAAGGACTGTTAGTATTTATGGTAGTATAGTTAAGCTTTATACACACACTAATCAAGCCCACATGCTCCGATGTGTGACTGGGGTATTACATGTAGTATTTGGGACAACATTGTCTTTAGGACTATTCTTTCTGTCATTTGCTATTGTTCAGGTCACTGAATTCAAAAGTCAACGACTTATATATGTTAAGTATACAATAAACAACAAAGCCTTCTCAAGTTAAGTACATAAAGGTCCTACAAACCCACAAACTATCTATGATTCAACTTATTATATGATGACAGTGGTCCTTAACTGGGTCAAGTTATCTATAGACCAGTAGAACAAAGTCACCTTAAGATATTTTTTTGCTCTGTCAAAAAGATATTATATGTCCCATCAAACAAGAATTGCTCAAGAATCTGTCCACAGAGAGAGACGCAAGCTACAGTGTGATGAGTACTAACCCCCTTCTGGTCCAATAATCATTAAGCCAGCAGATTCCAATTTAGAGGAAGTCAAAGCAATGATAACAGGACTAGCCTCTGCTACAGCCACCAAAGATAGCTTTGACTGGGCAACCTGGAGCACAGGAAGGGGCATACAAGTTTAATAAATATGGAAGGACAAATGTTATCTTAAGATTTACTGCAAGAACAATTTAAAGAAACTATGCATTTGTTATTATGAGCAAGGTACACAACAAATTTTCAGGTGTTTGTCTCAACTGCAAGAAGAACATCATTTGACAAGCCTCCAATGCATACAATGTGAAATTCTACTCACAATAGGTAAAAGGCCACAGATTTTACTAGGAGGGTTTAAAGTCATTTCATGCAGCCGTTGACCTGTACCAGAGCTTTAACATTTCAATAAATAATGATACTGGCATTCGAACGCAAAACTAATGAATAAGTCAGTCATATTTCACATCATTCAAATGCTTCAAGGAGGGGGAGAGAGAACAACGGAATCAATATTTACATTGTTTAGTTGCAGCTAGAATGACTCTTTGCAATCTGTCCACACGATTTTCTGAAATTGAAGGAGAACGTTCGGTTAGCAGAGGTGTTACACTTTTGGCTCCCAGCTCCTAAGACATGAAAAAATGTTAGAGGAAATAATCTGCAACTAAAATGAAAGCATAAGTTTCACAGAAAAAACCCCCACAAAGACATCATACAGTGCATTTCTCTACAAGCCAATCTGCACGACCACCCTTCAACGTACCTATATAGTCAGAGCTTAGTATATTACGCCAAGGCACATTCTCTGAAGGGAAAAACTACTTTTATACATGGTCTACAAATGATCTCAAAAACTCACCAAAAGCAGCAAAGACATGCCATTCTGTGGTGTGAGGAGATACTACTTTCGGATCCTCCAATGCCACAAATTCCAATCCAGTGCGGTCAACCTTCTATATGCAGCCTTCAATTAGACCTCCTTTCCCATTAAAGAGCTCTATCCTTTCAATTTTTGATATATGATAAGGGAAATTTTAACAAACCAAAAGTAAGCAGGCTATTAAATATTATTCAATCAAAAATTATGAAACTATATTCAACTTTGTAGCTTTCGATATTCCCAACAGATAGGTTTTAGTTTCAATAAAATTAAAGTTAAATCCATAGTCCATAACATAGATTTTATAACCCGTGTTTTATATTTAAGTAATTAATAATTAATCTACATTTGTCATTCTGCAAGTACGATATACTTATTTCCTCTTAGGCTCTTACCATTACTCAAATGACAACCTCCAATCATAGGACAAGTCAGCTCAATATAGAAATATCATATCAAGGAAAGTAGAATTCTACTTCCGGTTTCATTAGTGATCTAAATCATTGAAGAGATAACATTATAACTGGAACCAAAGCTTGAAACTAGTAAGGTTAATGCTACCATTTACAAGGTTTTCTTTCTCATCTCCAAAAAATTCTTTTAACACTAAAACAAGTTTTAATGGATATTTAGTGTTCGATTACTGAACAAGACAGTTGTTTTCAAGTCTTTTCAATATGAAGCAAAGATGGAATTCATGTTGTTAAAACAACGAAAGATTCAAATGGGCATCTTTTACAATAATATTTGGGTTAAAAGCATAAGACAGACCAAGAATCTCTTAGTAATATAATAACTTCCACTATATTAACAAAGATTATGCGGCAGTAAGAACTTTTCTATATTTGCCTATTGTAAGAAAACAAATTAAACAAAGTTTTATTATGTCACAAGCATAGTTATTATGGCGCCATGGCGAGTCACGGCAGTAACCGACCCCCAGGACGCCTAGGCGATAAGGCGTCCGCCTAGGAGTTCATAAGGCAATAAGTCGTTTACAATAAATTAGTGTTCTAAAAATTCCCGCCAAAGTCCGCCTGGGCCCCGCCTAGGCATTAGGCCCCTTCTTGGCGCCCCGCCTAGGCACTATACCCTAGGCCCCCTTGCGCCTCACCTAGGACCAAGACGGAAAAAAAATCTCTCCAGAAAATTAGACGGGATCTAGACGGAGAGATTTTTTTATTTTAATAACTATCCAAACCAGATCTTGATATATTTATTTTTCTAATGATTTACCATATTCATAATACAGGTTGTAGCATATCAAATCACAACAAAAAGTGAACAATATCAAGTCAAAATAGATAATTTTATTATAATTGTTATTTTTTTAACTTGTACCAACTTCAAATTATATAAATGATGATACATTTATAATATTTAGTTTAATTCAACATAATTTTTAAATTTATGTTTAGTTTCTTAAGTTTTAATTTTGAATTAAATTCTTGAAATTTTAAATTTTATTATTTATTAGCAATCTTGTTTATGAATAAAACTAATACGTTAAAAATATGTTTGAACTTTGACATTAACAATATGGATATGTGTTTAAACTTTTAACAAAGACTTTTATTATCTTTATTATAGATTGTTTTGCTTTATATTATTGTTTTGTTTGAATAAATGTAAGATAAAATATTAAAATTGGCTTACAATAAAAAAATTCGCCTAAGCCCCCCCTGCCTAGCACCTTTTAGAATATTGCAATAAATAATTTATACATTTATAATTATGAAATTATTCTCATACATATTAAGACTATTAAATATTATTAAAAACAAAATATACTTTAATTATTTAATACAAAAGTATGTGTATGAATTAGTACATTTAATTATTAAAAACAAACAAAAGAATAAAAGAAAAAATAAAGATAACAATAAAGATAGATATTAGCAGTCTTTTAAGTAATTAAAGGTCATAGCCAAACATGCCCTAAGATAAGTGGCAGCTAGCTGTCTTCCATCAGAAGTCATTTGCTAAAGTAATCAAGCCTTATTAACATACAAGGCACCACAATACACAAACTTCATCACCCACATGTAGTATTAGTGTTACTCTCCACTAACCAAACACCCAAATACAAAGTAAAACAAAACAATACACAACTCTCTCTCACGTTAACGCAGAAGCCAGCTAGCTGCTAAACAAAAACTCAACTAGCTGCTAAACGAATATGCTACAAGGATCGTCTTCACCAAGCGAGGTTGGTGGTTGGTTCGCCGACATGAAAGAACCACCCACACGAGGATGTTAAACAACATAAAGGTCACCGATGATGTCACTCGCCTCCTCACACCGGCGCATGAGATCTCTGATCGTCATTGGACTTCTTCTATTGCACTCGGATTTCTTGAATCTATCCATTTATGGATTATGTGAGTATTGTTAACTTTGTTTGGTCATGTTTTCGGACATTTCTCATGTGTTGAGCTATCTGTCACCAAGGTGTGACCTCGCCTAGCGGCCTGTCTAGCGCTTGGACGACAAGTCGTCGCCCAGGCGACGCCTTGATAACTATGGTCACAAGTGTTTAGAATGTTCATTAATACTTGGATAACAGTACCGAATTTAAGGTAAGTTCAACTAAGAGTAAGGAAATTATGAGTACCTATCGTTCATTTTCAACCTTAGAACCTTAGTCATATGCCAGAATTCATCGCCTACCACACGAAGAAGATCACCCTGCACCAATAAAAATAACAGTTTGTCAGTTAACTTCAATCAATCCTGGTCCAAATGAAATTGTAAGAGATGAAAAAACACAAATAAGATATGGTCATAATGCTAAGTACCATAGTTAAATATAACGCTGATGAAATTAACAGTAATACACAATATTATTTTTATCCAAATAAAAGTATTTGAGCTCAATTTAAATTGAGCTAATCATCCATATTCTATACCATGAGGATAATCAAATTCATAAAATGAACAGAAAGTAGGCAAATTTAAATTCTCAACAACAAAACACAAACATAGATGTTGAAAGTAATATACAAAAAGCATAAGCTTCAAAATTTCATCTCCTAGTAAATTCAGTAGGTTTCACATGCACCAAATAGTGAATACAGAAAAACCATTAAACTTCAAACCAACAAAATTACAAAATGAAATAACAATGTTAAATAAGTACAGATATATATATAGGGGAAGAAAGTACCTTAGAAGGTGGGAGGTCTTCAGAGTAAAAGCGAGGGAGACCACCACGAGATTGGTTAGAGAAATCTGATGATGAAGAAGAAAATGCTCGAACACTCGCCGACCTTCGCCATGAACGGTTCAATATCTCTGCGAAACGAGGGCTCCAACCTAGGGTTGGCATTTGGGAGTGCCCTATGCCTTAACTTTCACCGCTAGTTTAAGGATCCGAAATCTCAAATTACAGGGCCAAATTTTGAAAAGGGGTTTTGACCTTTTTGCAATGTTGAAGGGTTTTAGGTACCAAACTGCTGCGGTGTAGTTTAGGAAAACCGATATTTAACTTTTTGATCACATGAAAAGTCGCTATAAATTTTAAAATTAAGTTTTTTATCGTCAGTGTACATTTATAATTTATAAAGACACTTTTAATATAAAAATATCAAAAAGTCATATAGAAATATTAATTTTCTATAGTTAATTCTATTTTCTAATGAAATGTTTTTGTCCCAAATTGATACTCCCTTACTTCCAAAAATAAATATATATTTTGTAAGACCCTAACTTTTATAAATAAAGATGATTTTTTTTATAAATATCATTTTTGAATATTATGGAGTAAATTTGATATAATATTATAGTTGTGGATAATATTTATAAATGTTGTAAAGTACGCAAGTTGTTATATAATATTCGATTGGTCGGGGAATATTCGTTTTAACAGGGAATATTCGTACGACGACACAATCATTGGTGGACCCCACAACAGAATTATTGTCGGATTGAGAAAATGATAAAAATATTTTATTGAAAATAACGGCGGAAGTTTAACAATTAATACTGTTGAACTACTCGGTAGTAAAAGTACAGTAATACGCGTGGTTGCATAGTAGCACACGGTATTGATTATTGATGCTTACGTGAGAAGTCACTCAGTTTTGTTCAATTATTGTTACAGTAATGACTGCATAGTATCTCGCGTTATTTGATTCAATTATTGTCAATATTTTATATATTATTAAATCAATAATTGAGATGACAATGTTATTAATATTATTATTTGCAATATTAACGATGTCTAGAAGTTATGTTAAGAAGAGGTTTGGTCACCTAATTGCGCGTCAATAGAGAGAAATTCTTATTGAAAAACCCCCTCTTTCCTGGGAACGACCTAGTCGATTAATAATGTTAATTATAATAAAGATGATAAATGTTGTTAAAATTATTAAGGTGATTTTTATGAAGTTTTGCTTATTTTATAGAACCCCATTTACCTATTTTTTTAAAAAATCGGTAGAAATTATTCATTTTATATATATATATATATATATATATATATATATATATATATATATATATATATTATTTAAAAGATTTTACTTTAAATATGGACCGTCCAATTAAAAGTAAATCAATCTGGACCGTTTATGAATTAGTGACTATGCAGTCCATTCTTCTATAAATAGAAGCTCATTCCTTCATTATTTCTTACGAATTCACTGAAACTCTAGAGAGAGAAATTATAGATAAACTATATAAAAGTATTCTGCTACTTCCCTACTCTTATATTCAGTTTCTTTTACGGTAAGGGGTATTATTTCTTTTGTATTCATGAAGAGAACTTCTGTTATTCCATTATTTATTATTCTGTTGGAATAACCTGTATACGCGGGCTACCCTATACTTGGTGAAATTCTTCTGTTATTTCATTCTTTATTATTCTATCGGAATATCATGTCTGTGCGTTTACGCCGGACCTGGTTCCATTATTTATTATTCTGTCGGAATATCTTGTCTGTGCGTTTACGCCGGACCTAGTTCCATTATTTTGTATTCTGTCGGAATATCCTGTCGGTGCGTTTACGCATGACCTGGTTCCGTTATTTATTATTCTGTTGGAATAACCTGTCTGTGCGGTCTATCGCATGCCTGATGATTTCTTTTGTTATTCCATTCTTTATTATACTCAGTTGATTAAAATTTTGGCTTTTATACTCTATAAAATTAATGGACTATCCTTGATATTTGCGCTTCATCTAGTATATTTTTATGGAAATATTCTTCTGAACATTCTTGAATTTTACTGCACGAAGCAATATCATGTTAACAATTTGGACGTTATTAGTTTCTGGATTAATTAATTCTTGAACTTATTTTATTGAATTCTTATATCATTGTCATCATCCTCATGTTTATATTTTTTTGAAAGTCATCTGTGGCATGTAGTGCATAGATGGACTTGGTATGATTATAACCAGGGATTATTCGGTGTAATCATGACCGTAAGGTTACAAATGATGTGATAAAAGTCCTCATTGACCCGTAGTGCATTGATGGACAGTTGTTGGCATGATCACGACCATTGATGAATACACGAATATCCTTGGCCCGTAGTGCATGGATTATTTGTGGTTGTGATACTAATGAATATCCTTGGTCGTAGTACAGGGATGATGTGGATTATTTATTAAGCTGAGTCCCAGCGATAAAAGTGATGAAAAACTTTTTAAATCATAAAAGATAGTAGATTTTATTCTCTACTTGACTCTTTTAATGGATTGCTTATTCCGCTGCTGTTAAACTTGATGTGTGTTATATTGTATCAGTTTAACACTGTTGAAGGCTAATGATAATTTATTATGCATTATCTTAGTCATAATATTTTTTACTGGGCTAGTTGAGCTTACCCTTTCTTTCATTGTTCTCTTCAAAAAATGAGAACGTAGTCGGGACTAGTCGGGAAACGGAATGACGGTCCAGATGATAGTATTAGTAGTCCTCACTATTCTGTTAAATAGTGTGATAATAAATGTAACGAGGACTTATTCTGAGAGTGGATATTGTCTAGAAGATAGTTTTTGTATTAAAACTCACAACTCTCTTGTTATATATTAAAGATTGTATTTGTATTCTATACCATATTTTTGGCGACTCAGAATAGGTGATGTATACCTACTTTGGGGGCGTCACAGTTGGTATCAAAGCCTAGAGATATGATCCCTGGCTAAAATGTGAGACTATAACTAGGAGGGGAGAGACGAGGAATTTCTTCGCTAGTATGACCTACCTAAGTTTATTTGATATTTAATTGGTCGGTCAGTGTATAGTGATAATATGTAACATGTCAATTAACCTTTGTTTTGTGGTAGTATTTGAAAATGACACCCGAGAATGTTGAGAATATCAATGGAGCACAGGAGACCGTTGAGTCACCACAAATCAACACCCAGGATAATGTACATCAAGAAGGCAATAATCCTCAGGTGAACAACAACACCGACCAAATGGCGAACGACGGAATGTTTAGGAGCTTTCTGCAATTCGTACAACATCAGGCAAGAGAGACTCCTGTGCAAAATACAAGTGAAAACACTGGCAACTCTCGGACGGTCACCGCTAAACAGTTCAAGGAGCTGGGACTATCGGAGTTTATTGGAGAACCAAAACACGTGGATAAAGCAGATCACTAAGATATTTGATGTCTTGGGATGCTCCGAGGAGCAAAAGGTTCCCTTTGCCACCTTTATGTTGCGAAGAGAGGCAGATTACTGGTGGGAATCGGTAAAGCGTACTCAACCTGCCGCACTGAAGATGTCTTGGGAGAAGTTCCAAGAACTATTCAACGACAAGTACTTTTTCGAAAATATTCGTCACATGAAAGAGGTAGAATTCATCAAGTTAGAGCAGAACAATATGACCGTGTCGCAGTACGAAGCTAAGTTTATCGAATTATCCCGGTTTGCGTCTCACTTGGTTGACAATGAGGAAAGAATGACGCGGATGTTTCTAAGAGGTTTGAAACCCGAGATACGTCAACATCTTATTTCTCATAAACTGTGTTTGTATTCAGATGTTGTAAATAGGGCTCAATTAGTGGAGCGCGATAACGAGTCAGCACAACCAAAAGAGAGCAGCCGGCATCGAAGCGGTGACAACAAGCGTGGAGGGAGTCAACAGGCCAAAAATGGTAACCACTTCGGTGGTAATCAGGGTCAAAATAATAAGAATGAACATTTCAAGAAGAGGAGATTCAACAATGATGGAAAGACGTCAGCACCAGCACCCGTTGTTAAGGAAGGAGAACGACCACCTATCATATGCTTCAAATGCGGAGGGGAGGGACACATCAGTCCAAACTGCGTGATGTCGTCCAAAGCATGTTATAATTGTGGAAGAGAAGATCACCTATGTGACGCCCCCAAAATTAGGTATACATCACCCATCTTGGGTCGTCAGATACATAGTACAAAATACAAATACAACTTACTAATACAACTGTCGTGTACAATACGACAAAACATAAACTGTGAGTTTGAATACAAATATTATCTTCTAGAGAGTATTCATACTCAAAAGGAGTCCTCGTTACATTTATTAACACACCATTACATAGAATAGTGAGGACTTTTACCACATCATTTGTAACATTACGGTCATGATTATACCGAATAATCCCTGGTCATAATCATACCAAGTCCATCTATGCACTACAGGCCACAGATGACTTTCAACAGAATATAAACATGAGGATGATGACAATGATATAAGAATTCAATAAAACAAGTTCAAGAATTAATTTATCCAAGAATTAACAACGTCCAAATTGTCAACATGATACTGCTTTGTGGAGTAAAATTCAAGAATACTTAGAAGAATATTTTCATGAAAAGATACTGGATGAACCGCAATTATCAAGGATATTTCACTAATTTCATGGAGTATAGAAGTCAAAACTTAACCAATTGAGTATAATAAAGAATGGAATAACAAAAGAAATCACCATGCATGCGATAGACCGCACAGACAGGTTATTCCAACAGAATAATAAATAATGGAACCAGGTCCGGCGTAAACGCACAGACAGGATATTCCAACAGAATAATAAATAATGGAACCATGTCCGGTGTAAAACACACAGACAGGATATTCCGACAGAATAATAACAAGACGGAACCAGGTCCGGTGTAAAACACACAGACAGGATGTTCCAACAGAATAATAATAAAAACGGAACCAGGTCCGGTGTAAAACACACAGACAGGATGTTCCAACAGAATAATAATAAAAACGGAACCAGGTCCGGTGTAAAATACACAGACAGGATGTTCCAACAGAATAATAGAAGAATGTCACCAAGTATAGGGTAGACCGCGTATACTGGTTATTCTAACAGAATAATAAAGAATGGAATAACAGAAGTTCTCTTCATGAATATAAAAAAAATAATATTCCCTACCGTTTTAAAGAAGAGCTGAAATAAGGAAGTAGTTAAGTAGCAGAATACTCTTCTTCTCTCTCTCTATAGTTTCTCTCTATAGTTTCTCTCTCTAGAGTTCAGTGAATTCGTAAGAAATAATGAAGGAATGAGCTGCTATTTATAGAAAAATGGAATGCATAGTAACTAATCCATGAACGGTCCAGATTGATTACTTTAATCTGACGGTCCATATTTAAAGAAAAATCTTTTAAATAAAATATAATATATTCTATTTATAGAATAACTTTAATAAAGTATTTTGTTTTATATAAAAAGATGTTTCTGTTTTATTACGTTAATAATACGAATAAAACAAAACGTCATTATCGCTAAATAATTCATATTATTAATTGACAATAATAGAATCAAACTGAGCGACTTCTCACATAAGCATTAATAATCAATACCGTGTGCTACTATGCAACCACACGTATTACTGTACTTTTACTACCGAGTAGTTCAACAGTAACAATGGTAAAACTTCCGCCGTTATTTTTAAAATATTTTTGTCGTTTTCTCAATCCGACAATAATTCTGTTGTGGGGTCCACCAATGATTGTGTCGTTGTACGAATATTTCCTGTTAAAACGAATATTCCCCGACCAATCGAATATTATATAACAACTTGCGTACTTTGCAAAATTTATAAATATTACCCACAACTATAATATTATATCAAATTAACTCCATAATATTCAAAAATGATATTTATAGAAAATTCATCTTTATTTATAAAAGTTGGGGTCTTACAACCTCCCCTTCTTATGAAATTTCGCCCTCGAAATTAGAGTACATACCTGGTATGTCAAAGAGGTAAGGATACCTTGATTTCATTTCAGATTCTAACTCCCAAGTCATTTCCTCAACATCGTGGTTTCTCCACAAAACTTTGACTTGAGGTATAACCTTGGAGCGTAGAGTATGTTCCTTCTTATCCAAGATTTGAACAGGAACTTCTTCATACGTCAAATCTTCCGCTATTTCGTCTGGTTCTAACTCAATAATGTGGTTCGGGTCTTCCACATATTTGCGTAACATGGATATGTAAAAAACGTTATGAACACGAGACATACTTGGCGGTAAAGCGAGTCTATAAGCCACAGTTCCTACTCGATCGAGGATTAAAAATGGACCGATGAATCGAGGATTAAAGATGGACCGATGAATCGAGGATTGAGCTTTCCTCTCTTTCCAAATCTCGTAACTCCTTTCCATGGAGCAACACGTAAGAACACATGATCTCCTACATCAAATTCCACGTCCTTTCGATGAAGATCAGCATAACTCTTTTGTCGATCTTGTGAGGTTTTTATACGTTGTCGGATCGTTTGAATCTTTTCTGTAGTCATACGTACCAACTCCGGTCCCAACAACGTTGCTTCACCCACCTCATCCCAGCATACTGGAGAACGACATTTTCTTCCATACAATGCTTCGAATGGAGCCATGCCAATACTTGCTTGATAACTGTTGTTGTAGGAAAACTCCACCAATGGCAAGAACTTGTCCCAACTTCCCTTGAAGTCAAAGACACAGAGTCTTAATAAATCTTCTAGAGTTTGAATAGTCCTCTCTGATTGTCCGTCCGTCTAAGGATGATATGCCGAACTAAATCGTAAATCTGTGCCCATAGCTTTTTGTAAACTAACCCAAAATTGTGAAGTGAATCTTGGGTCTCGATCAGAAACTATGGATACTGGCATACCATGCAGTCTTACAATCTCGTTTATATACATACGAGTAAGACGTTCAAGTGTATAAGTTTCTCGTATCGGTAAGAAATGAGCAGACTTGGTCAATCTATCAACAATGACCCAAATCACATCTATACCTTGAGAAACCTTAGGAAGACCGGTAACGAAATCCATAGTAATGTGCTCCCACTTCCATTCTGGAATTTCAAGTGGTTGCAATGGACCTTTTGGTACTTGATGCTCCGCTTTGACTCGTTGACAAGTTAGACACCTTGAGATAAACAACGCTATCTCTCTCTTCATATTGCTCCACCAAAATGTATGACGACGATCATGATACATTTTGGTACTTCCAGGACGGATTGCAAACGGTGTGTTGTGCGCCTCCATCATGATTTTATACTTTAAATCAGGGTTGTTAGGAACACAAAGTCTGGAGTTGACTCGAAGTATTCCTTCTTCATCGATTCTTGCTTCCGGTATAGCACCTTCTTGCACTTTCTTCTTCATACGCATCAGCTCCAGGTCTGTAGCTTGAGCAGCTTTAACTTTATCGATTAAAGTCGGTTCTACTCGTATATTCGCCATCATCACATGAGTCCCTGGAGTCTTTAACTCTATCTCAATCCTTTGTAAATCACACAAAATGGGTCTTGTGTTGATAATATCGCACTCGTACTTGCATATGATCTCCTACTCAATGCGTCAGCTACCACGTTCGCTTTTTCAGGATGATATTAAATGGTATGATCATAATCTTTCAACAGTTCAAGCCAACGTCGTTGTCGCATGTTGAGTTCCTTTTGAGTGAAGAAATATTTGAGACTTTTATGATCCGTAAAGATCTCCACCTTCTCCCCATACAAGTAATGCCTCCAAATTTTAAGTGCAAAGACAACAGCTGCCAACTCTAGATCATGAGTAGGATAATTCCTCTCATATTCCTTGAGTTGTCTTGATGCATAGGCTATGACTTTTCCATGTTGCATGAGAACACATCCCAGCCCTTTGCTCGAAGCATCACTGTAGATGACAAATCCCTCCGAGCCAGATGGTATTGTTAGAACAGGTGCTGAAATGAGTCTCCTCTTGAGTTCTTGAAAACTCTGCTCACATTCTTCGCTCCAACCGAACTTTGTATCTTTTCGAGTCAGCTGAGTTAACGGAGTAGCGATTCGAGAAAATCCTTCCACGAATCTCCGATAATAACCAGCTTGTGAGACCCCGAATTTTATGAAATAAAAGTATTCAATTTTTCTATTTTGGTAAATGGTTAAATTGATAAAAGGTTAAAGTTAAGGGTGATATGTGAATTTTTTGTCATAAAATACCTGGTCACTATTCACGAGTTACTATTCACCCAAATTACTATTCACTCTAGTATCGTTCACTCGAGTATTTGGGACACTTTTTGTGTCGGAGTACTATTCATGAGTTACTATTCACGAGTTACTATTCACGGGTTACTATTCATCCAAATTACTATTCACTCTAGTATTGTTCACTCGAGTATTTAGGACACTTTTTGTGTCGGAGTTACTATTCATGAGTTACTATTCACGAGTTACTATTCACGGGTTACTATTCATCCAAATTACTATTCACTCTAGTATTGTTCACTCGAGTATTTGGGACACTTTTTGTGTCGAAGTACTATTCACGAGTTACTATTCATGGAAAATATTCGTACGACGGTACAATCATTGGTGGACCCCACAACGGAATTATTGTCGGATTGAGAAAACGACAAAAATATTTTATTAAAAATAACGGCAGAAGTTTTACCGTTGATACTGTTGAACTACTCGGTAGTAAAAGTACAGTAATACGTGTGGTTGCATAGTAGCACACGGTATTGATGCTTATGTGAGAAGTCACTCAGTTTGATTCAATTGTTGTCAATTAATAATATGAATTATTTAGCGATAATAAAGTTTTGTTTTATTCGTATTATTAACGTAATAAAACAGAAACATCTTTTTATATAAAACAGAATACTTTATTAAAATTATTCTATAAATAGAATATATTATATTCTATTGTGCATAGTATTTTGCATAGTAAAATCTTTTTATATAAAACAGAATACTTTATTAAAGTTATTCTATAAATAGAATATATTATATTTTATTTAAAAGATTTTTCTTTAAATATGGACCGTCAGATTAAAGTAAATCAATCTGGACCGTTCATGGATTAGTTACTAAGCATTCCATTTTCCTATAAATAGAAGCTCATTCCTTCATTATTTTCTTACGAATTCACTGAACTCTAGAGAGAGAAACTATAGAGAGAAAGAAGAAGAGTATTCTGCCACTTAACTACTTTTTTATTTCAGTTCTTCTTTAAAACGGTAAGGGGTGTTATTCTTTCTTATTCATGAAGAGAACTTCTGTTATTCCATTCTTTATTATTCTGTTGGAATAACCTGTAAAAGTGGCATACCCTATACATGACCTGTATACGCGGCATACCCTATACTTGGTAAAATCCTTATGTTATTCCATTCTTTATTATTCTGTTGGAATAACCTGTATGCGTGGTTTACCCTATACTTGGTGGAATGACCTGTATATGCGGTTTACCCAATACTTGGTGATCTTCTTCTGTTATTCCATTCTTTATTATTATGTTGGAATAACCTGTTTATGCGAAGTACCGCATACTTGGTGAAATTCTTTTATTATTCCGTTCTTTACGATTCTGTCGGAATATCCTGTCGGTGTGAATTTCACCTGACCTGGTTCCATCATTTATTATTCCGCATTTATTATTCTGTTGGAATATCCTGTCAGTGTGAATTTCACCTGACCTGGTTCCATATTTATTATTCCGCATTTATTATTCTGTTGGGAATAACCTGTCTGTGCGGTCTCTATCGCATGCATGGTGAATCCTTCTGTTATTCCATTCTTTATTATTCTGTTAGAATAACCTGTCTATGTGGATTGCCACATGCATGGTGAATGATCCTTTATATTCATTCCTTATTAAATTGTGGAAATGATCTGTATACGTGGATTACCGCATGGCTGGTAAAAATCCATTTGCAGTGTAAGACCCCAACTAATTAATGAATAAAATCAAATTTTCTCTAAATATTATTGTGAATAATAAGGGGTTAATTTGATATAATACTTTGGTTATGGGTGAAATGTGCAAATTTTGCAAAATAAGCAAGTGGTTATAAAATATTCATTTTGTCGGGGAATATTCGTTTGGTCGTGAAATATTCTTGCTGTCGGGGAATATTCGTACGACGGCGCAGCCTTGTGTGGGCTCCATAATGGAAAACGATTGGATGAGAATAACGACAAAAATTGAGTTTTTATAAATAACGGCGTAGTTGTTACCGTTAATACTGTTGGAATACCCGGTGGTTAAAATACAGTAGCACACGGTATTGCACCAATTATTGATTCTTACGTAAGAAGGCACTACTCAATAATTGTTACAGTAGTTATTGTTCAATATTTTATTTTATTGATTCAATAATTGCTGCGTTGATATTTTATATTATTGTTGTTTCAATAATTATTGCTGCACAATATTTTCATTTATCAGATCAATAATTCATATTATTTGAATAATATTATTAGATAACATTATTGGCAATGTGTAGAAAGTTCTGTCTAAGAAGAGGTTTGGTTATCTAATTGCGCCCCAGTAAGGAGAAATTCTTATTGGAAAGCCCCCTCTTTCCTGGGAACGGCCTGGTTGTCATGTGACGCCCCCAGAATAGGTATACAACACCCATTCTGAGTCGCCAAATACATGGTACAGAAAGCAAACTACAACTTCAATAATACAATTGTCGTGCAAAATACGACAACACATACTGTGAGTTTAAATACAAATATTGTCTTCTAGACAATATCCACACTCAAATAAATTCTCATTACAATTATTCAAACACTATTTTACAGAAATAGTGAGGACTGCTAAAACATCTTTCTAGAACCATCACTCCATACCCCGACTAGATCCTGCTATGTTCTCACCTCCTGAGAAGAAAAATGGAACAAAAAGGAAAAGGGTGAGCTCAACTAGCCCAGTAAAGAATATTATGACTAAGATAATATACAACAAATTATCGTTAGTCTTCAACAGGGAAAAATCTGATAAAATATAATCGACAACAAGTTTTAGATCAACAACTGCAGCGGAAACAACAAACCATTAGAAGAGTCAAGTAGAGAAAGAATTCTACTATCTTCTAAGATTTAAAAGTCCATCATCAATATTTTATCCCTGTAACATCAATTAATAATCATCTTTAACCAAATATTCATCTTTGCACTACAGGCCAAAGATATTCATTTGTATCATCAGTCGGTCATGTTCATCTCAACACCTGTTCATCTTTGCACTACAGGCCAAAGATATTCATCAAGTAATTATACATCTTTGCACTACAGGCCAAAGATATTCATTTGTATCATCATTTAGGACTGAGGATGATGAAAAATATCTTAAAGAGAACGAATCCAATGAGACAGAAGGACAAATAGTAGGGATTCGTATAACAGTTTATCCAAGATCAATAATACTTCATAATAATCAATTGTGAAGCAGAATTCAAAAATAAAGATCAAAACATGGATACAATCAAAGATAGTAACCATAATAGACATCTTGGACAAAAAGGGAAAATTTTATTTTTCGGTGAATAGTGCCGTATTCGTGAATAGTGCCGTATACGTGAATAGTGCCGTATACGTGAATAGTAACCCCCGACACAAAAAGTTTCAAATTTGATAAAAACTCATATCAATATTTCAGCATAATGATATTGAAGAAAATAATATCATTAAGAAGAAAATAATATCCCTTACCTCAAAATATCAGTACTTCTGGTCGGAATACCGGTATAAGGCTGAAAGAAACTTGCTCTGATGAATAGAAACTCTCAAAGTATCTAAATACTCACAAAATACACTCAATAATCTAGAGAGAGAAAGAGAGAAAACTTGTTTCTGGTTAATTTTCAATTCTAACTTAGCCCTCTATTTATAGGAAAATTTTGGTAGGTTTGACCTGCAACCTGATGGCTTTACCTGCTACTATTCCCACCTACCACATTTGAAATATAATTCAGCACATTTCTTCACCAACCACAAGTGGGGCCCACCAATTCTAGAATTTTCCACCAAAATGATAAACTCCAAAAATTCAACAATTTCTGAACCAGTCATCTTGTAAAATTCATAATAAATCATACGTTCATTTTTAACGGTTCAAAATTTGTGGACATATACTCAACTTATATATGTATAACATATCCAAAAATTACCACGATCCAACGGTCGGATTAAAAATTATAACCCCCGCAAAATATCTCAAAAACCCTGATTTTTAATACCTCCATTCCGACAAAAATATGGATAAAAACCTCAACATTAACTCCTTCATTTTTAACCACAAAAATATATCCCTCATTTATATCCACATAAAATAAATATTTCCTTATCATATGAATCAATAATTAATTATTCACAAATAATATTACAGAATCACATTTATGACAACCAGGCCGTTCCCAGGAAAGAGGGGGCTTTCCAATAAGGATTTCTCCTTACTGGCGCGCAATTAGATGACCAAACCTCTCCTTAGACAGAACTTTCTAGACATTGCCAATAATGTTATCTAATAATATTATTCAAATAATATGAATTATTGATCTGATAAATGAAAATACTGTGCAGCAACAATTATTGAAACAACAATAATATAAAATATCAACGCAGCAATTATTGAATCAATAAAATAAAATATTGAATAATAACTACTGTAACAATTATTGAGTAGTGCCTTCTTACGTAAGAATCAATAATTGGTGCAATACCGTGTGCTACTGTATTTTAACCACCGGGTATTCCAACAGTATTAACGGTAACAACTACGCCGTTATTTATAAACAACTTATACTTGTCGTTTTCTTCATCCAATCGCTTTCCGTTATGGGGCCCACACAAGGCTGCGTCGTCGTACGAATATTCCCCGACAGCAAGAATATTCCACGACCAACCGAATATTCACCGACCAAAAATAAATATTTTATAACCACTTGCTTATTTTGCAAAATTTGCACATTTCACCCATAACCAAAGTATTATATCAAATTAACCCCTTATTATTCACAATAATATTTAGAGAAAATTTGATTTTATTCATTAATAAGTTGGGGTCTTACAACCTCCCCTCCTTATGAAATTTCGTCCTCGAAATTGACGTACGTACCTGATGTTTCAAAAAGGTGAGGATACCTCGCTTTCATTTCTGATTCCAACTCCCAGGTCATTTCTTCAATAGCATGGTTTCTCCACAAAACCTTAACTTGTGGTATAACCTTCGTGCGTAGGACATGCTCTTTCCTATCCAAGATCTTAACAGGTACCTCCTCGTACGTTAAATCTTCAGCTATCTCGTCTGGTTCTAACTCAATAATGTGGTTCGGGTCTTTAACATATTTACGAAGCATAGATATGTGAAAAACATTATGAACACGAGACATGCTTGGAGGTAATGCGAGTCTATATGCCACATTTCCTATTCGCTCAAGAATCTCAAATGGACCAACAAATCTTGGATTGAGCTTTCCTCTCTTCCCAAATCTTGTAACTCCCTTCCATGGTGCAACACGTAACAATACATGATCCCCAATATTAAATTCCACGTCCTTCCGATGAAGATCCGCATAACTCTTTTGTCGATCCTGTGCCGTTTGTATACGTTGTCGAATCGTTTGGATCTTCTCTGTAGTAATGCGTACCAACTCTGGTCCCAACAATGTTGCTTCACCCACCTCGTCCCAGCATACTGGAGAACGACATTTTCTTCCATACAACGCCTCAAATGGAGCCATACCTATGCTCGCCTGATAACTGTTGTTGTAGGAGAATTCCACCAATGGTAGGTACTTATCCCAACTCCCTTTGAGATCTAAGACACAAAGTCTTAATAGATCTTCAAGAGTTTGAATAGTCCTCTCTGATTGTCCGTCCGTTTGAGGATGGTATGCTGAACTGAATCGTAAATCCGTGCCCATAGCTTTCTGCAAGCTAACCCAAAATCGTGAAGTGAATCTTGGGTCACGATCCGAAACTATGGATACTGGCATGCCATGCAATCTCACAATCTCGTTCACGTACATACTAGCAAGACGTTCAAGGGAATAAGTCTCACGTATCGGCAAGAAATGAGCGGACTTGGTTAATCTATCAACAATAACCCAAATCGCATCTATGCCTTGAGAAACCTTGGGAAGACCCGTAACAAAATCCATAGTAATGTGTTCCCACTTCCATTTCGGAATCTCAAGTGGTTGCAATGGACCCTTTGGTACTTGATGCTCCGCTTTTACACGTTGACAAGTTAAACATCTCGAGATAAACTCCGCGATCTCTCTTTTCATATTGCTCCACCAAAATGTATGTCGAAGATCGTGATACATTTTGGTACTCCCAGGATGGATTGCAAACGGTGTGTTGTGTGCCTCCATCATTATTCTATGCTTCAAGTCAAAATCGTTAGGAACACAAAGTCTGGAGTTGACTCGAAGTATTCCTTCTTCATCGATTCTTGCTTCTGGAATAGCACCTTCTTGCACTTTCTTCTTCATACGCATCAGCTCTATATCCGTAGCTTGAGCAGCTTTAACTTTATCGATTAAAGTCGGTTCTACTCGTATATTTGATATCATCATGTGGGTACTTGGAGCCTTCATCTCTATCTCCATCCTTTGCAAGTCATACAAAATGGGCCTTTGTGTTAAAAACATTGCACTCGTACCCGCATATGATCTTCTACTCAATGCGTCAGCTACTACGTTTGCTTTTCCAGGATGGTATTGGATGGTATGATCGTAATCTTTCAACAGCTCAAGCCAACGTCGTTGCCGCATGTTGAGTTCCTTTTGGGTGAAGAAATATTTGAGGCTTTTATGATCTGTATAGATCTCCACTTTCTCCCCATAAAGGTAGTGTCTCCAGATCTTCAACGCAAAAACGACTGCTGCCAACTCCAAATCATGAGTAGGATAATTCCTCTCATATTCTTTGAGTTGTCGTGAGGCATAGGCTATGACTTTCCCATGTTGCATGAGAACACATCCTAACCCTTTGCCTGAAGCATCGCTGTAGATAACAAATCCATCCGAACCAGATGGTATTGTCAAAACAGGTGCCGAAATGAGTCTCCTCTTGAGTTCTTGGAAACTCTTCTCGCATTCCTCACTCCATACGAATTTTGTATCTTTCCGAGTCAGCTGAGTTAACGGAGTAGCGATTCGAGAAAATCCTTCCACAAATCTCCGATAATAACCAGCTAAGCCCAGAAAGCTACGTACTTCGGTTACCGACTTCGGTTGCTCCCAACTTTGTATGGCTTCAATCTTCGCCGGGTCGACAGATACTCCATGTTTTGACACCACGTGCCCAAGGAATGCTACTTCCTCAAGCCAGAACTCGCATTTCTTCAGTTTGGCATATAGCTTGTTTTCACGAAGCCTTTGCAGTACCAGCTTCAAATGGCGCTCATGATCTTCACGGCTTTTGGAATAGATGAGGATGTCATCAATAAAGACAACAACGAACTGATCCAAATATTCTTTGAATACACGGTTCATCATATCCATGAAGGCAGCAGGAGCATTAGTCAATCCAAAAGACATTACTAAGAATTCATAATGCCCGTACCGAGTTCTGAAGGCAGTCTTTGGAATATCCTCAGTTTTAATCTTCAGCTGATGATATCCAGAACGAAGATCGATCTTTGAAAAGAATTGTGCTCCTTGCAACTGGTCAAACAGGTCATCAATGCGAGGTAGCGGATACCTATTCTTGATGGTGACATGGTTCAATTCTCGATAGTCAATACAAAGTCGCATACTCCCGTCTTTCTTCTTTACGAATAAAACAGGAGCACCCCAAGGAGACGTACTAGGACGAATAAAACCGATGTCCAACAACTCCTGTAGTTGGACTTTTAACTCCTGAAGTTCAATAGGAGCCATTCGATATGGGGTTTTAGAAATGGGCTTTGTACCGGGTTCAAGGTCAATAAAGAATTCAATTTCTCGTTCCGGGGGTAGACCGGAAGTTCTTCAGGAAATACATCGGAAAATTCTCTAACAATAGAAATATTATTCAAATCTGACTTGTCTTTGTTCAAATCCATAACATGGGCTAAGAAAGCTTGACATCCGTTTTTCAATAAACGAATAGCTTTGTGGCTTGATATGACAGTGACTGATTTTAGTGGTTTAGTAGTTTGAATTCGTATGACAGGTTGGTTAGGAATATGAAAACTAACAACCTTACGAAAACAATCAATTTTAGCATGATGAGTGGTTAACCAATCAATTCCTAAAATCACATCAAAAGCAAGTATCTTTAAAGAGATAAGATCAACAGGTAATGTGATAGTGCCAACTTGGATCATGCAAGATTTATAAACTGTAGATGTAACGAAGGTTTCACCCAACGGAGTTTCAACAGATAAGTTAAAGTCCAATTTCTCCGGAGTCAAGTTTAAACGTTGAGCACAAGCAGGAGAGATAAAAGAATGGGTAGAACCGGTATCTAGTAAAGTATAAACTTCGCAAGAATTCAAGATTAGCTTACCCGTGATCACCTCGTTCGGGTTTCTCGCGTTTTGGCCAGTAACGACAAACGCTCTTCCAGGAACCGCTGATTTCGCCTTATCCGGGACAGCCCTTGGAATCACCACTCCCGCTGAACTTGGTTTCGCTATAGTACAATCTCGAGCGATGTGGCCTTCCTTCCCACAGTTGTAACACACCTTGGATTGTTGTGGACAGTTTGGGCTGATATGTCCCTCTTTCCCGCATTTGTAACATCTAACTGGCGGTCGTTCTCCTCCCCTAAAATTTGTTGTTGGTGCTGGTGCTGATGTCTTCCCGTCATTGTTGAATCTCCTCTTTCTGAAATTTCCACTTGACTCACCTCTCCTATTATCATGGCCACGATGACCACCCGAGTGGTTACCGCCTTTGTTCGTATTTTTCCCTCCTCGTTGGTTATCATCGCTCTGATGATTGCTGTCACCGGTATGACCCTGGTTGTGGTCCCTCGGTTGAGTATACTCATTATCTCTCTCTAATAATTGGGCCCTGTTGACAACATCTGAATACAGAGAAAATTTATGAGAGATAAGATATTGACGAATCTCAGGTTTTAAACCTCTCAGAAACATCCGCGTCATTCGTTCCTCATTTTCGACCAAATGAGGTGCAAACCTGGATAACTCTGCAAACTTCGCCTCGTACTGGGACACCGTCATGTTGTTTTGTTCCAGTCTAATAAACTCAACCTCCTTCATATGACGAATACTTTCAGGAAAGTACTTGTCATTGAACAGTTTTTGAAATGTTTCCCAGGACATGTTGAGTGCGTCAGGCTGGGTACGCTTCACAGACTCCCACCAGTAGTCTGCCTCACCGCGGAACATAAATGTGGCGAATGGAACCTTCTGTTCCTCCGTGCATCCCAAGACATCAAATATCTTGGTAATTTGCTTGACCCACGTTTCCGCCATGATCGGATCCGGCTTTCCCTTAAATTCTGGTGGTCCCAATTCTTTGAACTGCTTAGCTGTGACAAACCGCGCGTTGTTATCATTTCCACCCGTATTCTGCACACGAGTCTCCCTCGTCTGATTTTGCATGAACTGCAAAAAGCTCCTAAACATTCCATCATTCATCGTTTGCTCGGTAACGTTGTTTACAGGAGGAATATTGCCTTCCTGTTGCACGTTCCCCTGGGTAGTGATCAAAGGTGTCTCCACGGTCTGATTTACTCCATTATTAACGTTCTCAGCTGCCATTCTTAAATACTGCCATAAAACAAGGGTTAATAGTCATGTCATATATTATCCCTATACTCTGACCGACCAAATAAACACCAAATAAACTTAGTCAGGTCATACTAGCGAAGGAATTCCCCGTCTCTCCCCTCCTAGTTCTTGTCTCACATCTCAGCCAGGGATCATATCCCTAAGCTCTGATACCAACTGTGACGCCCCCAGAATAGGTATACAACACCCATTCTGAGTCGCCAAATACATGGTACAGAAAGCAAACTACAACTTCAATAATACAATTGTCGTGCAAAATACGACAACACATACTGTGAGTTTAAATACAAATATTGTCTTCTAGACAATATCCACACTCAAATAAATCCTCATTACAATTATTCAAACACTATTTTACAGAAATAGTGAGGACTGCTAATACATCTTTCTAGAACCATCACTCCATACCCCGACTAGATCCTGCTATGTTCTCACCTCCTGAGAAGAAAAATGGAACAAAAAGGAAAAGGGTGAGCTCAACTAGCCCAGTAAAGAATATTATGACTAAGATAATATACAACAAATTATCGTTAGTCTTCAACAGGGAAAAATCTGATAAAATATAATCGACAACAAGTTTTAGATCAACAACTGCAGCGGAAACAACAAACCATTAGAAGAGTCAAGTAGAGAAAGAATTCTACTATCTTCTAAGATTTAAAAGTCCATCATCAATATTTTATCCCTGTAACATCAATTAATAATCATCTTTAACCAAATATTCATCTTTGCACTACAGGCCAAAGATATTCATTTGTATCATCAGTCGGTCATGTTCATCTCAACACCTGTTCATCTTTGCACTACAGGCCAAAGATATTCATCAAGTAATTATACATCTTTGCACTACAGGCCAAAGATATTCAGTAATATCATCATTTAGGACTGAGGATGATGAAAAATATCTTAAAGAGAACGAATCCAATGAGACAGAAGGACAAATAGTAGGGATTCGTATAACAGTTTATCCAAGATCAATAATACTTCATAATAATCAATTGTGAAGCAGAATTCAAAAATAAAGATCAAAACATGGATACAATCAAAGATAGTAACCATAATAGACATCTTGGACAAAAAGGGAAAATTTTATTTTTCGGTGAATAGTGCCGTATTCGTGAATAGTGCCGTATACGTGAATAGTAACCCCCGACACAAAAAGTTCCAAATTTGATAAAAACTCATATCAATATTTCAGCATAATGATATTGAAGAAAATAATATCATTAAGAAGAAAATAATATCCCTTACCTCAAAATATCAGTACTTCTGGTCGGAATACCGGTATAAGGCTGAAAGAAACTTGCTCTGATGAATAGAAACTCTCAAAGTATCTAAATACTCACAAAATACACTCAATAATCTAGAGAGAGAAAGAGAGAAAACTTGTTTCTGGTGTAATTTTCAATTCTAACTTAGCCCTCTATTTATAGGAAAATTTTGGTAGGTTTGACCTGCAACCTGATGGCTTTACCTGCTACTATTCCCACCTACCACATTTGAAATATAATTCAGCACATTTCTTCACCAACCACAAGTGGGGCCCACCAATTCTAGAATTTTCCACCAAAATGATAAACTCCGAAAATTCAACAATTTCTGAACCAGTCATCTTGTAAAATTCATAATAAATCATACGTTCATTTTTAACGGTTCAAAATTTGTGGACATATACTCAACTTATATATGTATAACATATCCAAAAATTACCACGATCCAACGGTCGGATTAAAAATTATAACCCCCGCAAAATATCTCAAAAACCCTGATTTTTAATACCTCCATTCCGACAAAAATATGGATAAAAACCTCAACATTAACTCCTTCATTTTTAACCACAAAAATATATCCCTCATTTATATCCACATAAAATAAATATTTCCTTATCATATGAATCAATAATTAATTATTCACAAATAATATTACAGAATCACATTTATGACAACCAGGCCGTTCCCAGGAAAGAGGGGGCTTTCCAATAAGGATTTCTCCTTACTGGCGCGCAATTAGATGACCAAACCTCTCCTTAGACAGAACTTTCTAGACATTGCCAATAATGTTATCTAATAATATTATTCAAATAATATGAATTATTGATCTGATAAATGAAAATACTGTGCAGCAACAATTATTGAAACAACAATAATATAAAATATCAACGCAGCAATTATTGAATCAATAAAATAAAATATTGAATAATAACTACTGTAACAATTATTGAGTAGTGCCTTCTTACGTAAGAATCAATAATTGGTGCAATACCGTGTGCTACTGTATTTTAACCACCGGGTATTCCAACAGTATTAACGGTAACAACTACGCCGTTATTTATAAACAACTTATACTTGTCGTTTTCTTCATCCAATCGCTTTCCGTTATGGGGCCCACACAAGGCTGCGTCGTCGTACGAATATTCCCCGACAGCAAGAATATTCCACGACCAACCGAATATTCACCGACCAAAAATAAATATTTTATAACCACTTGCTTATTTTGCAAAATTTGCACATTTCACCCATAACCAAAGTATTATATCAAATTAACCACTTATTATTCACAATAATATTTAGAGAAAATTTGATTTTATTCATTAATAAGTTGGGGTCTTACATGTCATAAATGTGATTCTGTAATATTATTTGTGAATAATTAATTATTGATTCGTATGATAAGGAAATATTTATTTTATGTGGATATAAATGAGGGATATATTTTGTGGTTAAAAATGAAGGAGTTAATGTTGAGGTGTTTTATCAGTATTTTTATCGGAATGGAGGTATTAAAAATCAAATCAGGATTTTTGAGAAATATTGCGGGTGTTATAATTTTTAATCCGACCGTTGGATCGTGGTAATTTTTGGATATGTTATACATATATAAGTTGAGTATATGTCCACAAATTTTGAACCGTTAAAAATGAACGTATGATTTATTATGAATTTTACGAGATGACTGGTTCAGAAATTGTTGAATTTTCGGAGTTTATCATTTTGATGGAAAATTTTAGAATTGGTGGGCCCCACTTGTGGTTGGTGAAGAAATGTGCTGAATTATATTTCAAATGTGGTGGGTGGGAATAGTAGCAGGTAAAGCCATCAGGTTGCAGGTCAAACCTACTAAAATTTTCCTATAAATAGAGGGCTAAGTTAGAATTGAAAATCACACCAGAAACAAGTTTTCTCTCTTTTCTCTCTCTAGATTATTGAGTGTATTTTGTGAGTATTTAGATACTTTGAGAGTTTCTATTCATCAGAGCAAGTTTCTTTCAGCCTTATACCGGTATTCCGACCAGAAGTACTGATATCTTGAGGTAAGGGATATTATTTTCTTCTTAAATGATATTATTTTCTTCAATATCATTATGCTGAAATATTGATATGAGTTTTTATCAAATTTGGAACTTTTTGTGTCGGGATTACTATTCACGTATACGGTACTATTCACGTATACGGCACTATTCACGAATACGGCACTATTCACCGAAAAATAAAATTTTTCCTTTTTGTCCAAGATGTCTATTATGGTTACTATCTTTGATTGTATCCATGTTTTGATCTTTATTTTTAAATTCTGCTTCACAATTGATTATTATGAAGTATTATTGATCTTGGATAAACTGTTATACGAATCCCTACTATTTGTCCTTCTGTCTCACTGGATTCGTTTTCTTTAAGATATTTTTCATCATCCTCAGTCCTAAATGATGATATTACTGAATATCTTTGGGCTGTAGTGCAAAGATGTATGATTACTTGATGAATATTTTTGGCCTGTAGTGCAAAGATGAACAGGTGTTGAGATGAACATGACTGACAGGTGATACAAATGAATATCTTTGGCCTGTAGTGCAAAGATGAATATTTGGATAAAGATGATTATTAATTGATGTTACAGGGATAAAATATTGATGATGGACTTTTAAATCTTAGAAGATAGTAGAATTCTTTCTCTACTTGACTCTTTTAATGGTTTGCTGTTTCCGCTGCAGTTGTTGATCTAAAACTTGTTGTCGATTATATTCTATCAGATTTTTCCCTGTTGAAGACTAACGATAATTTGTTTGTATATTATCTTAGTCATAATATTCTTTACTGGGCTAGTTGAGCTCACCCTTTTCTTTTTTGTTTCATTTTTCTTCTCAGGAGGTGAGAACATAGCAGGATCTAGTCGGGGTATGGAGTGATGGTTCTAGAAAGATGTTTTAGCAGTCCTCACTATTTCTGTAAAATAGTGTTTGAATAATTGTAATGAGGATTTATTTGAGTGTGGATATTGTCTAGAAGACAATATTTGTATTTAAACTCACAGTATGTGTTGTCGTATTATGCACGACAATTGTATTATTGAAGTTGTAGTTTGCTTTCTGTACCATGTATTTGGTGACTCAGAATGGGTGTTGTATACCTATTTTGGGGGCGTCACATGCAGTTTCATATATTTTTTATTATACTCATTTGGTTAAAGTTTTGATTTCTATACTCCATGATATTAGTGGAATATCCTTGATATTTGCGTTTCATCCAGTATCTTTTCATGAAAATATTCTTCTGAGCATTCTTGACTGTTACTTTACAAAGAAGTATCATGTTGACAATTTGGATATTATTAATTCCTGGATAAACTAATTCTTGAACTTGTTTAATTGAATTCCTATAACATTGTCTTCATCCTCATGTTTATTTTATGTTAAAAGTCATCTTTGGCTTACGTGCATAGATGGACTTAGTATGATTATGACCAGGGATCATTCGGTATAATCATGAACTATGATGTTATAAGTGGTGTGGTAAAAGTCCTCAGTGGCTTGTAATGCATTGATAGACAGTTTTTGGTATGATTATGACCAGGGATTTTTCGGTATAGTCATGATCATTGATGATTTAATGAATATCCTTGGCCCGTAATACAAGGATGATTAGAAGATGTGGTTTATTTATTAAACTGAGTCTCAGTGATAAAAGTCGATGAAAACATTTTTAAATAATAGAAGATAGTAGGTTTTATTCTCTACTTGACTCTTCTAATGGATTGCTTATTCCGCTGCAGTTAAACTTGATGTCTATTGTATTTTATCAGTTTAACATTGTTGAAGACTATTGATAATTTATTCTTCATTATCTTAGTCATAATATTTCTAACTGGGCTAGTTGAGCTCACCCTTTCTTTCAATGTTCTCTTCAGGAAATGAGAATATAGCTGGGACGAGTCAGGGAAAGGAGTGATGGTCCAGAAGATAGCATTAGTAGTTCTCACTATTCTGTTAAATAGTGTGACAATTAATGTAATGAGGACTCCTTGAGTATGGATATTGTCTAGATGACAACATTCCTATTAGAACTCTCAGTTTATGTATTGTCGTATGTTACACGACATTTGTATAATTAAGTTTGTATTTGTATTTTGTACCATGTAAGTTGCGACCCAAGATGGGTGACGTATACTTAATTTTGGGGGCGTCACAGTTGGTATCAGAGCTTAGGGATATGATCCCTGGCTGAGATGTAAGATAAGAACTAGGAGGGGAGAGACGGGGAATTCCTTCGCTAGTATGACCTACCTAAGTTTATTTGGTATTTAATTGGTCGGTCAGAGTATAGGGATAATATGTGATATGTTAATTAACCCTTGTTTTGTGGCAGTGTTTAAAAATGGCATCTAACAATGTTGAGATAAGCATTGGAGCAAAATAATATGACCATATCGCAGTACGAGGTTAAGTTTACGGAGTTATCCCGGTTTGCATCCCATTTAGTCGATAACGAGGAGCGAATGACGCGAATGTTTCTAAGACGTTTGAAACCCTATATACGTCAATACCTCATTCTCATGTTTATATTTTGTTAAAAGTCATCTGTGGCCTGTAGTGCATAGATGGACTTGGTATGATTATGGCCAGGGATTATTCGGTATAATCATAACCGTAATGTTACAAATGATGTGGAAAAAGTCCTCATTGGCCCGTAATGCATTGATGGACATTTTTTTGTATGATAATGGCTATGGATTCTCTTTGGCCGTAGTGCAAAGACGAATTATTTTATGGCATGATCAGGACCGTTGATAAAAACACGATTATCTTTAGCCGTAGTGCATGGATAATTCGTGGTCGTGATACTAAAGAATATCCTTAGCCGGAGTGCAAGGGTGATTCGATGATGTGGATTAATTATTGAGCTGAGTCTCAGCAGTGAAATATTAATTCATAGATGTGGTAAAAGTCATCTGTTGCTTACGTGCATAGATGGACTTTGTATGATTATGACCAAAGATTGTTCGGTATAATCATTACCGTAATTGAAAACACGATTATCTTTGGCACGTAGTGCATGGATAATTCGTGGTCGTGATACTAAAGAATATCCTTGGCCTGTAGTGCAGGGATGATTCGATGATGTGGATTAATTATTGAGCTGAGTCTCAGCAATGAAATATTAATTCATAGATGTGGTAAAAGTCATCTGTGGCTTACGTGCATAGATGGACTTGGTATGATTATGACCAGGGATTGTTTGGTATAATCATGACCGTAATTGAAAACACGATTATCTTTGACACGTAGTGCATGGATAATTCGTGGTCGTGATACTATTAAGCTGAGTCTCAGCATTATTGATTTTACAGTTGTATATCCTTGGCCTGTAGTGCGAAGATTAACTGTTGATTATTGGTTATATAGTTGTAAATCTTTAGCCGTAGTGCAAAGATGAATTTATTAGTATGATTATGAGCAGGAATTGTGATTTGGTATAACCATGATTTTTGATGTTTCAGGTGAAGATAGGTGATGTAAATTTTCTTCTTCCTGGGTGCGAAAAGTAATTCAGAATTACAATTATGATTATGAGTTATTCATATGATTGTGAACAGAAATTGTTGATTGATGTTACAGGGATATGGTTACTGACGGAGATATTAGTCTAGAAGACGAGTAATATACTTCGCTAGGATGTGACTTACCTAAGCTGAAATTGTTTACTTAATAAGTGGATAAATTGTGGTATGTCGATTAACCTTTGTTTTGAAGGTATATTCTAGAATGATATTCGAAATATAGGAGATGAGAAATGGAAAAATCATGATAGAGCGGAATTATCTGGAAAGGTACAATCCGAAAAGAAAGCAAGGTATTCTCATCTCTTCGAATATCAGGTACGTACGTTAATTTCGAGGGCGAAATTCCATAAGGAGGGGAGATTGTGAGACCCCGAATTTTATGAAATAAAAGTATTCAATTTTTCTATTTTGGTAAATGGTTAAATTGATAAAAGGTTAAAGTTAAGGGTGATATGTGAATTTTTTGTCATAAAATACCTGGTCACTATTCACGAGTTACTATTCACCCAAATTACTATTCACTCTAGTATCGTTCACTCGAGTATTTGGGACACTTTTTGTGTCGGAGTACTATTCATGAGTTACTATTCACGAGTTACTATTTACGGGTTACTATTCATCTAAATTACTATTCACTCTAGTATTGTTCACTCGAGTATTTAGGACACTTTTTGTGTCGGAGTTACTATTCACGAGTTACTATTCACGGGTTACTATTCATCCAAATTACTATTCACTATACTATTGTTCACTCGAGTATTTGGGACACTTTTTGTGTCGAAGTACTATTCACGAGTTACTATTCACGAGAAATATTCGTACGACGGTACAATCATTGGTGGACCCCACAACGGAATTATTGTCGGATTGAGAAAACGACAAAAATATTTTATTAAAAATAACGGCAGAAGTTTTACCGTTGATACTGTTGAACTACTCGGTAGTAAAAGTACAGTAATACGTGTGGTTGCATAGTAGCACACGGTATTGATGCTTATGTGAGAAGTCACTCAATTTGATTCAATTGTTGTCAATTAATAATATGAATTATTTAGCGATAATGAAGTTTTGTTTTATTCGTATTATTAACGTAATAAAACAGAAACATCTTTTTATATAAAACAGAATACTTTATTAAAGTTATTCTATAAATAGAATATATTATATTCTATTGTGCATAGTATTTTGCATAGTAAAATCTTTTTATATAAAACAGAATACTTTATTAAAGTTATTCTATAAATAGAATATATTATATTTTATTTAAATGATTTTTCTTTAAATATGGACCGTCAGATTAAAGTAAATCAATCTGGACCGTTCATGGATTAGTTACTAAGCATTCCATTTTCCTATAAATAGAAGCTCATTCCTTCATTATTTTCTTACGAATTCACTGAACTCTAGAGAGAGAAACTATAGAGAGAAAGAAGAAGAGTATTCTGCCACTTAACTACTTTTTTATTTCAGTTCTTCTTTAAAACGGTAAGGGGTGTTATTCTTTCTTATTCATGAAGAGAACTTCTGTTATTCCATTCTTTATTATTCTGTTGGAATAACCTGTAAAAGTGGCATACCCTATACATAACCTGTATACGCGGCATACCCTATACTTGGTAAAATCCTTATGTTATTCCATTCTTTATTATTCTGTTGGAATAACCTGTATGCGTGGTTTACCCTATACTTGGTGGAATGACCTGTATATGCGGTTTACCCAATACTTGGTGATCTTCTTCTGCTATTCTATTCTTTATTATTATGTTGGAATAACCAGTTTATGCGAAGTACCGCATACTTGGTGAAATTCTTTTATTATTCCGTTCTTTACGATTCTGTCGGAATATCCTGTCGGTGTGAATTTCACCTGACCTGGTTCCATCATTTATTATTCCGCATTTATTATTCTGTTGGAATATCCTGTCAGTGTGAATTTCACCTGACCTGGTTCCATATTTATTATTCCGCATTTATTATTCTGTTGGGAATAACCTGTCTGTGCGGTCTTTATCGCATGCATGGTGAATCCTTCTGTTATTCCATTCTTTATTATTCTGTTAGAATAACCTGTCTATGTGGATTGCCACATGCATGGTGAATGATCCTTTATATTCATTCCTTATTAAATTGTGGAAATGATCTGTATACGTGGATTACCGCATGGCTGGTGAAAATCCATTTGCAGTGTAAGACCCCAACTTATTAATGAATAAAATCAAATTTTCTCTAAATATTATTGTGAATAATAAGGGGTTAATTTGATATAATACTTTGGTTATGGGTGAAATGTGCAAATTTTGCAAAATAAGCAAGTGGTTATAAAATATTCATTTTGTCGGGGAATATTCGTTTGGTCGTGGAATATTCTTGCTGTCGGGGAATATTCGTACGACGGCGCAGCCTTGTGTGGGCCCCATAACGGAAAGCGATTGGATGAAGAAAACGACAAGTATAAGTTTTTATAAATAACGGCGTAGTTGTTACCGTTAATACTGTTGGAATACCCGGTGGTTAAAATACAGTAGCACACGGTATTGCACCAATTATTGATTCTTACGTAAGAAGGCACTACTCAATAATTGTTACAGTAGTTATTGTTCAATATTTTATTTTATTGATTCAATAATTGCTGCGTTGATATTTTATATTATTGTTGTTTCAATAATTGTTGCTGCACAGTATTTTCATTTATCAGATCAATAATTCATATTATTTGAATAATATTATTAGATAACATTATTGGCAATGTCTAGAAAGTTCTGTCTAAGGAGAGGTTTGGTCATCTAATTGCGCGCCAGTAAGGAGAAATCCTTATTGGAAAGCCCCCTCTTTCCTGGGAACGGCCTGGTTGTCATAAATGTGATTCTGTAATATTATTTGTGAATAATTAATTATTGATTCATATGATAAGGAAATATTTATTTTATGTGGATATAAATGAGGGATATATTTTTGTGGTTAAAAATGAAGGAGTTAATGTTGAGGTGTTTTATCAGTATTTTTATCGGAATGGAGGTATTAAAAATCAAATCAGGGTTTTTGAGAAATATTGCGGGTGTTATAATTTTTAATCCGACCGTTGGATCGTGGTAATTTTTGGATATGTTATACATATATAAGTTGAGTATATGTCCACAAATTTTGAACCGTTAAAAATGAACGTATGATTTATTATGAATTTTACGAGATGACTGGTTCAGAAATTGTTGAATTTTCGGAGTTTATCATTTTGATGGAAAATTCTAGAATTGGTGGGCCCCACTTGTGGTTGGTGAAGAAATGTGCTGAATTATATTTCAAATGTGGTGGGTGGGAATAGTAGCAGGTAAAGCCATCAGGTTGCAGGTCAAACCTACTAAAATTTTCCTATAAATAGAGGGCTAAGTTAGAATTGAAAATCACACCAGAAACAAGTTTTCTCTCTTTCTCTCTCTAGATTATTGAGTGTATTTTGTGAGTATTTAGATACTTTGAGAGTTTCTATTCATCAGAGCAAGTTTCTTTCAGCCTTATACCGGTATTCCGACCAGAAGTACTGATATTTTGAGGTAAGGGATATTATTTTCTTCTTAAATGATATTATTTTCTTCAATATCATTATGCTGAAATATTGATATGAGTTTTTATCAAATTTGGAACTTTTTGTGTCGGGGTTACTATTCACGTATACGGCACTATTCACGTATACGGCACTATTCACGAATACGGCACTATTCACCGAAAAATAAAATTTTTCCTTTTTGTCCAAGATGTCTATTATGGTTACTATCTTTGATTGTATCCATGTTTTGATCTTTATTTTTGAATTCTGCTTCACAATTGATTATTATGAAGTATTATTGATCTTGGATAAACTGTTATACGAATCCCTACTATTTGTCCTTCTGTCTCACTGGATTCGTTCTCTTTAAGATATTTTTCATCATCCTCAGTCCTAAATGATGATATTACTGAATATCTTTGGCCTGTAGTGCAAAGATGTATGATTACTTGATGAATATCTTTGGCCTGTAGTGCAAAGATGAACAGGTGTTGAGATGAACATGACTGACAGGTGATACAAATGAATATCTTTGGCCTGTAGTGCAAAGATGAATATTTGGATAAAGATGATTATTAATTGATGTTACAGGGATAAAATATTGATGATGGACTTTTAAATCTTAGAAGATAGTAGAATTCTTTCTCTACTTGACTCTTCTAATGGTTTGCTGTTTCCGCTGCAGTTGTTGATCTAAAACTTGTTGTCGATTATATTCTATCAGATTTTTCCCTGTTGAAGACTAACGATAATTTGTTTGTATATTATCTTAGTCATAATATTCTTTACTGGGCTAGTTGAGCTCACCCTTTTCCTTTTTGTTCCATTTTTCTTCTCAGGAGGTGAGAACATAGCAGGATCTAGTCGGGGTATGGAGTGATGGTTCTAGAAAGATGTTTTAGCAGTCCTCACTATTTCTGTAAAATAGTGTTTGAATAATTGTAATGAGGATTTATTTGAGTGTGGATATTGTCTAGAAGACAATATTTGTATTTAAACTCACAGTATGTGTTGTCGTATTTTGCACGACAATTGTATTATTGAAGTTGTAGTTTGCTTTCTGTACCATGTATTTGGCGACTCAGAATGGGTGTTGTATACCTATTTTGGGGGCGTCACAGTTGGTATCAGAGCTTAGGGATATGATCCCTGGCTGAGATGTGAGACAAGAACTAGGAGGGGAGAGACGGGGAATTCCTTCGCTAGTATGACCTGACTAAGTTTATTTGGTGTTTATTTGGTCGGTCAGAGTATAGGGATAATATATGACATGACTATTAACCCTTGTTTTATGGCAGTATTTAAGAATGGCAGCTGAGAACGTTAATAATGGAGTAAATCAGACCGTGGAGACACCTTTGATCACCACCCAGGGGAACGTGCAACAGGAAGGCAATATTCCTCCTGTAAACAACGTTACCGAGCAAACGATGAATGATGGAATGTTTAGGAGCTTTTTGCAGTTCATGCAAAATCAGACGAGGGAGACTCGTGTGCAGAATACGGGTGGAAATGATAACAACGCGCGGTTTGTCACAGCTAAGCAGTTCAAAGAATTGGGACCACCAGAATTTAAGGGAAAGCCGGATCCGATCATGGCGGAAACGTGGGTCAAGCAAATTACCAAGATATTCGATGTCTTGGGATGCACGGAGGAACAGAAGGTTCCATTCGCCACCTTTATGTTCCGCGGTGAGGCAGACTACTGGTGGGAGTCTGTGAAGCGTACCCAGCCTGACGCACTCAACATGTCCTGGGAAACATTTCAAAAACTGTTCAATGACAAGTACTTTCCTGAAAGTATTCGTCATATGAAGGAGGTTGAGTTTATTAGACTGGAACAAAACAACATGACGGTGTCCCAGTACGAGGCGAAGTTTGCAGAGTTATCCAGGTTTGCACCTCATTTGGTCGAAAATGAGGAACGAATGACAAGGATGTTTCTGAGAGGTCTAAAACCCGAGATTCGGCAATATCTTATCTCTCATAAATTTTTTTTATATTCAGATGTTGTAAACAGGGCTCAATTATTAGAGCGAGATAATGAGTATGTGCAACCGAGGGACCACAACCAGGGTCATACCGGTGGCGGCAGTCATCGAAGCAATGAAAACCAGCAGGGAGGAAAATATTCGGACAAAAGCGGTAACCACTCTGGTGGTAATCGTGGTCGTGATAATAGAAGGAGCGAGTCGGGAGGAGATTTCAAGAAGAGAAGGTACAACAATGATAATGTGAAGACGTCAGCACAAACATCAACTGTTTCTAGGGGAGGAGAACGACCACCGGTCGTATGTTACAAATGTGGGAAAGAGGGACATATCAGCCCAAACTGCCCACAACAATCCAAGGTATGTTATAACTGTGGAAAGGAGGGTCATATAGCTCGAGAGTGTTCTGTAGCAAAACCAAGTTCAGCGGGGATGGTGACTCCAAAAGCTGTCCCGGATAAGTCAAAATCAGCGGTTCCTGGAAGAGCGTTTGTCGTGACTGGCCAAAACGCGAGGAACCCGAACGAGGTGATCACGGGTAAGCTAATTTGAATTCTTGCGAAGTTTATACTTTACTAGATACCGGTTCTACCCATTCTTTTATCTCTCCTGCTTGTGCTCAACGTTTAAACTTGACTCCGGAGAAATTGGACTTTAACTTATCTGTTGAAACTCCGTTGGGTGAAACCTTCGTTACATCTACAGTTTATAAATCTTGCATGATCCAAGTTGGCACTATCACATTACCTGTTGATCTTATCTCTTTAAAGATACTTGCTTTTGATGTGATTTTAGGAATTGATTGGTTAACCACTCATCATGCTAAAATTGATTGTTTTCGTAAGGTTGTTAGTTTTCATATTCCTAACCAACCTGTTATTCAAATTCAAGCAACCAAACCATTGAAGTCAAACTCTTTCATATCAAGCCGTAAAGTCATTCGTTTATTGAAAAACGGATGTCAAGCTTTCTTAGCTATGTCATGGACTTGAACAAAAATACGTCAGATTTGAGTGATATTTCTGTTGTTTGTTTCCTGACGTATTTCCTGAAGAATTTCTTGGCCTACGCGTGATATTGAATTTTGTATCTTCTTTGAATCTGGTACAAAACTCACTTCTAAAATCTCATATCGAATGGCTCCTATTGAACTTCAGGAGTTAAAAACCTAATTGTAGAAGTTTGTACCCGAGCCTTTATCTGGTGACTTCCTTTGTGGAATGCACCAAAGTCAGACTCTCCGTAGGGGACGCCATATTCGTGCGATAGTAAACTGATAGGTGTCATTGTGACGTGTTATCCAAGGTTGGGATATGAGTCACAGTTGAGAGTAATCTAAGTCAGTAATTGAAATATGTAGCTTTCTGGGCTTAGCTGGTTATTATCGGAGATTTGTGGAAGGATTTTCTCGAATCGCTACTCCGTTAACTCAGCTGACTCGGAAAGATATAAAATTCGTATGGAGTGAGGAATGTGAGAAGAGTTTTCAAGAACTCAAGAGGAGACTCATTTCGGCACCTGTTCTGACAATACCATCTGGTTCGGATGGATTTGTTATCTACAGCGATGCTTCAGGCAAAGGGTTAGGATGTGTTCTCATGCAACATGGGAAAGTCATAGCCTATGCCTCACGACAACTCAAAGAATATGAGAGGAATTATCCTACTCATGATTTGGAGTTGGCAGCAGTCGTTTTTGCGTTAAAGATCTGGAGACACTACCTGTATGGGGAGAAAGTGGAGATCTATACAGATCATAAAAGCCTCAAATATTTCTTCACCCAAAAGGAACTCAACATGCGGCAACGACGTTGGCTCGAGCTGTTGAAAGATTACGATCATACCATCCAATATCATCCTGGAAAAGCAAACGTAGTAGCTGACGCATTGAGTAGAAGATCATATGCGGGTACGAGTGCAATGTTGTTAACACAAAGGCCCATTTTGTATGACTTGCAAAGGATGGAGATAGAGATGAAGGCTCCAAGTACCCACATGATGATATCAAATATACGAGTAGAACCGACTTTAATCGATAAAGTTAAAGCTGCTCAAGCTACGGACATGGAGCTGATGCGTATGAAGAAGAAAGTGCAAGAAGGTGCTATTCCAGAAGCAAGAATCGATGAAGAAGGAATACTTCGAGTCAACTCCAGACTTTGTGTTCCTAACGATTTTGACTTGAAGCATAGAATAATGATGGAGGCACACAACACACCGTTTGCAATCCATCCTGGGAGTACCAAAATGTATCACGATCTTCGACATACATTTTGGTGGAGCAATATGAAAAGAGAGATCGCGGAGTTTATCTCGAGGTGTTTAACTTGTCAACGTGTAAAGGCGGAGCATCAAGTGCCAAAGGGTCCATTGCAACCACTTGAGATCCGAAATGGAAGTGGGAACACATTACTATGGATTTTGTTACGGGTCTTCCCAAGGTTTCTCAAGGCATAGATGCGATTTGGGTTATTGTTGATAGATTAACCAAGTCCGCTCATTTCTTGCCGATACGTGAGACTTATTCCCTTGAACGTCTTGCTAGTATGTACGTGAACGAGATTGTGAGATTGCATGGCATGCCAGTATCCATAGTTTCGGATCGTGACCCAAGATTCACTTCACGATTTTGGGTTAGCTTGCAGAAAGCTATGGGCACGGATTTACGATTCAGTTCGGCATACCATCCTCAAACGGACGGACAATCAGAGAGGACTATTCAAACTCTTGAAGATCTATTAAGACTTTGTGTCCTAGATCTCAAAGGGAGTTGGGATAAGTACCTACCATTGGTGGAATTCTCCTACAACAACAGTTATCAGGCGAGCATAGGTGTGGCTCCATTCGAGGCGTTGTATGGAAGAAAATGTCGTTCTCCAGTATGCTGGGACGAGGTGGGTGAAGCAACATTGTTGGGACCAGAGTTGGTACGCATTACTACAGAGAAGATCCAAACGATTCGACAACGTATACAAACGGCACAGGATCGACAAAAGAGTTATGCGGATCTTCATCGGAAGGACGTGGAATTTAATATTGGGGATCATGTATTGTTACGTGTTGCACCATGGAAGGGAGTTACAAGATTTGGGAAGAGAGGAAAGCTCAATCCAAGATTTGTTGGTCCATTTGAGATTCTTGAGCGAATAGGAAATGTGGCATATAGACTCGCATTACCTCCAAGCATGTCTCGTGTTCATAATGTTTTTCACATATCTATGCTTCGTAAATATGTTAAAGACCCGAACCACATTATTGAGTTAGAACCAGACGAGATAGCTGAAGATTTAACGTACGAGGAGGTACCTGTTAAGATCTTGGATAGGAAAGAGCATGTCCTACGCACGAAGGTTATACCACAAGTTAAGGTTTTGTGGAGAAACCATGCTATTGAAGAAATGACCTGGGAGTTGGAATCAGAAATGAAAGCGAGGTATCCTCACCTTTTTGAAACATCAGGTACGTACGTCAATTTCGAGGACGAAATTTCATAAGGAGGGGAGGTTGTAAGACCCCAACTTATTAATGAATAAAATCAAATTTTCTCTAAATATTATTGTGAATAATAAGGGGTTAATTTGATATAATACTTTGGTTATGGGTGAAATGTGCAAATTTTGCAAAATAAGCAAGTGGTTATAAAATATTCATTTTGTCGGGGAATATTCGTTTGGTCGTGGAATATTCTTGCTGTCGGGGAATATTCGTACGACGGCGCAGCCTTGTGTGGGCCCCATAACGGAAAGCGATTGGATGAGAAAACGACAAAATAAGTTTTTATAAATAACGGCGTAGTTGTTACCGTTAATACTGTTGGAATACCCGGTGGTTAAAATACAGTAGCACACGGTATTGCACCAATTATTGATTCTTACGTAAGAAGGCACTACTCAATAATTGTTACAGTAGTTATTGTTCAATATTTTATTTTATTGATTCAATAATTGCTGCGTTGATATTTTATATTATTGTTGTTTCAATAATTGTTGCTGCACAGTATTTTCATTTATCAGATCAATAATTCATATTATTTGAATAATATTATTAGATAACATTATTGGCAATGTCTAGAAAGTTCTGTCTAAGGAGAGGTTTGGTCATCTAATTGCGCGCCAGTAAGGAGAAATCCTTATTGGAAAGCCCCCTCTTTCCTGGGAACGGCCTGGTTGTCATAAATGTGATTCTGTAATATTATTTGTGAATAATTAATTATTGATTCATATGATAAGGAAATATTTATTTTATGTGGATATAAATGAGGGATATATTTTTGTGGTTAAAAATGAAGGAGTTAATGTTGAGGTGTTTTATCAGTATTTTTGTCGGAATGGAGGTATTAAAAATCAAATCAGGATTTTTGAGAAATATTGCGGGTGTTATAATTTTTAATCCGACCGTTGGATCGTGGTAATTTTTGGATATGTTATACATATATAAGTTGAGTATATGTCCACAAATTTTGAACCGTTAAAAATGAACGTATGATTTATTATGAATTTTACGAGATGACTGGTTCAGAAATTGTTGAATTTTCGGAGTTTATCATTTTGATGGAAAATTCTAGAATTGGTGGGCCCCACTTGTGGTTGGTGAAGAAATGTGCTGAATTATATTTCAAATGTGGTGGGTGGGAATAGTAGCAGGTAAAGCCATCAGGTTGCAGGTCAAACCTACTAAAATTTTCCTATAAATAGAGGGCTAAGTTAGAATTGAAAATCACACCAGAAACAAGTTTTCTCTCTTTCTCTCTCTAGATTATTGAGTGTATTTTGTGAGTATTTAGATACTTTGAGAGTTTCTATTCATCAGAGCAAGTTTCTTTCAGCCTTATACCGGTATTCCGACCAGAAGTACTGATATTTTGAGGTAAGGGATATTATTTTCTTCTTAAATGATATTATTTTCTTCAATATCATTATGCTGAAATATTGATATGAGTTTTTATCAAATTTAGAACTTTTTGTGTCGGGGTTACTATTCACGTATACGGTACTATTCACGTATACGGCACTATTCACGAATACGGCACTATTCACCGAAAAATAAAATTTTTCCTTTTTGTCCAAGATGTCTATTATGGTTACTATCTTTGATTGTATCCATGTTTTGATCTTTATTTTTGAATTCTGCTTCACAATTGATTATTATGAAGTATTATTGATCTTGGATAAACTGTTATACGAATCCCTACTATTTGTCCTTCTGTCTCACTGGATTCGTTCTCTTTAAGATATTTTTCATCATCCTCAGTCCTAAATGATGATATTACTGAATATCTTTGGCCTGTAGTGCAAAGATGTATGATTACTTGATGAATATCTTTGGCCTGTAGTGCAAAGATGAACAGGTGTTGAGATGAACATGACTGACAGGTGATACAAATGAATATCTTTGGCCTGTAGTGCAAAGATGAATATTTGGATAAAGATGATTATTAATTGATGTTACAGGGATAAAATATTGATGATGGACTTTTAAATCTTAGAAGATAGTAGAATTCTTTCTCTACTTGACTCTTCTAATGGTTTGCTGTTTCCGCTGCAGTTGTTGATCTAAAACTTGTTGTCGATTATATTCTATCAGATTTTTCCCTGTTGAAGACTAACGATAATTTGTTTGTATATTATCTTAGTCATAATATTCTTTACTGGGCTAGTTGAGCTCACCCTTTTCCTTTTTGTTCCATTTTTCTTCTCAGGAGGTGAGAACATAGCAGGATCTAGTCGGGGTATGGAGTGATGGTTCTAGAAAGATGTTTTAGCAGTCCTCACTATTTCTGTAAAATAGTGTTTGAATAATTGTAATGAGGATTTATTTGAGTGTGGATATTGTCTAGAAGACAATATTTGTATTTAAACTCACAGTATGTGTTGTCGTATTTTGCACGACAATTGTATTATTGAAGTTGTAGTTTGCTTTCTGTACCATGTATTTGGCGACTCAGAATGGGTGTTGTATACCTATTTTGGGGGCGTCACATGCAGTTTCATATATTCTTTATTATACTCATTTAGTTAAAGTTTTGATTTCTATACTCCATGATATTAGTGGAATATCCTTGATATTTGCGTTTCATCCAGTATCTTTTCATGAAAATATTCTTCTGAGCATTCTTGACTGTTACTTTACAAAGAAGTATCATGTTGACAATTTGGATATTATTAATTCCTGGATAAACTAATTCTTGAACTTGTTTAATTGAATTCCTATAACATTGTCTTCATCCTCATGTTTATTTTATGTTAAAAGTCATATTTGGCTTACGTGCATAGATGGACTTAGTATGATTATGACCGGGGATCATTCGGTATAATCATGAACTATGATGTTATAAGTGGTGTGGTAAAAGTCCTCAGTGGCTTGTAATGCATTGATAGACAGTTTTTGATATGATTATGACCAGGGATTTTTCGGTATAGTCATGATCATTGATGATTTAATGAATATCCTTGGCCCGTAATACAAGGATGATTAGAAGATGTGGTTTATTTATTAAGCTGAGTCTCAGTGATAAAAGTTGATGAAAATATTTTTAAATCATAGAAGATAGTATGTTTTATTCTCTACTTGACTCTTCTAATGGATTGCTTATTCCGCTGCAGTTAAACTTGATGTCTATTGTATTTTATCAGTTTAACATTGTTGAAGACTATTGATAATTTATTCTTCATTATCTTAGTCATAATATTTCTTACTGGGCTAGTTGAGCTCACCCTTTCTTTCAATGTTCTCTTCAGGAAATGAGAATATAGCTGGGACGAGTCAGGGAAAGGAGTGATGGTCCAGAAGATAGCATTAGTAGTTCTCACTATTCTGTTAAATAGTGTGACAATTAATGTAATGAGGACTCCTTGAGTATATTGTCTAGATGACAATATTCCTATTAGAACTCTCAGTTTATGTATTGTCGTATGTTACACGACATTTGTATAATTAAGTTTGTATTTGTATTTTGTACCATGTAAGTGGCGACCCAAGATGGGTGACGTATACTTAATTTTGGGGGCGTCACAGTTGGTATCAGAGCTTAGGGATATGATCCCTGGCTGAGATGTAAGATAAGAACTAGGAGGGGAGAGACGGGGAATTCCTTCGCTAGTATGACCTACCTAAGTTTATTTGGTATTTAATTGGTCGGTCAGAGTATAGGGATAATATGTGATATGTTAATTAACCCTTGTTTTGTGGCAGTGTTTAAAAATGGCATCTAACAATGTTGAGATAAGCATTGGAGCAAAATAATATGACCATATCGCAGTACGAGGTTAAGTTTACGGAGTTATCCCGGTTTGCATCCCATTTGGTCGATAATGAGGAGCGAATGACGCGAATGTTTCTAAGACGTTTGAAACCCTATATACGTCAATACCTCATTCTCATGTTTATATTTTGTTAAAAGTCATCTGTGGCCTGTAGTGCATAGATGGACTTGGTATGATTATGGCCAGGGATTATTCGGTATAATCATAACCGTAATGTTACAAATGATGTGGAAAAAGTCCTCATTGGCCCGTAATGCATTGATGGACATTTTTTTGTATGATAATGGCTATGGATTCTCTTTGGCCGTAGTGCAAAGACGAATTGTTTTATGGCATGATCAGGACCGTTGATAAAAACACGATTATCTTTAGCCGTAGTGCATGGATAATTCGTGGTCGTGATACTAAAGAATATCCTTAGCCGGAGTGCAAGGGTGATTCGATGATGTGGATTAATTATTGAGCTGAGTCTCAGCAGTGAAATATTAATTCATAGATGTGGTAAAAGTCATCTGTTGCTTACGTGCATAGATGGACTTTGTATGATTATGACCAGAGATTGTTCGGTATAATCATTACCGTAATTGAAAACACGATTATCTTTGGCACGTAGTGCATGGATAATTCGTGGTCGTGATACTAAAGAATATCCTTAGCCTGTAGTGCAGGGATGATTCGATGATGTGGATTAATTATTGAGCTGAGTCTCAGCAATGAAATATTAATTCATAGATGTGGTAAAAGTCATCTGTGGCTTACGTGCATAGATGGACTTGGTATGATTATGACCAGGGATTGTTTGGTATAATCATGACCGTAATTGAAAACACGATTATCTTTGACACGTAGTGCATGGATAATTCGTGGTCGTGATACTATTAAGCTGAGTCTCAGCATTATTGATTTTACAGTTGTATATCCTTGGCCTGTAGTGCGAAGATTAACTGTTGATTATTGGTTATACAGTTGTAAATCTTTAGCCGTAGTGCAAAGATGAATTTATTTGTATAATTAAGTTTGTATTTGTATTTTGTACCATGTAAGTGGCGACCCAAGATGGGTGACGTATACTTAATTTTGGGGGCGTCACACAGCTAGACCGAGAAAGCTACGTACTTCGGTTACTGATTTAGGTTGCTCCCAGCTTTGAATTGCTTCAATCTTTGCCGGGTCAACAGATATTCCACGACTTGATACTACGTGCCCAAGGAATGCTACCTCTTCTAGCCAGAACTCGCATTTCTTCAACTTGGCATAAAGTTTGTATTCACGAAGCTTTTGGAGTACCAACCTCAAGTGTTGCTCATGATCTTCACGGCTTTTGGAATAAACAAGGATGTCATCGATAAAGACGACCACAAAGTGATCTAAATATTCCTTGAATACCCTGTTCATCATATCCATGAAGGCAGCAGGAGCATTAGTCAATCCAAAAGACATAACTAAGAATTCATAATGCCCATACCGAGTTCTGAAGGTAGTCTTTGGAATATCCTCAGTTCTAACCTTCAGCTGATGATATCCAGAACGAAGATCGATCTTTGAAAAGAATTGTGCTCTTTGCAACTGGTCAAACAGGTCATCAATACGTGGCAATGGGTACCTATTTTTGATGGTGACATGATTCAACTCCCGATAATCAATACAAAGTCGCATACTCCCATCTTTCTTCTTCACGAAAAGAACAGGAGCACCCCAAGGAGAAGTACTAGGACGAATAAAACTAATGTCTAACAATTCCTGCAGTTGAGTCTTTAACTCCTGAAGTTCAATAGGAGCCATTCGATATGGGGCTTTGGAAATGGGTTTTGTACCGGGTTCAAGGTCGATACAAAATTCAATTTCACGCTCTGGGGGTAGGCCAGGAAGTTCTTCGGGAAATACGTCAGGAAATTTATTAACAACAGAAATATCATTCAAAGCTGACGTATTTTTGTTTAGATCTGTGACATGAGCTAAGAAAGCTTGACATCCGTTTTTCAATAAACGAATAACTTTATGGCTTGAGATGACAGCGATTGATTTTAATGGTTTGGTTGCTTGAATTCGCATAATAGGTCGATTAGGAATATGAAAGCTAACAACCTTACGAAAACAATCAATTTTTGCATGATGAGTAGTTAACCAATCAATCCCTAGAATCACGTCAAATGCAAGTATTTTTAATAAAATCAGATCGACAGGTAATGTGTGGGTACCAACTTGAACCAAACAAGACTTATAAACCGTGGATGTAATGAAGGTTTCTCCCAATGGAGTTTCAACTGCTAAGTCAAAGTCTAATTTCTCCGGAATCAAATTTAATCGATGAGCGCAAGTAGGAGAAATAAAAGAATGGGTAGAACCGGTATCAAATAAAGTATAGACTTCGTTAGAGTTTATGATAAGCTTACCCGTGATGACCTCATTCGGGTTCTTTGCTCCCTGGGAGTTCACAACAAACGCTCTCCCTTGCACAACCAGTTTTGACTTTTCTGGGACGGCCTTTGGTGCCTCCATCCTAGCTGAATTTGTCTTCGATAAACGACAAAATCGGGCTAAATGACCTTCTCTTCCACAATTATAGCATGCTTTGGACGGCATCGCGCAGTTTGGACTGATGTGCCCCTCCCCTCTGCATTTGAAACATATGATAGGTGGTCGTTCTCCTTCCTTAACGACAGGTGCTGGTGCTGACGTCTTTCCATCATTGTTGAATCTCCTCTTCTTGAAATGCCCATTCTTATTGTTTTGGCCCTGATTACCACCGAAGTGGTTACCATTTCTGGCCTGTTGATTCCCTCCACGCTTGTTGTCACCGCTTCGATGACTGCTCTCACTGGTATTATCATTTTGTTGGCTGCTCTCTTTTGGTTGCATTGTCTCGTTATCGCGCTCCACCAACTGAGCCCTATTTACAACATCTGAATACAAACACAGTTTATGAGAAACATGATGTTGACGTATCTCCGGCTTCAAACCTCTTAAAAACATCCGCGTCATTCTTTCTTCATTATTCACCAGGTGGGACGCAAACCGGGATAACTCCGCAAATTTTGCCTCGTACTGCGACACGGTCATATTATTCTGCTCCAATTTGATGAACTCCACCTCCTTCATGTGACGAATACTCTCGGGAAAGTATTTGTCGTTAAACAGCTCTTGGAACTTCTCCCAAGACATCTTCAGTGCGGCAGGTTGAGTACGCTTTATCGATTCTCACCAGTAATCTGCCTCTCCTCGCAACATAAAGGCGGCAAAGGGAACCTTTTGCTCCTCGGAGCAACCCAAGACATCAAATATCTTGGTGATCTGCTTTATACATGTTTCAGCTACAAGTGGTTTGGGTTCTCCCTTAAACTCCGGTGGTCCCAGCTCCTTAAACTGTTTAGCGGTGACCGCCAGAGAGTTTCCAGTATTTCCACCTACGTTGTGGACAGGAGCCGCTTTCACCTGGTGTTGCATGAATTGCATAAAGCCTCTGAACATTTGATCATTCATCATTTGGTCAGTGTTGTTGTTTGCATGAGGATTGTCACCTTCCTGATGCACATTATCATGATTATTGATGTGTGGTGAATCAACAGTCGCCTGTGCTCCATTGCTATTCTCAACATTCTCGGATGCCATTTTCAGATACTGCCACAAAATAAAAATTAATTGATATGTCATATATTATCCTTATATTATGACCGACCAATTAAATACCATGCAAATAAACTTAGGTAGGTCATACTAGCGAAGGAATTCCCCGTCTCTCCCCTCCTAGTTCTATTCTCACATCTTAGCCAGGGATCATATCCCTAAGCTCTGATACCAACTGTGACGCCCCCAAAATTAGGTATACATCACCCATCTTGGGTCGTCAGATACATAGTACAGAATACAAATACAACTTACTAATACAACTGTCGTGTACAATACGACAAAACATAAACTGTGAGTTTGAATACAAATATTATCTTCTAGAGAGTATTCATACTTAAAAGGAGTCCTCGTTACATTTATTAACACACCATTACATAGAATAGTGAGGACTACTAACTAATACTATCATTCGGACCATCACTCCGTTCCCCGACTTGCCCCAGCTACGTTCTCATTTCCTGAAGAGAACAGTGAAAGAAAGGGTGAGCTCAACTAGCCCAGTAAGAAATATTATGACTAAGATAATGCAGAATAAATTATCATTAGCCTTCAACAATGTTAAACTGATAAAATATAATAGACATCAAGTTTAACTGCAGCGGAATAAGCAATCCATTAAAAGAGTCAAGTAGAAAATAAACTCTACTATCTTTTATGATTTAAAAGATTTTTCAACACTGTGATCGCTGAGACTCAGCTTAATAAAATAATCCACATCATCGAATCACCCCTGCACTACGGTCAAGGATATTCGTATATTCATTAATGGTCATGATCATGCCAACAACTGTCCATCAATGCACTACGGGCCAATGAGGACTTTTACCACATCATTCGTAACATTACAGTCATGATTACACCGAATAATTCCTGGTCATAATCATACCAAGTCCATCTATGCACTACAGGCCACAGATGACTTTCAACAGAATATAAACATGAGGATGATGACAATGATATAAGAATTCAATAAAACAAGTTCAAGAATTAATTTATCCAAGAATTAACAACGTCCAAATTGTCAACATGATACTGCTTTGTGGAGTAAAATTCAAGAATACTTAGGAGAATATTTTCATGAAAAGATACTGGATGAACCGCAATTATCAAGGATATTTCACTAATTTCATGGAGTATAGAAGTCAAAACTTAACCAACTGAGTATAATAAAGAATGGAATAACAAAAGAAATCACCATGCATGCGATAGACCGCACAGACAGGTTATTCCAACAGAATAATAAATAATGGAACCAGGTCCGGCGTAAACGTACAGACAGGATATTCCAACAGAATAATAAATAATAGAACCAGGTCCGGTGTAAAACACACAGACAGGATATTCCGACAGAATAATAACAAGACGGAACCAGGTCCGGTGTAAAACACACAGACAGGATGTTCCAACAGAATAATAATAAAAACGAAACCAGGTCCGGTGTAAAACACACAGACAGGATGTTCCAACAGAATAATAATACAAACGGAACCAGGTCCGGTGTAAAACACACAGACAGGATGTTCCAACAGAATAATAGAAGAATGTCACCAAGTATAGGGTAGACCGCGTATACTGGTTATTCTAACAGAATAATAAAGAATGGAATAACAGAAGTTCTCTTCATGAATATAAAAGAAATTAGACTTTGACTTATCTGTGGAAACTCCGTTGGGAGAAACTTTCATTATATCCACTGTTTATAAGTCTTGTTTGGTTCAAATCGGTACCCTCACATTACCTGTCGATCTTATTTCATTAAAAATACTTGCATTTGATGTGATTCTAGGGATTGATTGGTTAACTACTCATCATATAAAAATTGATTATTTTCGTAAGGTTGTTAGCTTTTATATTCCTAACCAACCTATTATGCGAATTCAAGCAACCAAACTATTAAAATCAATCACTATCATTTCAAGCCATAATGCTATTCGTTTATTAAAAAATGGATGTCAAGCTTTCTTAGCTCGTGTCACGGATTTAAACAAAAATACGTCAATTTTGAATGATATTTCTATTGTTAATAAATTTCCTGGCGTATTCCCTGAAGAACTTCCTGGCCTACTCCCAGAGCGTAGAATTGAATTTTGTATTGACCTTGAACCCGATACAAAACCCATTTCCAAAGCCCCATATCGAATGACTCCTATTGAACTTCAGGAGTTAAAGACCCAACTGCAAGAATTGTTAGACATTGACTTTATTCGACATAGTACTTCTCCTTGGGGTGCTTCTGTTCTATTTGTGAAGAAGAAATATTGGAGTATGCGACTTTGTATTGATTATCGGGAGTTGAATTATGTCACCATCAAAAATAAGTACCCATTGCCAGGTATTGATGACCTGTTTGACCAGTTGCAAGGAGCCAAATTCTTTTCAAAGATTGATCTTCGTTCCGGATATCACCAAGTAAAGATTAGAACCGATGACATTCCAAAGATGGCTTTCAGAACCGAGTATTCAAGAAATATTTGGATCACTTTGTGGTCGTCTTTATTGATGACATCCTTATTTATTCCAAAAGCCGTGAAGATCATGAGCAACATTTGAGGCTGATACTCCAAAAGCTTCGTGAATACAAGCTTTATGCCAAATTGAAGAAATGCGAGTTCTGGCTTGAGGAAGTAGCATTCCTTGGGCACGTAGTATCAAGTCATGGAATATCTGTTGATTCGGTAAAAATTGAAGCAATTCAAAGCTGGGAGCAACCTAAATCAGTGACCGAAGTACGTAGCTTTCTCGGTTTAGCTGGTTATTATCGGAGATTTGTGGAAGGATTTTCTCGAATGGCTACTCCATTAACTCAGCTGACTCGAAAAGATACAAAGTTCGGTTGGAGCGAAGAATGTGAGAAGAGTTTTCAAGAACTCAAGAGGAGACTCATTTCAGCACCTGTTCTGACAATACCATCTGGCTCGGAGGGATTTGTCATCTACAGTGATGCTTCGGGCAAAGGTTTGGGATGTGTTCTCATGCAACATGGGAAAGTCATAGCTTATGCCTTAAGACAACTCAAAGAATATGAGAGGAATTATCCTACTCATGATCTAGAGTTGGCAGCTGTTGTCTTCGCACTTAAAATTTGGAGGCATTACTTGTATGGGAAAAAAGTGAATATCTTTACGGATTATAAAAGCCTCAAATATTTTTTCACTCAAAAGAAACTCAGCATGCGACAACGACGTTGGCTTGAACTGTTGAAAGATTATGATCATACCATCCAATACCATCCTGGAAAAGCGAACGTGGTAGCTGACATATTGAGTAGAAGATCATATGCGGGTACGAGTGCGATGTTGTCAACGCAAAGGCCCATTTTGTGTGACTTACAAAGGATGGAGATAGAGTTAAAGACTCCAGGGACCCATGTGATGATGACAAATATACGAGTAGAACCGACTTTAATCGATAAAGTTAAAGCTGCTCAAGCTACAGACTTGAAGCTGATGCGTATGAGGAAGAAAGTGCTAGAAGGTGCTATGCCGGAAGCAAGAATCGATGAAGAAGGAATACTTCGAGTCAACTCCAGACTTTGTGTTCCTAACGACCCTGATTTAAAGTATAAAATAATGATGGAAGCTGTGACGCCCCCAAAATAGGTATACAACACCCATTCTGAGTCGCCAAATACATGGTACAGAAAGCAAACTACAACTTCAAAAATATAAATGTCGTGCAAAAAACGACAACACATACTGTGAGTTTAAATACAAATATTGTCTTCTAGACAATATCCACACTCAAATAAATCCTCATTACAATTATTCAAACACTATTTTACAGAAATAGTGAGGACTGCTAAAATATCTTTCTAGAACCATCACTCCATACCCCGACTAGATCCTGCTATGTTCTCACCTCCTGAGAAGAAAAATGGAACAAAAAGGAAAAGGGTGAGCTCAACTAGCCCAGTAAAGAATATTATGACTAAGATAATATACAAACAAATTATCGTTAGTCTTCAACAGGGAAAAATCTGATAGAATATAATCGACAACAAGTTTTAGATCAACAACTGCAGCGGAAACAGCAAACCATTAGAAGAGTCAAGTAGAGAAAGAATTCTACTATCTTCTAAGATTTAAAAGTCCATCATCAATATTTTATCCCTGTAACATCAATTAATAATCATCTTTATCCAAATATTCATCTTTGCACTACAGGCCAAAGATATTCATTTGTATCACCTGTCAATCATGTTCATCTCAACACCTGTTCATCTTTGCACTACAGGCCAAAGATATTCATCAAGTAATCATACATCTTTGCACTACAGGCCAAAGATATTCAGTAATATCATCATTTAGGACTGAGGATGATGAAAAATATCTTAAAAAAAACGAATCCAGTGAGACAGAAGGACAAATAGTAGGGATTCGTATAACAGTTTATCCAAGATCAATAATACTTCATAATAATCAATTGTGAAGCAGAATTTAAAAATAAAGATCAAAACATGGATACAATCAAAGATAGTAACCATAATAGACATCTTGGACAAAAAGGAAAAATTTTATTTTTCGGTGAATAGTGCCGTATTCGTGAATAGTGCCGTATACGTGAATAGTAACCCCGACACAAAAAGTTCCAAATTTGATAAAAACTCATATCAATATTTCAGCATAATGATATTGAAGAAAATAATATCATTAAGAAGAAAATAATATCCCTTACCTCAAAATATCAGTACTTCTGGTCGGAATACCGGTATAAGGCTGAAAGAAACTTGCTCTGATGAATAGAAACTCTCAAAGTATCTAAATACTCACAAAATACACTCAATAATCTACAGAGAGAAAGAGAGAAAACTTGTTTCTGGTGTGATTTTCAATTCTAACTTAGCCCTCTATTTATATGAAAATTTTAGTAGGTTTGACCTGCAACCTGATGGCTTTACCTGCTACTATTCTCACCCACCACATTTGAAATATAATTCAGCACATTTCTTCACCAACCACAAGTGGGGCCCACCAATTCTAGAATTTTCCACCAAAAATAATTTATAACCTGATTTCTGAATCAGCCACCTCTTAAAATTCATAACAAATCATACGTTCATTTTTAACGGTTCAAAATTTGTGGACATATACTTAACTTATATATGTATAACATATCCAAAAATTACCACGATCCAACGGTCGGATTAAAAATTATAATCCCCGCAAAATATCTCAAAAATCCTGATTTTTAATACCTCCATTCCGACAAAAATACTGATAAAAACCTCAACATTAACTCCTTCATTTTTAACCACAAAAATATATCCCTCATTTATATCCACATAAAATAAATATTTCCTTATCATACGAATCAATAATTAATTATTCACAAATAATATTACAGAATCACATTTATGACAACCAGGCCGTTCCCAGGAAAGAGGGGGCTTTCCAATAAGGATTTCTCCTTACTGGCGCGCAATTAGATGACCAAACCTCTCCTTAGACAAAACTTTCTAGACATTGTCAATAATGTTATCTAATAATATTATTCAAATAATATGAATTATTGATCTGATAATGGAAAATACTGTGCAGCAACAATTATTGAAACAACAATAATATAAAATATCAACGCAACAATTATTGAATCAATAAAATAAAATATTGAATAATAACTACTGTAACAATTATTGAGTAGTGCCTTCTTACGTAAGAATCAATAATTGGTGCAATACCGTGTGCTACTGTATTTTAACCACCGGGTATTCCAACAGTATTAACGGTAACAACTACGCCGTTATTTATAAATAACTTATACTAGTCATTTTCTTCATCCAATCGCTTTTCGTTATGGGGCCCACACAAGGCTGCGCCGTCGTACGAATATTCCCCGACAGCAAGAATATTCTCCGACCAAACAAATATTCCCCGACAAAATGAATATTTTATAACCACTTGCTTATTTTGCAAAATTTACACATTTCACCCATAATCAAAGTATTATATCAAATTAACCCCTTATTATTCACAATAATATTTAGAGAAAATTTGATTTTATTCATTAATAAGTTGGGGTCTTACAGAAGCGCACAACACACCGTCTGCAATCCATCTTGGGAGTACCAAAATGTATCGTGATCTTCGTCATATATTTTGGTGGAGCAATATGAAGAGAGAGATAGCGCTGTTTATCTCAAGGTGTCTAACTTGTCAACGAGTCAAGGCGGAGCATCAAGTACCAAAAGGTCCATTGCAACAACTTCAAATTCCAGAATGGAAGTGGGAGAACATTACTATGGATTTCGTTACTGGTCTTCCCAAGGTTTCTCAAGGCATAGATGCAATTTGGGTCATTGTTGATAGATTGACCAAGTTTGCTCACTTCTTACCTATACGAGAAACTTATACACTTGAACGTCTTGCTCGTATGTACATAAACGAGGTTGTAAGATTAAATGGTATGTCAGTATCCATAGTTTTTGATCGAGACCCAAGATTCACTTAACGATTTTGGGTTAGTTTACAAAAAGCTATGGGCACGAATTTATGATTTAGTTCGGCATATCATTCTCAGACGGACGGACAATCAGAGAGGACTATTCAAATTCTAGAAGATTTATTAAGACTCTGTGTCCTTGACTTCAAGGGAAGTTGGGACAAGTTCTTACCATTAGTAGAGTTTTTCTACAACAACAGCTATCAAGCAAGTATTGGTATGGCTCCATTCGAAGCTTTGTATGGAAGAAAGTGTCGTTTTCCAGTATGCTGGGATGAGGTGGGTGAAGCAACGTTGTTGGGACCGGAGTTGGTACGTATGACTACGGAAAAGATTCAAACGATCCGGCAACGTATAAAACCTCACAAGATCGACAAAAGAGTTATGCTGATTTTAATCGAAAGGATGTGGAATTCGATATTGGAGATCATGTGTTCTTACGTGTTGCTCCATGGAAAGAAGTTACGAGATTTGGAAAGAGAGGAAAGCTCAATCCTCGATTCATTGGCCCATTTTTAATCCTCGATCGAGTAGGAACTGTGGCCTATAGACTCGCTTTACCCCCAAGTATGTCTCGTGTTCATAACGTTTTTCACATATCCATATTACGTAAATATGTGAAAAACCCAAACCACATTATTGAGTTAGAATAGGACGAAATAGCGGAAGATTTGACATATGAAGAGGTTCCTGTTCAAATCTTGGATAAGAAGGAACATATTCTACGCTCCAAGGTTATACATCAAGTTAAAGTTTTGTGGAGAAATCACGATGTTGAGGAAATGACCTAGGAGTTAGAATCTGAAATGAAATCAACGTATCCTTACCTCTTCGACATACCAGGTACGTACCCTAATTTCGAGGGCAAAATTTCATAAGAAGTGGAGGTTGTAAGACCCCAACTTTTATAAATAAAGATGAATTTTTTTTATAAATATCATTTTTGAATATTATGGAGTAAATTTGATATAATATTATAGTTGTGGGTAATATTTATAAATTTTGTAAAGTACGTAAGTTGTTATATAATATTCGATTGGTCGGAAAATATTCGTTTTAACAGGGAATATTTGTACAACGACACAATCATTGGTGGAATCCACAACAGAATTATTGTCGGATTGAGAAAACGACAAAAATATTTTATTAAAAATAACGGCAGAAGTTTTACCGTTAATACTGTTGAACTACTCGGTAGTAAAAGTACAGTAATACGCGTGGTTGCATAGTAGCACACGGTATTGATTATTGATGCTTATGTGAGAAGTCACTCAGTTTTGTTCAATTATTGTTACAGTAATTACTGCATAGTATCTCACATTATTTGATTTAATTATTGTCAATATTTTATATATTATTAAATCAATAATTGAGATGACAAGGTTATTAATATTATTATTTACAATATTAACGATGTCTATAAGTTCTGTCAAAGAGAGGTTTGGTCACCTAATTGCGCGCCAATAGGGAGAAATCCTTATTGGAAAACCCCCTCTTTCTTGGGAACGACCTGGTCGATTAATATTGTGAATTATAATAAAGGTGATAAATGTTGTTAAAATTATTAAGGTGATTTTTATGAAGTTTTGCTTAATTTATAGACCCCCATTTACCTATTTTTCAAAATAACTGGTAGAAATTATTCATTATAGATATATATATATATATATATATATATATATATATATATATATATATATACGGTTGGCATGAATTATTGGGGGGGGGGGGTAATCTGATATGTGGGAGGGAATTATTATTAGTATTATTATATATATATATATAAAGTACTGAAGTAATGGTTTATATATATATATGATGATGTTGATTAAAGTAAAAGCAAAGAAAAGTCACGGAGTGTATCCCGTGAATTAATTAGACACATATGATATATATATATATATATATATATAATATTATATATTATATTTTATTTAAAAGATTTTGCTTTAAATATGGACCGTCCGATTAAAAGTAAATCAATTTGGACCGTTCATGAATTAGTTACTATGCAGTCCATTCTTCAATAAATAGAAGCTCATTCCTTCATTATTTCTTACGAATTCACTGAAATTTTAGAGAGAGAAATTATAAAGAAACTATAGAAAAATATTCTGCTACTTCCCTACTCTTATATCCAATTTCTTTTACGGTAAGGGGTATTATTTCTTTTATATTCATGAAGAGAACTTCTGTTATTCCATTATTTATTATTCTGTTGGAATAACCTGTATACGCGGGCTACCCTATACTTGGTGAAATTTTTCTGTTATTCTATTCTTTATTATTCTATCGGAATATCTTGTCTGTGCGTTTACGCTGGACCTGGTTCCATTATTTATTATTCTGTCGGAATATCTTGTCTGTGCGTTTACGCCGGACCTGGTTCCATTATTTGGTATTCTGTCGGAATATCCTGTCGGTGCGTTTACGCATGACCTGGTTCCGTTATTTATTATTCTGTTGGAATAACCTGTATGTGCGGTCTATCGCATGTCTGGTGATTTTTTTTGTTATTCCATTATTTATTATATTAAGTTGGTTAAAGTTTTGGCTTTTATACTCCATAAAATTAATGGAATATCCTTGATATTTGTACTTCATCCAGTATATTTTCATAGAAATATTCTTCTGAGCATTCTTAAATTTTACTGCACGAAGCAGTATCATGTTGACAATTTGGACGTTATTGGTTTCTGGATTAATTAATTCTTGAACTTGTTTTATTGAATTCTTATATCATTGTCATCATCCTCATGTTTATATTTTTTTGAAAGTCATCTGTGGCATGTAGTGCATAGTTGGACTTGGTATGATTATAACCAGGGATTATTCGGTGTAATCATGACCGTAAGGTTACAAATAATGTTGTAAGACCCCAACTTATTAATGAATAAAATCAAATTTTCTCTAAATATTATTGTGAATAATAAGGGGTTAATTTGATATAATACTTTGGTTATGGGTGAAATGTGCAAATTTTGCAAAATAAGCAAGTGGTTATAAAATATTTATTTTTGGTCGTGAATATTCGGTTGGTCGTGGAATATTCTTGCTGTCGGGGAATATTCGTACGACGACGCAGCCTTGTGTGGGCCCCATAACGGAAAGCGATTGGATGAAGAAAACGACAAGTATAAGTTGTTTATAAATAACGGCGTAGTTGTTACCGTTAATACTGTTGGAATACCCGGTGGTTAAAATACAATAGCACACGGTATTGCACCAATTATTGATTCTTACGTAAGAAGGCACTACTCAATAATTGTTACAGTAGTTATTATTCAATATTTTATTTTATTGATTCAATAATTGCTGCGTTGATATTTTATATTATTGTTGTTTCAATAATTGTTGCTGCACAGTATTTTCATTTATCAGATCAATAATTCATATTATTTGAATAATATTATTAGATAACATTATTGGCAATGTCTAGAAAGTTCTGTCTAAGGAGAGGTTTGGTCATCTAATTGCGCGCCAGTAAGGAGAAATCCTTATTGGAAAGCCCCCTCTTTCCTGGGAACGGCCTGGTTGTCATAAATGTGATTCTGTAATATTATTTGTGAATAATTAATTATTGATTCATATGATAAGGAAATATTTATTTTATGTGGATATAAATGAGGGATATATTTTTGTGGTTAAAAATGAAGGAGTTAATGTTGAGGTTTTTATCATATTTTTGTCGGAATGGAGGTATTAAAAATCAGGGTTTTTGAGATATTTTGCGGGGGTTATAATTTTTAATCCGACCGTTGGATCGTGGTAATTTTTGGATATGTTATACATATATAAGTTGAGTATATGCCCACAAATTTTGAACCGTTAAAAATGAACGTATGATTTATTATGAATTTTACAAGATGACTGGTTCAGAAATTGTTGAATTTTCGGAGTTTATCATTTTGATGGAAAATTCTAGAATTGGTGGGCCCCACTTGTGGTTGGTGAAGAAATGTGCTGAATTATATTTCAAATGTGGTAGGTGGGAATAGTAGCAGGTAAAGCCATCAGGTTGCAGGTCAAACCTACCAAAATTTTCCTATAAATAGAGGGCTAAGTTAGAATTGAAAATCACACCAGAAACAAGTTTTCTCTCTTTCTCTCTCTAGATTATTGAGTGTATTTTGTGAGTATTTAGATACTTTGAGAGTTTCTATTCATCAGAGCAAGTTTCTTTCAGCCTTATACCGGTATTCCGACCAGAAGTACTGATATTTTGAGGTAAGGGATATTATTTTCTTCTTAATGATATTATTTTCTTCAATATCATTATGCTGAAATATTGATATGAGTTTTTATCAAATTTGGAACTTTTTGTGTCGGGGGTTACTATTCACGTATACGGCACTATTCACGTATACGGCACTATTCACGAATACGGCACTATTCACCGAAAAATAAAATTTTCCTCTTTTTGTCCAAGATGTCTATTATGGTTACTATCTTTGATTGTATCCATGTTTTGATCTTTATTTTTGAATTCTGCTTCACAATTGATTATTATGAAGTATTATTGATCTTGGATAAACTGTTATACGAATCCCTACTATTTGTCCTTCTGTCTCATTGGATTCGTTCTCTTTAAGATATTTTTCATCATCCTCAGTCCTAAATGATGATATTACTGAATATCTTTGGCCTGTAGTGCAAAGATGTATAATTACTTGATGAATATCTTTGGCCTGTAGTGCAAAGATGAACAGGTGTTGAGATGAACATGACCGACTGATGATACAAATGAATATCTTTGGCCTGTAGTGCAAAGATGAATATTTGGTTAAAGATGATTATTAATTGATGTTACAGGGATAAAATATTGATGATGGACTTTTAAATCTTAGAAGATAGTAGAATTCTTTCTCTACTTGACTCTTCTAATGGTTTGTTGTTTCCGCTGCAGTTGTTGATCTAAAACTTGTTGTCGATTATATTTTATCAGATTTTTCCCTGTTGAAGACTAACGATAATTTGTTGTATATTATCTTAGTCATAATATTCTTTACTGGGCTAGTTGAGCTCACCCTTTTCCTTTTTGTTCCATTTTTCTTCTCAGGAGGTGAGAACATAGCAGGATCTAGTCGGGGTATGGAGTGATGGTTCTAGAAAGATGTATTAGCAGTCCTCACTATTTCTGTAAAATAGTGTTTGAATAATTGTAATGAGGATTTATTTGAGTGTGGATATTGTCTAGAAGACAATATTTGTATTTAAACTCACAGTATGTGTTGTCGTATTTTGCACGACAATTGTATTATTGAAGTTGTAGTTTGCTTTCTGTACCATGTATTTGGCGACTCAGAATGGGTGTTGTATACCTATTCTGGGGGCGTCACAGTTGGTATCAGAGCTTAGGGATATGATCCCTGGCTGAGATGTGAGACAAGAACTAGGAGGGGAGAGACGGGGAATTCCTTCGCTAGTATGACCTGACTAAGTTTATTTGGTGTTTATTTGGTCGGTCAGAGTATAGGGATAATATATGACATGACTATTAACCCTTGTTTTATGGCAGTATTTAAGAATGGCAGCTGAGAACGTTAATAATGGAGTAAATCAGACCGTGGAGACACCTTTGATCACTACCCAGGGGAACGTGCAACAGGAAGGCAATATTCCTCCTGTAAACAACGTTACCGAGCAAACGATGAATGATGGAATGTTTAGGAGCTTTTTGCAGTTCATGCAAAATCAGACGAGGGAGACTCGTGTGCAGAATACGGGTGGAAATGATAACAACGCGCGGTTTGTCACAGCTAAGCAGTTCAAAGAATTGGGACCACCAGAATTTAAGGGAAAGCCGGATCCGATCATGGCGGAAACGTGGGTCAAGCAAATTACCAAGATATTTGATGTCTTGGGATGCACGGAGGAACAGAAGGTTCCATTCGCCACATTTATGTTCCGCGGTGAGGCAGACTACTGGTGGGAGTCTGTGAAGCGTACCCAGCCTGACGCACTCAACATGTCCTGGGAAACATTTCAAAAACTGTTCAATGACAAGTACTTTCCTGAAAGTATTCGTCATATGAAGGAGGTTGAGTTTATTAGACTGGAACAAAACAACATGACGGTGTCCCAGTACGAGGCGAAGTTTGCAGAGTTATCCAGGTTTGCACCTCATTTGGTCGAAAATGAGGAACGAATGACGCGGATGTTTCTGAGAGGTTTAAAACCTGAGATTCGTCAATACCTTATCTCTCATAAATTTTCTCTGTATTCAGATGTTGTCAACAGGGCCCAATTATTAGAGAGAGATAATGAGTATACTCAACCGAGGGACCACAACCAGGGTCATACCGGTGACAGCAATCATCAGAGCGATGATAACCAACGAGGAGGGAAAAATACGAACAAAGGCGGTAACCACTCGGGTGGTCATCGTGGCCATGATAATAGGAGAGGTGAGTCAAGTGGAAATTTCAGAAAGAGGAGATTCAACAATGACGGGAAGACATCAGCACCAGCACCAGCACCAACAACAAATTTTAGGGGAGGAGAACGACCGCCAGTTAGATGTTACAAATGCGGGAAAGAGGGACATATCAGCCCAAACTGTCCACAACAATCCAAGGTGTGTTACAACTGTGGGAAGGAAGGCCACATCGCTCGAGATTGTACTATAGCGAAACCAAGTTCAGCGGGGTGGTGATTCCAAGGGCTGTCCCGGATAAGGCGAAATCAGCGGTTCCTGGAAGAGCGTTTGTCGTTACTGGCCAAAACGCGAGAAACCCGAACGAGGTGATCACGGGTAAGCTAATCTTGAATTCTTGCGAAGTTTATACTTTACTAGATACCGGTTCTACCCATTCTTTTATCTCTCCTGCTTGTGCTCAACGTTTAAACTTGACTCCGGAGAAATTGGACTTTAACTTATCTGTTGAAACTCCGTTGGGTGAAACCTTCGTTACATCTACAGTTTATAAATCTTGCATGATCCAAGTTGGCACTATCACATTACCTGTTGATCTTATCTCTTTAAAGATACTTGCTTTTGATGTGATTTTAGGAATTGATTGGTTAACCACTCATCATGCTAAAATTGATTGTTTTCGTAAGGTTGTTAGTTTTCATATTCCTAACCAACCTGTCATACGAATTCAAACTACTAAACCACTAAAATCAGTCACTGTCATATCAAGCCACAAAGCTATTCGTTTATTGAAAAACGGATGTCAAGCTTTCTTAGCCCATGTTATGGATTTGAACAAAGACAAGTCAGATTTGAATAATATTTCTATTGTTAGAGAATTTTCCGATGTATTTCCTGAAGAACTTCCCGGTCTACCCCCGGAACGAGAAATTGAATTCTTTATTGACCTTGAACCCGGTACAAAGCCCATTTCTAAAACCCCATATCGAATGGCTCCTATTGAACTTCAGGAGTTAAAAGTCCAACTACAGGAGTTGTTGGACATCGGTTTTATTCGTCCTAGTACGTCTCCTTGGGGTGCTCCTGTTTTATTCGTAAAGAAGAAAGACGGGAGTATGCGACTTTGTATTGACTATCGAGAATTGAACCATGTCACCATCAAGAATAGGTATCCGCTACCTCGCATTGATGACCTGTTTGACCAGTTGCAAGGAGCACAATTCTTTTCAAAGATCGATCTTCGTTCTGGATATCATCAGCTGAAGATTAAAACTGAGGATATTCCAAAGACTGCCTTCAGAACTCGGTACGGGCATTATGAATTCTTAGTAATGTCTTTTGGATTGACTAATGCTCCTGCTGCCTTCATGGATATGATGAACCGTGTATTCAAAGAATATTTGGATCAGTTCGTTGTTGTCTTTATTGATGACATCCTCATCTATTCCAAAAGCCGTGAAGATCATGAGCGCCATTTGAAGCTGGTACTGCAAAGGCTTCGTGAAAACAAGCTATATGCCAAACTGAAGAAATGCGAGTTCTGGCTTGAGGAAGTAGCATTCCTTGGGCACGTGGTGTCAAAACATGGAGTATCTGTCGACCCGGCGAAGATTGAAGCCATACAAAGTTGGGAGCAACCGAAGTCGGTAACCGAAGTACGTAGCTTTCTGGGCTTAGCTGGTTATTATCGGAGATTTGTGGAAGGATTTTCTCGAATCGCTACTCCGTTAACTCAGCTGACTCGGAAAGATACAAAATTCGTATGGAGTGAGGAATGCGAGAAGAGTTTTCAAGAACTCAAGAGGAGACTCATTTCGGCACCTGTTTTGACAATACCATCTGGTTCGGATGGATTTGTTATCTACAGCGATGCTTCAGGCAAAGGGTTAGGATGTGTTCTCATGCAACATGGGAAAGTCATAGCCTATGCCTCACGACAACTCAAAGAATATGAGAGGAATTATCCTACTCATGATTTGGAGTTGGCAGCAGTCGTTTTTGCGTTGAAGATCTGGAGACACTACCTGTATGGGGAGAAAGTGGAGATCTATACAGATCATAAAAGCCTCAAATATTTCTTCACCCAAAAGGAACTCAACATGCGGCAACGACGTTGGCTTGAGCTGTTGAAAGATTACGATCATACCATCCAATACCATCCTGGAAAAGCAAACGTAGTAGCTGACGCATTGAGTAGAAGATCATATGCGGGTACGAGTGCAATGTTTTTAACACAAAGGCCCATTTTGTATGACTTGCAAAGGATGGAGATAGAGATGAAGGCTCCAAGTACCCACATGATGATATCAAATATACGAGTAGAACCGACTTTAATCGATAAAGTTAAAGCTGCTCAAGCTACGGATATAGAGCTGATGCGTATGAAGAAGAAAGTGCAAGAAGGTGCTATTCCAGAAGCAAGAATCGATGAAGAAGGAATACTTCGAGTCAACTCCAGACTTTGTGTTCCTAACGATTTTGACTTGAAGCATAGAATAATGATGGAGGCACACAACACACCGTTTGCAATCCATCCTGGGAGTACCAAAATGTATCACGATCTTCGACATACATTTTGGTGGAGCAATATGAAAAGAGAGATCGCGGAGTTTATCTCGAGGTGTTTAACTTGTCAACGTGTAAAGGCGGAGCATCAAGTGCCAAAGGGTCCATTGCAACCACTTGAGATCCCGAAATGGAAGTGGGAACACATTACTATGGATTTTGTTACAGGTCTTCCCAAGGTTTCTCAAGGCATAGATGCGATTTGGGTTATTGTTGATAGATTAACCAAGTCCGCTCATTTCTTGCCGATACGTGAGACTTATTCCCTTGAACGTCTTGCTAGTATGTACGTGAACGAGATTGTGAGATTGCATGGCATGCCAGTATCCATAGTTTCGGATCGTGACCCAAGATTCACTTCACGATTTTGGGTTAGCTTGCAGAAAGCTATGGGCACGGATTTACGATTCAGTTCAGCATACCATCCTCAAACGGACGGACAATCAGAGAGGACTATTCAAACTCTTGAAGATCTATTAAGACTTTGTGTCTTAGATCTCAAAGGGAGTTGGGATAAGTACCTACCATTGGTGGAATTCTCCTACAACAACAGTTATCAGGCGAGCATAGGTATGGCTCCATTTGAGGCGTTGTATGGAAGAAAATGTCGTTCTCCAGTATGCTGGGACGAGGTGGGTGAAGCAACATTGTTGGGACCAGAGTTGGTACGCATTACTACAGAGAAGATCCAAACGATTCGACAACGTATACAAACGGCACAGGATCGACAAAAGAGTTATGCGGATCTTCATCGGAAGGACGTGGAATTTAATATTGGGGATCATGTATTGTTACGTGTTGCACCATGGAAGGGAGTTACAAGATTTGGGAAGAGAGGAAAGCTCAATCCAAGATTTGTTGGTCCATTTGAGATTCTTGAGCGAATAGGAAATGTGGCATATAGACTCGCATTACCTCCAAGCATGTCTCGTGTTCATAATATTTTTCACATATCTATGCTTCGTAAATATGTTAAAGACCCGAACCACATTATTGAGTTAGAACCAGACGAGATAGCTGAAGATTTAACGTACGAGGAGGTACCTGTTAAGATCTTGGATAGGAAAGAGCATGTCCTACGCACGAAGGTTATACCACAAGTTAAGGTTTTGTGGAGAAACCATGCTATTGAAGAAATGACCTGGGAGTTGGAATCAGAAATGAAAGCGAGGTATCCTCACCTTTTTGAAACATCAGGTACGTACGTCAATTTCGAGGACGAAATTTCATAAGGAGGGGAGGTTGTAAGACCCCAACTTATTAATGAATAAAATCAAATTTTCTCTAAATATTATTGTGAATAATAAGGGGTTAATTTGATATAATACTTTGGTTATGGGTGAAATGTGCAAATTTTGCAAAATAAGCAAGTGGTTATAAAATATTTATTTTTGGTCGGTGAATATTCGGTTGGTCGTGGAATATTCTTGCTGTCGGGGAATATTCGTACGACGACGCAGCCTTGTGTGGGCCCCATAACGGAAAGCGATTGGATGAAGAAAACGACAAGTATAAGTTGTTTATAAATAACGGCGTAGTTGTTACCGTTAATACTGTTGGAATACCCGGTGGTTAAAATACAGTAGCACACGGTATTGCACCAATTATTGATTCTTACGTAAGAAGGCACTACTCAATAATTGTTACAGTAGTTATTATTCAATATTTTATTTTATTGATTCAATAATTGCTGCGTTGATATTTTATATTATTGTTGTTTCAATAATTGTTGCTGCACAGTATTTTCATTTATCAGATCAATAATTCATATTATTTGAATAATATTATTAGATAACATTATTGGCAATGTCTAGAAAGTTCTGTCTAAGGAGAGGTTTGGTCATCTAATTGCGCGCCAGTAAGGAGAAATCCTTATTGGAAAGCCCCCTCTTTCCTGGGAACGGCCTGGTTGTCATAAATGTGATTCTGTAATATTATTTATGAATAATTAATTATTGATTCATATGATAAGGAAATATTTATTTTATGTGGATATAAATGAGGGATATATTTTTGTGGTTAAAAATGAAGGAGTTAATGTTGAGGTTTTTATCCATATTTTTGTCGGAATGGAGGTATTAAAAATCAGGGTTTTTGAGATATTTTGTGGGGGTTATAATTTTTAATCCGACCGTTGGATCGTGGTAATTTTTGGATATGTTATACATATATAAGTTGAGTATATGCCCACAAATTTTGAACCGTTAAAAATGAACGTATGATTTATTATGAATTTTACAAGATGACTGGTTCAGAAATTGTTGAATTTTCGGAGTTTATCATTTTGATGGAAAATTCTAGAATTGGTGGGCCCCACTTGTGGTTGGTGAAGAAATGTGCTGAATTATATTTCAAATGTGGTAGGTGGGAATAGTAGCAGGTAAAGCCATCAGGTTGCAGGTCAAACCTACCAAAATTTTCCTATAAATAGAGGGCTAAGTTAGAATTGAAAATTACACCAGAAACAAGTTTTCTCTCTTTCTCTCTCTAGATTATTGAGTGTATTTTGTGAGTATTTAGATACTTTGAGAGTTTCTATTCATCAGAGCAAGTTTCTTTCAGCCTTATACCGGTATTCCGACCAGAAGTACTGATATTTTGAGGTAAGGGATATTATTTTCTTCTTAATGATATTATTTTCTTCAATATCATTATGCTGAAATATTGATATGAGTTTTTATCAAATTTAGAACTTTTTGTGTCGGGGGTTACTATTCACGTATACGGCACTATTCACGTATACGGCACTATTCACGAATACGGCACTATTCACCGAAAAATAAAATTTTCCCTTTTTGTCCAAGATGTCTATTATGGTTACTATCTTTGATTGTATCCATGTTTTGATCTTTATTTTTGAATTCTGCTTCACAATTGATTATTATGAAGTATTATTGATCTTGGATAAACTGTTATACGAATCCCTACTATTTGTCCTTCTGTCTCATTGGATTCGTTCTCTTTAAGATATTTTTCATCATCCTCAGTCCTAAATGATGATACAAATGAATATCTTTGGCCTGTAGTGCAAAGATGTATAATTACTTGATGAATATCTTTGGCCTGTAGTGCAAAGATGAACAGGTGTTGAGATGAACATGACCGACTGATGATACAAATGAATATCTTTGGCCTGTAGTGCAAAGATGAATATTTGGTTAAAGATGATTATTAATTGATGTTACAGGGATAAAATATTGATGATGGACTTTTAAATCTTAGAAGATAGTAGAATTCTTTCTCTACTTGACTCTTCTAATGGTTTGTTGTTTCCGCTGCAGTTGTTGATCTAAAACTTGTTGTCGATTATATTTTATCAGATTTTTCCCTGTTGAAGACTAACGATAATTTGTTGTATATTATCTTAGTCATAATATTCTTTACTGGGCTAGTTGAGCTCACCCTTTTCCTTTTTGTTCCATTTTTCTTCTCAGGAGGTGAGAACATAGCAGGATCTAGTCGGGGTATGGAGTAATGGTTCTAGAAAGATGTATTAGCAGTCCTCACTATTTCTGTAAAATAGTGTTTGAATAATTGTAATGAGGATTTATTTGAGTGTGGATATTGTCTAGAAGACAATATTTGTATTTAAACTCACAGTATGTGTTGTCGTATTTTGCACGACAATTGTATTATTGAAGTTGTAGTTTGCTTTCTGTACCATGTATTTGGCGACTCAGAATGGGTGTTGTATACCTATTCTGGGGGCGTCACAAATGTGGTAAAAGTCTTCATTGACCCGTAGTGCATTGACGGACAGTTGTTGGCATGATCATGACTATTGATGAATACACCAATATCCTTGGCCCGTAGCGCATGAATTATTTGTGGTTGTGATACTAATGAATATCCTTGGCCGTAGTGTAGGGATGATGTGGATTATTTATTAAGCTGAGTCCCAGCGATAAAAGTGATGAAAAACTTTTTAAATCATAAAAGATAGTAGATTTTATTCTCTACTTGACTCTTTTAATGGATTGCTTATTCCGCTGCAGTTAAACTTGATGTGTGTTATATTGTATCAGTTTAACACTGTTGAAGGCTAATGATAATTTATTCTGCATTATCTTAGTCATAATATTTTTTACTGGGCTAGTTGAGCTCACCTTTTTTCATTGTTCTCTTCAGGAAATGAGAACGTAGCCGGGACTAGTCGGGGAACGGAGTGACGGTCCAGATGATAGTATTAGTAGTCCTCACTATTCTGTTAAATAGTGTGACAATAAATGTAATGAGGGTTTATTCTGAGAGTGGATATTGTCTAGAAGACAGTATTTGTATTAAAACTCACAGCTCTATTGTTATATATTAAAGATTGTATTTGTATTCTGTACCATATTTTTGGCGACTCAGAATAGGTGATGTATACATATTTTGGGGGCGTCACATATTTTTAATTTGAGTTAAAATTAATACTACATTTATAATTTTATATAATAAAGTATAATGAAAATTTTAATATGTTATTATTTACTCTCTTTCCTCAAATAAATAATTTAAAATATTAATTTCACGTAAATTAAAAAATTAAATTATAAAATAGAGTATAGAATAAGCAGTTCGGATCTTAAGTTCACCCATTATTCAACTCACCCGAGCTCACCCCCTTTAGCGACGGAACCGACGACGGTTCGGTCATACAACCGTTGTCTATATACTTTTAAAGACGCTATATGTTGTTCGTCGCTAAAAGTATAGACGACGATTGTATGACCGAACCGTCGTCGGGTCCGTCGCTAAAGGGAGTGAACTCGGGTGAGTTGGATAATGAGTGAGCTTAAAATCCTGACTCATAAAATAAGTATCAATTTTACTTATTATGAAACCCATCCATGCAAATTAATAAAAAAAATTTCTTTTTAAACATACTAAACCCCAACTTAAGTATAATTTGAAGGAAGTCTTTATATTTATTTAATATTTAACTTCTGTATTTTTAATTTTTTTAGATAAAATAAGTTGTGCTTGAAGACATACTATTAAAAAAAGGGAATCACTATTTTCACACAAATATTTAATATTTTTACACGTATGACCCATATATTAATCAATAAAAATTTGACACATAAATTAATAAATGAGGCATAAAAAATTTGACAGGTGAGCCTTTTCAACCACTAGCCTCTTCAATCACCTTTGAATATTCAAATAGATAAACCACATCAAAAAAGCCTCTCCAACCATTTCTTTAAACTAGCACCTAGGTTAACAAGCATTCTTCTCACTTTTCAAATCTGTAACTACAATTAAAGGTTAAAAATATTTATTACGTTTGATGTATAACCCATTAAATTGAAGAGACTAATTAATCACAAAATATAAAAATAACAAATAATACTCTTCAAATTGCCACTTAGGTCAACAAACATCTACTACTTTTGGAAATAATCTGAGGGGTAACATAATTGATCAAAATTCTAAAAAACCAAAAGCAACTACCACTTCATCCTTAGTTTTAACATTTCTTCTTTTTGCAGCATATTCACAAACACTTGGTGAACATAAAACTACTCATTCATCAACTCCATCACCATCGTCACCCTCTTCAAACCCACCTCCCATCTCACAAATCCGATCCCAAACCTCCTCCCCCACCGGAACAACCGACAATCTCGGCTGCCTAAACAACCCAAAATCCTTAATTTCCCCATTCTCCTTCATCTCCTTCAAATCAACCGGCCTCCTCATCTCTCCAACCGCCCTCACATCCACAGCACCATTATCATCCTTTTCGTTGGTGTACCACTCGCGCACGACGGAGACTACGCCGACTATGCGGCGGGCTTTGTTACCGGAGTGGTAGAAAAAACAGAGATTACCGAGGCGCATGGACTTTAGGTTCTTCTGGGCTTGCTTGTTTTTGACTCCGTCCCAGTTTGATAGGCCTCCGTTGGCTGCTTGGTCCTCCCATGACCACTGTCCTGGCTCTGTCTTCAAAAGCCAGAACTGCTTCTTTTTCCCCATATTTTGCAACTATTGGTTTTGGGGGATAGGATGATTGAGAAAAAAATGTTAAAAGGGGAGGTGATTATTTACTGGCGGGAGACATACTGCCTTTTTGGCGCCAAGTTTCCAATTGGAGAAGAGTAGCACATTTTAACCCCGTCCGAATGGGGTTTGGGCCAACCCAATCTGGTTCCATATCGACCCAAATTATTGTACAGCCCATGATAACAATATCTAGTATGTATGTATCCTTCAATTCCTTCAAGTCTGGTCAAAATTGGTTGAGGTCTCAGTTTTGGAATTTTACAATTATATATCGTTACCAATAGTGGTACCAGCAGCATTTTGGCAATAAAGTCCAAGAAATTAATCTTAACACATTCCACAAACAGCAATAGATAGATGACTTCAAAGTGTTTAAATTTTGTTGACCAGCTATGGGGTCCACACATGATTGACTGACTGACTTGGTATCCCCTGACTGAAAAATCAATACTCCATTGTAAACGACCATATCCATATGGTATTGGTAGGCAGGTAGTATTAGTATGTTTGATCATTCTTTGTTGAATTAAGATTTTAGAAGACTAGTAGTATGCCTAGCTTGATAACTAATTTCTCTCTACCAAAAATAAATAAATAAAAATTCTCATTTGAGTTTAATTTTAGTTATTTTGTGGAATTTTAAAATTCAAATTTTAATTTTAAAAATATTTTTGTGTACTTAATCAAACTTTTTATGTATTTTTTTGACTTGAAGCCCCACTTTTGAGGGAGTGCAATATATTAAATTCATAATCAAGTACATAAAAAGTCATATTACCTCAATCTTAAAACTAAACCACTAGGCTAAAACTTTTTATGTAGTTTATAATATTAACTATTGCCTTAATCAACTTAAATAAATCAAATTGACTTGTTTTTAATTTGTGGAATGAAGGGAGTATATATAATCATTAATTAATTATTATATGGTGTTCTTAAAAGTTTTCCACAATCCATAATATTGATTAGTAATAGATAAACTTTTTAGGCATGGTCTATAATAATATTAATTAAAGATAAATTTAAGCCTGAATTAAGTTTGTGTTACAAATGAAGTGAATATATTTTGCAATAACTTAATAATCATTAATCAGTCAGGAACGGATGAATAATCACAAGTAACTTTGAGGAGATTTAAAATAAAATGCTATCATTACATTAAGAAGTGGGGAACAAATAGAGTTGTTTTCCTTAATTATGTGGAGCCTGTGACCCAAACTTTTGTTACACTCCATTGCCAAAAGAAATTTGGAGCTCTGTGTCTGTCCCAATTTTATGAGGACATATATATATATATATAAACCTAAAATACCTTAACCTGAACTTAATATGGTATATGTATGTAGATCCATCTTAATACGTACAATAAAGATATACTCTTCTGTCCCAAAAATAAAAAAGAAAACTTCTTTCAATTAATTATGAAAGATATGAAGAAGTTAAGTATGATTCTTTTTCCAACTACGTAACGTATTATAAGCTAGGACTGAAGGAGTATATGAATATATATATTAGATTTATATATATTTAACTAGACAAAATATATATATAATGACCGACATATTTAATTGTGCTTCTGCCCCTGCGTGTAGATATAATCAATATGGGCCGCAAGCGTTCTTCTCATCATGCATTCTTCTCCTCCAAGTCCCGAACAATTCTCTTCTGCATCAACCTTCACTTCTTCATCATCCTAAAAATTAAAAAACAATTAAATAGTTTGATTTTATAAAAAATATATATATTCATATTTAAATAAATATGCTAATTAATCTGATGAAATTCACGTACCACGTGTCGGTTTTTCATCTCGTGAAATGAGGGTCCGGCCCTGGCAGTGGCCTGAGTTATCGTCAGAAAGAGGAGAAAGGCTATCATGCAAAGGTTTGTAAGCTTAGACATTTTATTTATGACAATCAATGGAGAAAGAAATGAGGGGATCAGAGACTATATGGGAATATTGTATTTATAGAGGGTGTTAAGATTGGAGGGGCAAATGTGGAAATCAAAAGAAAAAATTGACCAATTTGTCGGAATTAAAAGAAAAAAAAATGCTAAAATTAAGGGTGGCTATGATTGATCCCAGAAATAGGTTGGCCTTTTGTCATTATGGTTGAACATTAATTACGAGGAATGAGGTCTTAATTCTGAAAATTTTGATTGTGCGCTTCTGGATGCATGTTAGCCTTGAGAGAATAAATTTAAAATGCGTTTAAATGAAATGATGTCATATTCTAACACAATTTAAATCGGGATAATTAAATAGTATCTCCATTTAATTGAAATGGACTTTTTAACTTTTATTACCACTCGTTCCATTTCTTTTTAGATATTGAAATTAATTTTATTCTTTTTTATTTGTCGTTTATAGATTTTAAGAAATTATTAATGACTTAGTTTACTATATCATATTATCATCTTTTTCAATGAACTTTGAAGGTGATCATTGTGACGCCCCCAAAATTAGGTATACATCACCCATCTTGGGTCGTCAGATACATGGTACAGAATACAAATACAACTTACTGATACAACTGTCGTGTACAATACGATAAAACATAACTGTGAGTTTGAATACAATTATTATTTACTAGAGACTATACAAACTCAAAAGGAGTCCTCATTACAATTATTGTCACACTATTTAACATCATAGTGATGACTACTAATACTATCATCTAGTCCATCACTCCGTTCCCCGACTCGTCCCAGCTATATTCTCATTTCCTGAAGAGAACAGTGAAAGAAAGGGTGAGCTCAACTAGCCCAGTAAGAAATATTATGACTAAGATAATGCAGAATAAATTATCATTAGCCTTCAACAGTGTTAAACTGATAAAATATAAAGAACATTAAGTTTAACTGCAGCGGAACAAGCAATCCATTAAAAGAGTCAAGTAGAGAATAAAATCTACTATCTTCTATGATTTAAAAGGTTTTTCAACACTGTTATCGCTGGGACTCAGCTTAACAAAATAATCCACATCATCGAATCATCCCTGCACTACGGCCAAAGATATTTTTTAGTATCACGATCACAATTATCCATGCACTACGGACCAAGAATATTTGTGTATTCATTAATGGTCATGATCATGCCAACAATTGTCTATCAATGTACTACGGGCCAATGAGGACTTTTACCACATCATTTGTGACATTACGGTCATGATTATACCGAATAATCCCTGGTGATAATCATACCAAGTCCATCTATGCACTACAGGCCACAGATGACTTTCAACATTTTATAAACATGAGGATGATGACAATGATATAAGAATTCAATAAAACAAGTTCAAGAATTAATTTATCCAAGAATTAACAACGTCCAAATTGTCAATAAACGCACAGACAGGATATTCCGACAGAATAATAAATAATGAAACCAGGTCCGGCGTAAACGAATAGACAGGATATTCTGACAGAATAATAAATAATGGAACCAGGTCCGGTATAAAACACACAGATAGGATGTTCCAACAGAATAATAACAAGACGGAACCAGGTCCGGTGTAAAACACACAGACAGGATGTTCTAACAGAATAATAACAAGACGGAACCAGGTCCGGAGTAAAACACACAGACAGGATGTTCCAACAGAATAATAGAAGAATGTCACCAAGTATAGGGTAGACCGCGTATACAGGTTATTCCAACAGAATAATAAGAAATGGAATAACAAAAGTTCTCTTCATGAATAAGAAAGAATAACACCCCTTACCGTTTTAAAGAATAACTGAAATAAGGAAGTAGTTAAGTAGGAGAATACTTTTCTTTTCTCTCTCTATAGTTTCTCTCTCTAGAGTTCAGTGAATTCGTAAGAAATAATGAAGGAATGAGCTGCTATTTATAGAAAAATAGAATGCATAGTAACTAATGCATGAACGGTACAGATTGATTACTTTAATATGACGGTCCATATTTAAAGAAAAATCTTTTAAATAAAATATAATATATTCTATTTATAGAATAGCTTTAATAAAGTATTCTGTTTTATATAAAAAGATATTTCTGTTTTATTACGTTAATAATACGAATAAAACAAAACTTTATTATCGCTAAATAATTCATATTATTAACTGACAATAATTGAATCAAACTAAGTGACTTCTCACATACGCATTAATAATCAATACCGTGTGCTACTATGCAACCACACATATTACTGTACTTTTACTACCGAGTAGTTCAACAGTATCAATGGTAAATCTTCCGCCGTTATTTTTAATAAAATATTTTTGTCGTTTTCTCAATCCGACAATAATTCCGTTGTGGGGTCCATCAATGATTGTGCCGTTTTACTAATATTCCCTGTTAAAACGAATATTCTGTGACGCCCCCAAAATTAGGTATACATCACCCATCTTGGGTCGTCAGATACATAGTACAAAATACAAATACAACTTACTAATACAACTGTCGTGTACAATACGACAAAACATAAACTGTGAGTTTGAATACAAATATTATCTTCTAGAGAGTATTCATACTCAAAAGGAGTCCTCATTACATTTATTAACACACCATTACATAGAATAGTGAGGACTACTAACTAATACTATCATTCGGACCATCACTCCGTTCCCCGACTTGCCCCAGCTACGTTCTCATTTCCTGAAGAGAACAGTGAAAGAAAGGGTGAGCTCAGCTAGCCCAGTAAGAAATATTATTATGACTAAGATAATGCAGAATAAATTATCATTAGCCTTCAACAATGTTAAACTGATAAAATATAATAGACATCAAGTTTAACTGCAGCGGAACAAGCAATCCATTAAAAGAGTCAAGTAGAAAATAAACTCTACTATCTTTTATGATTTAAAAGATTTTCCAACACTGTGATCGCTGAGACTCAGCTTAATAAAATAATTCACATCATCGAATCACCCCTGCACTACGGCCAAGGATATTCGTATATTCATTAATGGTCATGATCATGCCAACAACTGTCCATCAATGCACTACGGGCCAATGAGGACTTTTACCACATCATTTGTAACATTACGGTCATGATTATACCGAATAATCCCTGGTCATAATCATACCAAGTCCATCTATGCACTACAGGCCACAGATGACTTTCAACATTTTATAAACATGAGGATGATGATAATGATATAAGAATTCAATAAAACAAGTTCAAGAATTAATTTATCCAAGAATTAACAACGTCCAAATTGTCAACATGATATTGCTTTGTGGAGTAAAATTCAAGAATACTTAGAAGAATATTTTCATGAAAAGATACTGGATGAACCGCAATTATCAAGGATATTCCACAAATTTCATGGAGTATAGAAGTCAAAACTTAACCAACTGAGTACAATAAAGAATGGAATAACAAAAGAAATCACCATGCATGCGATAGACCGCACAGACAGGTTATTCCAACAGAATAATAAATAATGGAACCAGGTCCGGCGTAAACGCACAGACAGGATATTCCGACATAATAATAAATAATGGAACCAGGTCCGGCGTAAACGCACAGACAGGATATTCCGACAGAATAATAAATAATGGCACCAGGTCCGGTGTAAAACACACAGACATGATGTTCCAACAGAATAATAACAAGACGGAACCAGGTCCGGTGTAAAACACACAGACAGGATGTTCCAACAGAATAATAATAAATACGGAACCAGGTCCGGTGTAAAACACACAGACAGGATGTTCCAACAGAATAATAGAAGAATGTCACCAAGTATAGGGTAGACCACGTATACAGGTTATTCCAACAGAATAATAAGAAATGGAATAACAACAGTTCTCTTCATGAATAAGAAAGAATAACACCCCTTACCGTTTTAAAGAAGAGCTGAAATAAGGAAGTAGTTAAGTAGCAGAATACTCTTCTTCTCTCTCTCTATAGTTTCTCTCTATAGTTTCTCTCTCTAGAGTTCAGTGAATTCGTAAGAAATAATGAAGGAATGAGCTGCTATTTATAGAAAAATAGAATGCATAGTAACTAATCCATGAACGGTCCAGATTGATTACTTTAATCTGACGGTCCATATTTAAAGAAAAATCTTTTAAATAAAATATAATATATTCTATTTATAGAATAACTTTAATAAAGTATTCTGTTTTATATAAAAAGATGTTTCTGTTTTATTACGTTAATAATACGAATAAAACAAAACGTCATTATCGCTAAATAATTCATATTATTAACGGACAATAATTGAATCAAACTGAGTGACTTCTCACATAAGCATTAATAATCAATACCGTGTGCTACTATGCAACCACACATATTACTGTACTTTTACTACCGAGTAGTTCAACAGTAACAATGGTAAAATTTCCGCCGTTATTTTTAATAAAATATTTTTGTCGTTTTCTCAATCCGACAATAATTCCGTTGTGGGGTCCACCAATGATTGTGTCGTTGTACGAATATTCCCTGTTAAAACGAATATTTCCCGACCAATCGAATATTATATAACAACTTGCGTACTTTACAAAATTTATAAATATTACCCACAACTATAACATTATATCAAATTAACTCCATAATATTCAAAAATGATATTTATAGAAAATTCATCTTTATTTATAAAAGTTGGGGTCTTACATATTCCCCAACCAATCGAATATTATATAACAACTTGCGTACTTTGCAAAATTTATAAATATTACCCACAACTATAACATTATATCAAATTAACTCCATAATGTTCAAAAATGATATTTATAGAAAATTCATCTTTATAAAAGTTGGGGTCTTACAACCTCCCCTTCTTATGAAATTTCGCCCTTGAAATTAGGGTACGTACCTGGTATGTCGAAGAGGTAAGGATACGTTGATTTCATTTCAGATTCTAACTCCCAAGTCATTTTCTCAACATCGTGATTTCTTCACAAAATTTTGACTTGAGGTATAACCTTGGAGGGTAGAATATGTTCTTTCTTATCCAAGATTTGAACATGAACTTCTTCATACGTCAAATCCTCCGTTATTTCATCCGGTTCTAACTCAATAATGTGGTTTGGGTCTTCCACATATTTACGTAACATGGATATGTAAAAAACGTTATGAACATGCACGAGACATACTTGGTGGTAAAGCGAGTCTATAAGTCACAGTTCCTACTCGATCGAGGATTAAAAATGGATCGATGAATCGAGGAATGAGCTTTCCTCTCTTTCCAAATCTCGTAACTCCTTTCCATGGAGCAACACGTAAGAACACATGATCTTCTATATCAAATTACACGTCCTTTCGATGAAGATCATCATAACTCTTTTGTCGATCTTGTGAGGTTTTTATACGTTGTCGGATCGCTTGAATCTTTTCTGTAGTCATACGTACCAACTCCGGTCCCAACAACGTTGCTTCACCCACCTCATCCCAGCATACTGGAGAACGACATTTTCTTTCATACAATGCTTCGAATGGAGCCATGTCAATACTTGCTTGATAACTGTTGTTGTAGGAAAACTCCACCAATGGTAAGAACTTGTCCCAACTGTTCTTGAAGTCAAGGACACAGAGTCTTAATAAATCTTCTAGAGTTTGAATAGTCCTCTCTGATTGTCCGTCCGTCTGAGGATGATATGCCGAACTAAATCGTAAATCCGTGCCCATAGTTTTTAGTAAACTAACCCAAAATCGTGAGTGTAGCTCTATAGCTGCGTGTCGTAGAGCCGGGGCGTTAAATATAAAAAGGAAAACTCAAATACGCACACATTTCCAGTTTACACGACACTAACAGCAATTAGCAACTTGGGTCTCGATCAGAAACTATGGATACTGGCATACCATGCAGTCTTACAATCTCGTTTATGTACATACGAGCAAGACGTTCAAATGTATAAGTTTCTCGTATCGGTAAGAAATGAGCAGACTTGGTCAATCTATCAACAATGACCCAAATCGCATCTATACCTTTAGAAACCTTAGGAAGACCGGTAACGAAATCCATGGTAATGTGCTCCCACTTCCATTCTGGAATTTCAAGTGGTTGCAATGGACCTTTTGGTACTTGATGCTCCGCTTTGACTCGTTGACAAGTTAGACACCTTGAGATAAACAACGCTATCTCTCGCTTCATATTGCTCCACCAAAATGTATGACGAAGATCATGATACATTTTGGTACTTTCAGGATGGATTGCAAACGGTGTGTTGTGCGCCTCCATCATGATTTCATACTTTAAATCAGGGTTAGGAACACAAAGTCTGGAATTGACTCGAAGTATTCCTTCTTCATCGATTCTTGCTTCCGGCATAGCACCTTCTTGCACTTTCTTCCTCATATGCATCAGCTCCAAGTCTGTAGCTTGAGCAGCTTTAACTTTATTGATTAAAGTCGGTTATACTCGTATATTCGCCATCATCACATGGGTGCCTGGTGTCTTTAACTCTATCTCCATCCTTTGCAAGTCACACAAAATGGGCCTTTGTGTTGACAATATCGCACTCGTACTTGCATATGATCTTCTACTCAATGCGTCAGCTACCACGTTCGCTTTTCCAAGATGGTATTGAATAGTATGATCATAATCTTTCAACAGTTCAAGCCAACGTCGTTGTCGCATGTTGAGTTCCTTTTGAGTGAAAAAATATTTGAGGCTTTTATGATCCGTAAAGATCTCCACCTTCTCCCCATACAAGTAATGCCTCCAAATTTTAAGTGCAAAGACAACAGCTGCCAACTCTAGATCATGAGTAGGATAATTCCTCTTATATTCTTTGAGTTGTCTTGATGCATAGGCTATGACTTTTCCATGTTGCATGAGAACGCATCCCAACCCTTTGCTCGAAGCATCACTGTAGATGACAAATCCCTCCGAGCCAGATGGTATTGTTAGAACATGTGCTGAAATGAGTCTCCTCTTGAGTTCTTGAAAACTCTTATCACATTCTTCGCTCCAACCGAACTTTGTATCTTTCCGAGTCAGCTGAGTTAGTGGAGTAGCGATTCGAGAAAATCCTTCCACGAATCTCCGATAATAACTAGCTAAACAGAGAAAGCTACGTACTTCGGTTACTGATTTAGGTTGCTCCCAGCTTTAGCTTCAATCTTTGCCGGGTCAACAGATATTCCACGACTTGATACTACGTGCCCAAGGAATGCTACCTCCTCCAGCCAAAACTCGCATTTCTTCAACTTGGCATAAAGCTTGTATTCACAAAGCTTTTGGAGTACCAGCCTCAAGTGTTGCTCATGATCATCACGACTTTTGGAATAAATAAGGATGTCATCAATAAAGACGACCACAAAGTGATCCAAATATTCCTTGAATACCCGGTTCATCATATCCATGAAGGCAGCAGGAGCATTAGTCAATCCAAAGGACATGACTAGGAATTCATAATGCCCTTATCGAGTTCTGAAAGTCGTCTTTGGAATATCCTCAGTTCTAACCTTCAGCTGATGATATCCAGAACGAAAACCGATCTTTAAAAAGAATTGTGCTCTTTACAACTGGTCAAATAGGTCATCAATACGTGGCAATGGGTACCTGTTTTTTATGGTGACATGATTCAACTCCCGATAATCAATACAAAGTCGCATACTTTCATCTTTCTTCCTCACGAATAGAACAGGAGCACCCTAAGGAGAAGTACTAGGACGAATAAAGCCAATGTCTAACAATTCCTGCAGTTGGATCTTTAACTCCTGAAGTTCAATAGGAGCCATTCGATATGGGGATTTGAAAATAGGTTTTGTACCGGGTTCAAGGTCGATACAAAATTCAAGTTCACGCTCTGGGGGTAGGCCAGGAAGTTATTCAGGGAATACGTCAGGAAATTTATTAAGAATAGAAATATCATTCAAAACTGACGTATTTTTGTTTAGATCCGTGACATGAGCTAAGAAAGCTTGACATCCGTTTTTCAATAAACGAATAGCTTTATGGTTTGAGATGACAGCGATTGATTTTAATGGTTTGGTTGCTTGAATTCGCATAATAGGTTGATTAGGAATATGAAAGCTAACAACCTTATGAAAATAATCAATTTTTGCATGATGAGTAGTTAACCAATCAATCCCTAGAATCACGTCAAATGCAAGTATTTTTAATGAAATAAGATCGACAGGTAATGTGTGTGTACCAACTTGAACCAAACAAGACTTTATAAACTGTGGATGTAATGAAGGTTTCTTTCAATGGAGTTTCAACAGATAAGTCAAAGTCTAATTTCTCCGGAGTCAAATTTAATCGATGAGCGCAAGTAGGAGAAATAAAAGAATGGGTAGAACCGGTATCAAATAAAGTATAAACTTCGTTAGAGTTTATGATAAGCTTACCCGTGATGACCTCATTCGGGTTCCTTGCTTTCTGGGAGGTCACTACAAACGCTCTCCCTTGCACTACCGATTTTGACTTTTTGGGGACGGCCTTTGGTGTCTCCATCCTGACTGAACTTGTTTTTGGTAAACGACAAAATCGAGCTAAATGACATTCTCTTTCACAATTATAACATGCTTTAGACGGCATCGCGCAGTTTGGACTGATGTGCCCCTCCCCTCCGCATTTGAAACTTATGATAGGTGGTCGTTCTCCTTCCTTAACAACGGGTGCTGGTGCAGACGTCTTTCCATCATTGTTGAATCTCCTCTTCTTGAAATGACCATTCTTATTGTTTTGGCCCTGATTACCACCGAAGTGGTTACCATTTCTGCCCTGTTAATTCCCTCCACGCTTGTTATCACCGCTTCGATGACTGCTCTCACTGGTATTATCATTTTGCCGACTGCTCTCTTTTGGTTGCGTTGACTCGTTATCGTACTTCACTAACTGAGCCCTATTCACAACATCTGAATACAAATACAGTTTATGAGAAATAAGATATTGACGTATCTCAGGTTTCAAACCTCGCAAAAATATTCGCATCATTCGCTCTTCATGATCCACCAAGTGGGACGTAAACCGAGATAACTCAGCAAATTTAGCCTCATACTGTGACACGGTCATATTATTCTGCTCCAATTTGATGAACTCCACCTCTTTCATGTGTCGAACACTTTCGGGAAAATATTTATCATTGAACAGCTCTTGGAACTTCTCCCAAGACATCTTCAGTGCGGCAGGTTGAGTACGTTTAATCGATTCTCACCAGTAATCTGCCTCTCCTCGCAATATAAAGGCGGCAAAGGGAACCTTTTGCTCCTCGGAGCATCCCAAGACATCAAATATCTTGGTGATCTGCTTTATCCATGTTTCCGCTATAAGTGGTTTTGGCTCTCCCTTAAACTGTTTAGCGCTGATCGTCTGAGAGTTTTCAGTGTTTCCACCTATATTTTGAGTAGGAGTCGCTCTCGCCTGCTGTTGCATGAACTGCATAAAGCTTCTGAATATTTCATCATTCATCATTTGGTCAATATTATTGTTTGCATGAGGATTGTCGCCTTCCTGATGCACATTATCCCGATTATTGATATGTGGTGAATCAACAGTCGCCTGTGCTCCATTGCTATTCTCAACATTCTCGGATGCCATTTTCAGATACTGCCACAAAAGTTAATTGATATGTCATATATTATCCTTATATTCTGACCTACCAATTAAATACCATGCAAATAAACTTAGGTAGGTCATACTAGCGAAGGAATTCCCCGTCTCTCCCCTCCTAGTTCTATTCTCACATCTTAGCTAGGGATCATATCTCTAAGCTCTGATACCAACTGTGACGCCCCCAAAATTAGGTATACATCACCCATCTTGGGTCGTCAGATACATGGTACAGAATACAAATACAACTTACTAATACAACTGTCGTGTACAATACGACAAAATATAACTGTGAGTTTGAATATAATTATTGTCTACTAGAGACTATACAAACTCAAAAGGAGTCCTCGTTACAATTATTGTCACACTATTTAACAGAATAGTGAGGACTACTAATACTATCATCTGGTCCATCACTCCGTTTCCCAACTCGTCCCAGCTATATTCTCATTTCCTGAAGAGAACAGTGAAAGAAAGGGTGAGCTCAACTAGCCAGTAAAAATATTATGACTAAGATAATACAGAATAAATTATCATTAGCCTTCAACAGTGTTAAACTGATAAAATATAAAGAACATCAAGTTTAACTGCAGCGGAACAAGCAATCCATTAAAAGAGTCAAGTAGAGAATAAAATCTACTATCTTCTATGATTTAAAAGGTTTTTCAACACTGTTATCGCTGGGACTCAGCTTAACAAAATAATCCACATCATCAAATCATCCCTGCACTACGGCCAAGGATATTTTTTAGTATCACAATCACAATTATCCATGCACTACGGGCCAAGAATATTTGTGTATTCATTAATGGTCATGATCATGCCAACAATTGTCTATCAATGCACTACGGGCCAATGAGGACTTTTACCACATCATTTGTGACATTACGGTCATGATTATACCGAATAATCTCTGGTCATAATCATATCAAGTCCATCTATGAACTACAGGCCATAGATGATTTTTAACATTTTATAAACATGAGGATGATGATAATGATATAAGAATTCAATAAAACAAGTTCAAGAATTAATTTATCCAAGAATTAACAACGTCCAAATTGTCAACATGATACTGCTTTGTGGAGTAAAATTCAAGAATGCTTAGAATAATATTTTCATGAAAAGATACTGGATGAAACGCAATTACCAATGATATTTCACTAATTTCATGGAGTATAGAAGTTAAAACTTAACCAACTGAGTATAATAAAGAATGGAATAACAAAAGAAATCACCCGGCATGCGATAGACCGCACAGACATGTTATTCTAACAGAATAATAAATAATGGAACCAGGTCCGGCGTAAACGCACAGACAGGATATTTCGACAGAATAATAAATAATGGAACCAGATCCGACGTAAACGCACAGACAGGATATTCTGACAGAATAATAAATAATGGAACCAGGTCCGGTGTAAAACACACAGACATGATGTTTCCAACAGAATAATAACAAGACGGAACCAGGTCCGGTGTAAAACACACAGACAAGATGTTCCAACAGAATAATAATAAAAACGGAACCAGGTCCGGTGTAAAACACACAGACATGATGTTCCAACAGAATAATAAAAGAATGTCACCAAGTATAGGGTAGACCGCGTATACAGGTTATTCCAACAGAATAATAAGAAATGGAATAACAAAAGTTCTCTTCATGAATAAGAAAGAATAACACCCCTTACCGTTTTAAAGAAGAGCTGAAATAAGGAAGTAGTTAAGTAGCAAAATACTCTTCTTCTTCTCTCTCTATAGTTTCTCTCTCTAGAGTTCAGTGAATTCTTAAGAAATAATGAAGGAATGAGCTGCTATTTATAGAAAAATAGAATGCATAGTAACTAATCTATGAACGGTCCAGATTGATTACATTAATCTGACGGTCCATATTTAAAGAAAAATCTTTTAAATAAAATATAATATATTCTATTTATAGAATAACTTTAATAAAATATTCTATTTTATATAAAAAGATGTTTCTGTTTTATTACGTTAATAATACGAATAAAATAAAACGTCATTATCGCTAAATAATTCATATTATTAACTGACAATAATTGAATCAAACCGAGTGACTTCTCGCATAAGCATTAATAATCAATATCGTGTGCTACTATGCAACCACACGTATTACTGTACTTTTACTACCAAGTAGTTCAACAGTATCAATGGTAAACTTCCGCCGTTATTTTTAATAAAATATTTTTGTCGTTTTCTCAATCCGACAATAATTCCGTTGTGGGTTCCACCAATGATTGTGCCGTTGTACGAATATTCCCTTTTAAAACGAATATTCCCCGACCAATCGAATATTATATAATAACTTGCGTACTTTGCAAAATTTATAAATATTACCCACAACTATAATATTATATCAAATTAACTCCATAATATTCAAAAATGATATTTATAAAAAATTTATCTTTATAAAAATTGGGGTCTTACAATTATATTGAGATTTTATACTCATTAAATTAATCAATCAAACAAAATATTAATTATAATTTATAATATTTGTATTTTTTCTTAAAACGTCAATTAAAATGGAGTAGAGAAGGTATTATCAAGTGAAATTACTTCATCAATCCTGTTCCACCAAAAAAAAAAGAGGCACTAAGTTAACATACTGATGATAATGTCATTATGAGTCATAAGTGTCGCTTCAAGTTTAAAATTAATGTCATTATATCAAGGGTAAAAAGAATTGTTAAATGCATATTTGCTCATATAACAAAAAAATATTGCTATGCTATTATCAACATCCTTTTATTTAATAGACCCATTTTTATATTACGATTTCCCTTGATATAAAATTGATTTACTTAATTAATAATTAGGCGGTTGATATATATTAATTATTTTAACAACACTTAACATGTTAGGCAATATGACAACATCATTTTTACCCTAAGTATGCCAATAATTAAGATAATTAAATAAATGATGATTCTCGTATATACTATTTGTCTATGTCATGTTACGTAGAACAGACGGAAGCTTTAGACTATGTTTTACGTGTTTAAATTTTGTCAACATGCATGCATTCTGATTAGTCTCAACGCTTAAGAGACATCTGTCGTGCATGTTTGGCTGTACAATCGCACGAAAGAATAGACCCAGTATCACTCATTTATATATTAATCCACCAAACTAGAATTAATTATAATTAAAATTAAAATTGTGTTGATCCCAATTATTGATTGTTTCAATTGAATCATCTATATATAGCCGGGAGATCCCTAGCTAGCTATATAAAGACTTTCAATTCTTTTTCTCAAATTCCATAAAATAAATATAAATAAAAACTTTTTTCTTAGGAACATGATTATTAATGAGAATCATGAGATGCTATTGAATAATTATCGTCTCAAAATATAAGTTTTATTTGACTCTAACTTCTTCGATCTCTTCTTATTTTACGTACGCGCGTAAGAATTGAAGGATGTAAATATGATCACTTGCTTCATTGTCTTAAAGCATGATCCCTATGCATTATATTCCATGATTATGATTAACATATATATATGCATGCTTATATATATATATGTGTGTGTGTGTAGGAGAAAATTGAGGGCAGAATAAATATGTTAAAAGAAAGGACCACAATTAATCAAGCATGCATGCATGCTGATGAGATAAGATCATTGAATAAATAATAATGGATGTGGTTCAAGTATAGCAACTTGAAGAGAAATGAAAGGTAAAGAGAGTTTAGTTGACCCTGGCCCTATATATAATTAATTAATTAATTTGCAGTATGGTGGGGTTGGTTTGAAAAATGAAAAAGTAAGAATGTATATTATATATAATAAATGAGCATGCAATGACTAGCTAGGCAATTTTGATGATGATATAATTAAATTAAAGGTGAAAGAAGCTTCTTTGGTCAGCATTAATTTTATGAAAGATATGGCTATGGTTCATCTAGCTAGCTAGCTTTAATTCTGTCCTATATTTTTAATTGTCACGAGTGTTGTTCTCTCATAAACAATTAATAAAGGCATGGCCGATGCATCATTTTCATGTAATCAGATGAAGTTAGGGGGTGGTTGTTTGTCACAATACTTGTAGTTAGGGTTCAGTGTGGGGTTCTTGTTGGAGGGCCAACCATATATTTTCATCTATTAAGAGTACTGCCTTCTTGCTGTTAGAAGAAGGCAACCATTGCATGGTATCATACATATATACATCTGTACTTCATCTTTAATTTATGATCAATAGATATCCATGGTAAATCATTTTCTCCTTCACACCTCGCCCTTAAACTTTAAGATTAATTATGCCATCTTAAGGTGCTGAGATATCATCTTAGTTATATACATGGACTAGCTTTGTATAGGCGGTTAAATTGAAGCGATGAATATAATTTTGATTAGTATCATTTTGAATATTACAAACTATATAAAAATATTATAAAATATATTATTAACTAAATTAAAATTTAATTGAACCCTAAAATTTATAAGGTTGCTGATGTTTGCACCCCCAATATATTTAAAACGTATACGAGTGTACTTTAAAGTTATTTTCAATATATGTTTTAACCGTTTAAAATTGAGGGTGCATTTTGTTTAGCGCAACGAACTTTGAAATACATTTTGTTGAGTTAAAAAGAACTTTAGAGTGCATTTTGACCAGTTCAAACCTTAGAGGGTGCATTTTGTTTAGCATAAAAGATTCTTGAGGTGCACTTACATACGTTTTAAATATTGAAGTGTAATTCTCAACTACCCTACAAACTTTGAGCTCCAAACTGTATTTTAATCTTTATTATTTTTACGGTATTGAAGAATTTATTTTCATGAATGAACTACAGAAAATTCAAATTAGAAACTTTTTTGTTGCGATGGATGTAGTATTAGAGATCGATTGTGCCACCAACGCGCTCAAATATCATCTATTTGTAGATCCATCTTCTAGATTGTAAGCTTAAATTAAATTATAGTCAACCAAATAATCAAATATATATATATATATATATATATATATATATGCATGTTGTGACTATGATAAAAATAAGTAGTACTTCAACTCATATTTACTACGTATTTACTATCCATACCATGCATATTGACTGCATGTTTGGGCAGCAAATAGTGTCAAGCTACGTACGTTATATATATATAAGACTATATATATCAGCAATTACGTGTATTGATTTGGATACACAGATATATATACATTTTTGGTCAAAGAAAAGCAAAAATTCGGCACTGCACTACTCCAATAAATATAATTGAAAATCTGTTGGAATTTTAAGCTGCTGAAAGGCAAATACGACTCATGCATGTATTAAAACAATGAAAGCATGTGATTTTAGCTAGCTAGCTAGCTAGGTTTTATTTTTAACTGTATGCATGGTAACCATAATCGCTTAATATTATTTTTTTGGGAGAAAGTGTTGGGTGAATGGGTAGGTAGGTGGGTGGGGGTGAGATGGATAAGTAGGTGGGGGTGGGGTGAGTGGAGTATACATAATCGCTTAATATCATTTTTTTTTGGGAGGGAGTGTTGGGTGGGTAGGTGGGTGGGTGAGTAGGTGGGGTGGGGGTGGGTTGGGTGGGGGGATGCGAGTAAGGGTGGGTGGGTTGGGGTGAGGTGGGTGGGTGGGTGGGTAGGTGGGGGTGGGGTATATACATAATCATATAATATTATTATTTTTGGTTGGGGTGGGGTGGGGCGGGGCGGGATGGGGTGGGGTGGGGCGGGGTGGGGCGGGGTGGGGTGGGGTGGGGGTAAGGAATATATACATAATCACATAATATTATTTTTTTTTTAGTGGTAGTGGGGGTGGTGGGGTGGGGGTAAGGGATTGGGTGGGGTAGGTAGGGGTGGGAGTGGGGGGTAATGGCATAAGGGATATATACATAATCACATAATATTATTATTTTTGGTTGGGTTAGGGTGGGGGGTAAGGGGTATATACATAATTACATAATATTATTTTTTTTTTAGTGGTAGAGGGGTTGGGGGTGGGGGAGGGGTAAGAGGTATATACATAATCACATAATATTAGTATCAAATTAGGTCTTCATGGAACCCATAACCCATAACAATATTAAAATGGTTAATATGATTTTTAACGGGTTAAATGCTTATTTAATTACTGTACTATAAGTCAACTTACAAGTGAGTGATTAAATCGATTTTTTTTATAGTCAACTCACTTAACTACATTTTATTAACAAAATATTTGTAATTCCGTTAATTATTTTGACATTTCCGACTAGGATTTATTATTATACACAATTCGTCTTCTCACCAAAAAAACTTTTTTATATTCTCTCTCTAAGATTCAGTATTCATTTTCTCTCTCCTCTTTGTAGCTTTCCTTTTTCTCTCCTCTGCAAGAGATCTGTCGTCGATGACCAGTCCGGCAACTTCAATAGCTTATGCCGCCCCCAAATCACGCTCCTAATTTTAACCTCTCGCCTTATGCCGAGGTACAAACCCTCGTTTTCTCTCTCTCTCTCTCTCTTTCTCTCTCTCTCTCTCTATATATATATATATAAACATCCAGTAATACATCTCTAATTTTTGATCAAGATACACGAGAAATCTCTTTTCCGAATTTTGCAGATTTTCAAAATCAACCCTCTGCAGATGATATACTGGTAAATAAAAGGAAAATGATTGTGATATGACTCAAACTATGCAGGCTTGATTGAAGATGATGATTGCTCAAATTATAACCATTGTAATTAAGTTCTAGAATTTGGGCATATCGTGCTGTGTATTTGAGAATGTACGAAATATTTCTTATCTAATCTTATTTGGGCATATTGTGTTCTGTTTTCTTTTTGTTGGTTATGATGGTGAACAGGAGACCAAGAGTGGTCAGAGTAATAGTGGTAGGTCTGTACTGTGGATAGGAAAGAGAAGGATGAAGAATAAAATATAAATTATAAATATCAAATAATTTTGATAAATTAGAAATGGCGAAGAAGGAGAAGAATCTAGGTTGAAGAATTGTTTTTTTTTCTCCTTTTTGTTTTAATAAAAATAATTATTTCTTAAATTTGATTAAATTAAATTATAAAATTTAAATTTTGTATAATTTTAAAATTAAAATTATTTGATAAAATTACATTACAAATTATTTGATAAAATTAAAATAAAAATTATTTGATAAAATTAAAAATTATTTGCATGTAAAAGTATAAATTTATTTATCCTAGTTAGAAAAGAAAAAATAAATTATCACCAAATTGACTCAATTATAATTTTAATGTCCGAATTTGAAAAGATTTTTAATTTTATAATTTTTACAATTTCCGTAATTATATTTTTTATTAATTATATATAAAAAAATATTTTCTATTAATTTGTATGTGTATTCTTGGTGTGTTAGTGTGTGTTTTTTTAATTACACATAAGCATGTAATTTTTTTAATTTATTTCTTATTTTTTGGCAAACTTTTATAATTTAAATTATTATATTTGTAAAGAATTAAATAAAAATTCATTTGATATTAATTACAAAATAATTGAATATATTTTTTATTTATTTTCTTATTTTTTAACAAACTTTTATAATTTATATTATTATATTCGTAAAAAATTAAATAAAAATTCATTTGATATTAATTACAAAATAATTGAATATATTTTTCATTTATTTTCTTATTTTTTTACTAACTTTTCTAATTTATATTATTACATTTGTAAATTTTTCTCTATTTCCACATAATGAAAGCCAATTAATCCGTGCCACATCATAATTTTTTTACACGTAAGCAGCTTATTTGCCCAATTCCGTCCAAAGTCAAAATAGTTAACGGAATTACTAATATTTTGTTAGTAAAATGTAGTTCAGTGAGTTGACTGTAAGAAAAATAGGTTTAATGACTCACTTGTAAGTTGACCTATATTACAGTGACTAAATAAACATTTAACCCGATTTTTAACTATAACCATATGATTCCAACCCACAATATCCATATTAAAAATTGTTAATATGGTTTTAGTTCTTAAATGTAACCATAACCATATTTTGAAATTCAAAATCAACCCATAACCATATTTTGTCAGGCCTAGCAAGAATATGACAACCTTCTCTCCAAAACCGACCCTAATACCATCATTTATATAAAGCAATCCACAGAGAGATTCATCTGCAATTATACACACAGCCTATAGCAAAGTGTTAGATTTTCATGTACAAAATAAAATTACAACAATTAACATGCTATTCCAGTAACCGTTTGTGCTTACACCAGACAATTGCAATCACATATAGGAAAATGCTACCAGTGGCACTGCCACCAATAGTCCAAAGGAAGTCTTCCATACCATGCTTTTTATCATCAAACAGATCAATTTTGATATTCATACCAAAAACACCAGCCACAACCACAAATGCACTCACCACCAGGGTTGCTGTAGTTAACATGACCCCCATTTGCAGGAGGTGATTTTGCTTGTCATCCAGCATTATGTTGATGTAATCTCCTGTGTCATCCACATACTCCCTCAGCTTTCCAAAAAATCACAAGACAGAAAATGTAAATATAATAAAGCACCACATATGATAATCAGCCTCAGATGTGCACATAAAATGAGCAACCACCCAATATAAAATGTGAGCAAAAACTCATGGTTTTAGGCACAACATTAATGGATTGATAAGGTCATTAAAGAAATTTATACAATACTCCCTCAATTCCAAAATTTTACTTAAAAAGACTTTAAAGCAAAATTGTATTTTTCCAAACATATCCTTAACATTAGCTAGAAATGTAGTAGTGGCGGCGTGATGGTACTTGATCAACTAAGAACAAAAGCAGTGACATGTTAGGAACTTCATGTCATATTATAGTCTAAAATTAGAAGCATAATGCAAGGGGACTCGAGTTTTTTTCTCAATTAAGTCGTAAACGACATGACATAGAACGTTTTAATAATACCTTATGGCACGACCAATCACAAAAGATACACCTGTAATGATGATATATCATTCATTTAAGATACTGTTTGAGACCAAAAAATTGAGACCCCTAGTATTACTCATTTTGGAATGAACAAAAAATTGAAAGTGCATCTCCAATTTTGAAACGGAAGAGTATATAATCCATAGCGTCTTGATACTGCTAGACTAGTACCTATCAAAAAAATACTGGAAGAAAAATAACCGTGTTGAGTCTGTTGACAGGTGTCAGATACATATTTCCTAGTCACCTCACAACTTTCATTTGTGCGCCATTATAGACAGAAGTCTCAGATCTTCAGTTAAAAGGATCAGCTACCAGAGGTCAAGGCATGGTACTAACTTAATTAAGAGACCACTGTCACTTGATGCATTTTTGTTCAAATTCCATCATCAACACACTTCAACATAACACAGTACATTGAAAGACCTCTTGTATAGACTATAGTACACACAGATTCATAACACAAAGATGCCTACCAAACTTCTAATCTCAATTCTGTCCTATGAATAAGCTGTAACCTAAGAATAACAAAAAAAAATGATACTCGACAACATTTTCCCTCTAGAAAGTGATTCGATACAATTATACATTACAAGTGTCTTGAACACTTCAGTTATATTGTCAATATAAGTGTGCTCCCCCCATATACCGATCCAGTAGCTTGATGAGATATTCTAATTAACGCATTTTCCATCCCTTAGAACTTGGGAGATAAGTTCATATTATGTTCCGCCTGAAAGCAAGCAGACCAACACATGCTTGTTGGAAATAGTATTCCAACTGGAAGCAATGCCACATCCATGATTAGAAGCGTGGACCGTATTTGTAAAAAAAATCACCAATTTTAGAGCAGAAATCTGGAAAATGCTATTGCAATAACCTACCCACATTTTTGAGGCACAAATACACCAGTGACTACTCTCACAAGCACACAGATAAGAAAGCCTTGAATAGAGAGCACTATACGAAGAAATAAGGGTAGATCCACTCAATTCTGTAACCAAACTATTTGAACTCCTATCCTATTAACTATTTGAGATGGACTTTGTCTTGGAAGGGAGTTGCTTTGATCACATTCCAATATTTTGAACTAAATATTTCAAGAATATCATAAACTAATAATTTGAATATTAGAAAGAATGATATCAATAATAGCTTTTTAATTCACCGAGACAACCCAACCCTTCATGATAAACAATAATAGCTTACCAATTCAACAAGTTGTAATTAAAGGATGAATAATTTGAGTTCAATATGAGCTAACTCAGGAAGGAAGTTGTTTGACATACTGTAGATAATTGATTCAGTGTACCATCAATCTGAACAAAGTATGCCTCCAGAAGCATCTCAAGCTCCTCCACATCAAGGTGCTTACTGATAGCACTGTGAGTGGTACTGGAACGGGCTCCATGGCTGTCTCTGCCAAGTACATTAGATGCACCAAATAGACTATCCCGGTGGTTGTTAGCATGTTGGTCACCTTCATAAATTGTGGAACCCCCATTACCTTCGGCCAATATTTCATCAGGAATCCTGATATTCACAAACATACTATGTACTTAATAAAAAAGAGATGAAGAAAGTATGTCTAGTATAAAAGTAATGAGATATAATATTACATACCTGTCAATGTCATCAATGTCTGACTGAAGAACTTCATCATCCATGCCATCTTGCTCATCCATAGAGGAAACAGTGGAGTTTTCAATATGTTGTACCAGCTTGTCAGTCAGATACATCTCATCCATATCCTCATCATCGTCTAGCAACTGCTCTAATTCATCCCTTACCTGATGACAAATACATATGCACAATAATTAGAAAAATATTCAAGAACTGTGTTGAAAAGGGATTAGTTCCAACAAATTCTAATAATTGTGTCAGTAAGATGTGAAGCATATTAAGTTATGTGAATCATTGTAACCTCGACCTAGAAGTAAATCAGGTTCCAATATAAGAGCAGGGAATGCAGCTGTTATAAATTAGGTTGAGCAATTTATATAAGAGATCCACAGGGGTCATGCTCATATGAAAGGGAGTTTAGTGCCCAAAACAAGCAAATGTAAATATTATAGCAATAATTAGTAACAAAGTACTAATTCTCTGAAAATGGCAAAAGACATGTGATATTCAAATTACACTAGTATGCAACCTAGCTACAATACAAGATATATGAACATATTGAGAACTGAGTATGGATAATCTGAGACTCCAAGTTCCAACCACACCAAGAAAATTAAAAGGAAAAAAAATACAATATATAGTCAATGCTCACCTTATACAAAAATCATATTTAAGATTTGATCAACGGCCTCACTAGGCCGTGCATTGGTTTAGAAAAAGGAAAGGAGATTTACAAAGAAAGTCTGGTTCTTATTTTGTTTGGTCCCCATGCAAAAAAAGGATAAGAAGATCTGAGTTAAAAACTTCTTCATCATTTTCTTTGCCTTACTAAATCCACAAACCAAAGGGACCTTACTGTAAGAAGCTTTGAGAATCTTATATGGCTAAGATTTGACAATAGTTACATGTTGTGTCTTGCAAACTAAAAATTTAAACATTGACTGGTAGTAAATTCAACATGAACCTAACAACTAGCACATAGATTGCAGTATCAAGTATCAACTGCTATGCAAATTGTATCAAGTACAATCAATTCAGCTTAAGCAAACATGCCAAAACCCTGTTGGTAAAGGCAATTTGTAGGTTGAAAAATGTTTTAACTTTTAACACATAAAAGTCAATCATGAAAGCATAACAAATTTACAAGCTGAACCTTCAACCTTCTGAACACGTCCTGTTATTGCAACCAATCGGCTTTTAATTTGACGGACACGTTCCAAATTGAGCGTACTAATTTTTGAAGTCAGCTTATCCAATGCTGGATGAGCTTCTTGCTCCAATGTCCTTGCCTAGTTTGAAAAAAAGTAATAAAAAAGATGTTGTAAATTGGAATAAATGAATTCATTTATGTTGACCCTAAAACAATCTCGACATCTTTTAAGAGTCTTATCAAGCATACAAAATTATCCAACAAAAAATTAGTTGAACTTAATTACTTCATTATCCAAGCAACTACAAGCAGCCTCGAGGCATGCCTCTAGCGCAATAAACTCAAACGGAAGAAGTTTCAGTCCATCTCGATTTTCAAGAGCTTGTTTCGCATCTGGCTTACTCTCCTCATCCTTCACCGGAAAGCTTCCAGGAAGTTTTGGAGGGCTAGTTGCCCTTGATTGTGGTTCTTCTAAATCATACAAATTGGTCCAGTCCGTATTCTCGGCATTGATCCCACCCTCCTTTAACAACAGTACAAAAGAAAGGTTGATAATCAGTAAATAATTGCAAAATTAGGATCACGAGCTCTGGTTGTTTCAAGGGGAAAAAACCGAAAACATATTTGGGGAAAATGACTTGCTATGAACTTGTGATGTTTCCCTGAAAATGACTCACGGAGTTGAAAATGTACATTGTTTTTCTAAAAAAACCGAGCATAAACATGTATTATGACCCGTAAACAAATACCTGGATCAAATGTTTTGATAAGTGAAAGTGCAAATGATGAAGTGTAAATAAAAAAATAGTAAGGGATTAGTCCACAAATCAAGAGTGAGCAGTGCTAAAAAAAGTTGCAAAGATTGAACACATCAGGTTGCATTACTTTGACCCAATGGTTATCATTATGTTTAGTAGAGGCTGAAAAAGCCCAACCTTTTCCGCCCTAGAGCATGTTCCAATCTCATACCCTCTAGTATGTACCGTTTTATTAATCAAAAGATAGGAGAGCACCCTTTCTCCCGAAGTTACGGGGTCATTTTGCAGAATTCCTTCGAGATGGTTCTCTCAAGCGCTCTAGTATACTCTACTTGTACGGCAGTCAAGAGTCAAGACTCGATGACTAAGCATTTTTTCGATTGCAACTTAGAAATAATTGACTTCATTTTCCCTGCTAAACATTCAAAAAGCGAAAAATATCCGTCTCGTTCCCAACCTTGAGATGGGATATTGGAGATTCCCCTGCAGAGAGCAAGATGAAGGGATACCTTCACGTCCGGTTTAGAGGGGAGATATCCTGACCCTACTATCATTATGCATTATCCCAGTTTAATAATTTCTAATTTTCAATTTGTCAATGAACCACAAAAGCACTTTTAAAAGTTAATCTAGACTATTTGTTGTATGTTCCATATTGTCATTCAAGTCTTACATTCTTAAGCAATATTTGCATATTTACGTGGTTTTACTTTATCCTAAAGTATAAAACTTAAGTTTCCTTTATTATTCTTAGACCAGGACTATTTCACTCTCAATCCCAAACTGAAATATAGGATAACTATAAAAACTCGAATATACTGTTCATCACCAGAACACACCTTAAAAGTTGATTCACCGAATACCATCTTGCACACTACACAAGAAATATACCCATCTTTGAAATAGAATTTTAAAGATGCAAACAACTCCTTAATCCAAAATTAAATTTATCAAACAAGCTAGCGAGTACCGTCACGGCATCATCCCAATTTTATTATAATTTTTTAATATTTTTATATCCAAAACAATTAATCACTTATAACGGTTACCCCATTTAACCACTTTATGTCTCTCATTCTTTAGCAACATGTACAAATATATGGTTGTTGACACTAATCTTAATTACTAGAAACTGAATTTGAAATGTAAAAGTTGATTAAAAAGTTTGAATTAACTGTTGTGAACCTGTGATTTAGTAGCTTGATGGTGGCGCAATATACGGCACGGCGTTGAAGTTGTTCAACGAAAGAAGTGACAAACGGGTCTTTGGAATTGAGTAAAAGAACTTCCTGGGCAGTGATTATGGCCTTTATGTGCTCCAGATTGATGACAATGGCCCGTTCTCGGCCCAGAACAGTGGAGGGGTAAGAGAGGAGTGGATCCAGGATTCGAATATCACGGGCAGGGAGCCCAGTCCGGCGCATGATGGCGTGCTTTCCAGCCTCCACAACTTGAGCCTGGCCTGTGGAGTCGAGGAGGAGCCACGGCCTCACCCCAGTCGCCTTTTTGCGGAGGCCAATTGTGGCAGTTCGGACAGGATCCACATCCTCTTCCTGAACAGCGACACCCGGTTTCGGTAGGGGAGGGGGATACGGGTTCCTCATGTTGTTGAATCGATGATTCTCTCTCCTTTATAGATAGTGGCAAAGTCTGAGAGTCTGTAAACTCCTTTTTGGTCATTCTTGGACACTTGAAACTAGAATCAGAACTCTGTTATTCTCTTTTATTTTTTCTGACAGTACAAGTAGAAATGAAAGAATGATCTAATAAAAGAATTACTCAACAGGTTTTGTTGTTTGGGTTCAACTTCAACTTCCAACATTTTTGCTACTATAATTTCTATGAAATATCACAGTATGTGCTCATTAAAGAGAGAAATATGCAATCTTTGGCCAAGTTAGAACCTTAGAAATTTCTTATACAATTTAAGCAGCACTTAACAAAAAAAAAATGAAAAATCTTAAACAAATTAAACAGATAAAAAGAAACAAATCATGTGAGCAAAATTAAACATTAAGTTTATGAGTTTTGAATAGAAAAGAAAAGAATAGAAAACTTAAATTAGAACAGAAAAGAAAAGAATAGAAAATTTGAAGTTTTTTTTGTTGTTTCTGAGTTTTTAATAGAAAAGAAAAGAAAATTTAAAATTGACATGAGTTGTAATTTAAAATTTATTATATTAAAAGTTAAGGATAATATGGGAATTATAAAAATATTACTTATTCCAATTATTTTTCCGTCCAAATCAGGCCAATTTTGGACGAAAAACTTTGGCAAGAAAAGTAGTCAAGTTTTCTATCCATATTTTTTTTTTCCGTTTATTAAAAAACTCAGAAACATAAAAATTGGAAAGAAAACTTAAATTTTTCGTCTATTTCTTTTCTTTTTTGTCCATTTTAACGCTTTTTTTCTGAGTTTTAAAATGAACAGAAAAGAAAAGAAATGGATAGAAAAGTTTTGTTTGGATGTAACTCAGAAACATAGCGTTAATGTTACATCCAAACAGATCTACAGATCTACATAGTTTAGATGAAGCACCATCAGATCTCACTCCTCCTCTGATTCCCACTCTACTAGACCACCGCCTACCACGACTTCGCCGCCGCTCTTAGCCCCGAAGAAGTCGAATCCCTCCAATCCGACTCATTCATCGGCATCTATGAAGAACCCGTTTACAACCTTCACACCATTTGAACCCCTGAAATCCTTGACCTGGAGAAAGAAGAAAGTTTGTGGGTTGGCCGTTCTCCGTTCGTCAGAATGGAAAATGCAATCACCGACGTAATTATTTGTGTTTATGTACGATTTCTGGAGAAAGAAGAAGTTTTTTATGGGGTAATTATTTGTGTTTTTTGGTACGATCTTTTGTAGAATTTTTTCTTTTGGTGGTGTAATGTTAGTGATAATGGCGGGCAGAGGTGATGATAGTCGTGGGCATGTGTTATGGTGAAAGGGAAGATGAGTGGACTTAGCAAATTTGTCTAATCTCTTAAATCTATAATTTCAGTAAATAATAATTTTTTGTTTTTTGATCTTTCATTTTGGTTTGGGTTTCATTTGATTGTTGGTTTGACCTTGCAATTTGGTTACTGGTTTAAGTTTGCAATTAGGATTTCTGTTTTGTTTATGTTGCCTAGGGTTTATACCTGAAATTTTCTGAATTTTTTGATTTCTGTAACAATGGATGGGTGAGTGATGAAGGAGATAAATCCGTCGAACTTTCCGCCATGAAACAGCTCCTCCCGTCGAAGTTTAGATTGAGATCCAATTTGTTGTTTTTTATTTGTATTAATGTCTAATATAAAGTGATTTGATAAATTTATCCTTTAAATGTGTTAAGAAAAAATAAAATACTATTTTTAGTTACAATTCAGCTGACTAATGACCAACCAAATAGTTCCGTCAACAATTCCTGACGTTACAGACTTAATTTGTTGTAATTGAAAAAAATTAACAGTTTAATTTTTTAATTGACAAAATTAAAAAGTGAATCATCAAAGTAGAATATGACCTATAGTTTAAGGTAATAAATTATATTTAAGCCTTTTGTATTTCACCAATAAATAACATTTCTCGTATTCAATTTTGTTCCGTTCCGCTTACCCAATTGACCCACGTTCCTAAAAACCTTGCTCAAAACCCCCAAAACTCAATGGACTACTAGTAAGAGATGATCACCAGTAATCACCACAAGAGCAGACCCCATCCTGAAAGTGGTGAAAACGATTTATATCTCTAATGATAATTTCCCTCTGCACAACTTTGGATATAAACTTGATTATGGCATGGCAGTCCACACATATTCGAAGATTTTTCATGATCCGAATGGGGCTCCCAGATAGTATCCTAGTAAGACCAAACGCGAGGGCTAATCTTTCGCTATGTACCCACAAGAGCCGTGCTTTCTCATCATCCTCCACATTAAGTAAAATGACACTACAGTTGGGTATGTAACCTGCACTCTTGGTTTTCATGTTCAACCACTCGAGCATCCCGTTGATTAATTTCATATCAGGATGTGAAGAATCACCAACGCAGAAATAATGAACTGTGCCCTGGTGCTCTATCCAACTAAGTCCCGGTTCCTTCTTTACTCCTCGCTTCTTCATTTTTTTCCTGACAAAAGCTACATTATCCCACCTTTTACAGGAGGCGTAAATATTTGACAACAACACGTAGGAGGCCTCGTCTTGGGGTTCCATCTCCAGCACACGCTCGGCTGATAGTTTTCCGAGCTCAAGATCATTATGAACAACACAAGCCCCTAACAAAGCACGCCATACCATAACACTAGGCTCAAATGGGATTTCTTCAATTAGCTTCATTGCCTTGTCAAGATGACCTAATTTCCCTAAAAGTGATACCATGCAAGTGTAGTGTTCTATGCAAGGTTCAATACCATAGTCTCCTACCATGGAGGTAAAATAATTTTGACCTTGATCTAACGAGCCTGTGTTGCTACATGCTGAAAGAATGCCTACAAAAGTCAACTGGTTTGGCTTTATGTCCGTCTTTTGCATTGTCTCGAAGATCCTCAAGGCTTCTTCACCCAAGCCATGCATTGAATATGCTGAGACCATCGCATTCCATGATACCACATCTCGCATAATCATCATGTCAAACACCAAACGAGCATCCTTTATGCTCCCACACTTGGCATACATATCTATCAAAGCATTACCAACTGAAACATCATCATCATAAATAGTTTTAACAGTCAATGAATGTATTTGAATGCCTGGCTCCAAGGCTGCTAAGCCAGCACAAGCATGAAGAACACTAGAGTACGTTACCTCTGTAGCTTGCACTTGGTCTTTAAGCATCTCTGAAAACCAGTTCAAAGCCTTCTCCCCTTCTCCTAACTGTGCATAACCAACAATTATTGTATTCCAAGTCACATCAGTTCTGTTCTCCGACTCAAAAAATATTTCTACTGAATTTTCCATCGTTCCACATTTAGCATAAACATGCATGAGGGCATTGGAGACATATATATCTAAATCAAGGCCAACCTTCTGTACGTGGGAATGTATTTGCTTTCCAAAGTCCAAGTTTTTCATAGTGGCACATGCTTGCAGCACACTGGAAAAAGTAAATTGATTAGGGACAACTAATTCTTGCCACATCCTATAAAATAGTTCCACAGCCTTATTGCACCAGTCGCTCTGAGAATACCGTGCAATCATAAAACTCCAAGCAACAACGTTTTTTTTGGGGACCTCTTCAAATACTCGCCGAGCATCCTCAATATCTCCAGACTTTGTATACAAGTCAAGCAGTGCAACACCTACATATTGATCAATCTCACAACGAGTTTTCAAAGCATAGCCATGAACACTCTTCCCCATCTGAATGGCCTCTAAACCAAGACAGGCCTTGAACAAGCTCGCAAGTGTAAAATTGTTTGGCTTAAATCCCACCAATTGCATTTGAGAATAGAATTCAATCGCCTCCTTAAAATAATCATTCTCAGCATAACAAGCTAGCATTCCAGTCCAAGAAACCATGTCCTTACAAGTAATTCCATCAAAAACTCGCCTAGCAATGCCAACAAACCCACACACCGAATACGCATCAACAAGAGCAGTGGCAACAAAGGCATTTGAGTCATGACCAAGTTTATAAACCACCGCGTGAATATTCCAACCCATGTCTGCCCTCTCCATGCTAACCAACAACTTCAATACTGTAGTGAATACAAAAGGATTAAGCGAATGACCCTCTTTATGCAATCTAACAAACAACTCTATAGCCTCAAGGTATCGGAGTTTTAGAGAGTAACCCTGAATTAATGTAACAAAAGAAACCTCATTTCTTTCAAGCATTTCATCAAACAAGTAGCGTGCATCACACAATAGATAGGATTTAACATACATGTTGAGGAGAATGTTCCACGCAAATAAGTCCAAACATCCCCCTCCCTTCAAAATGTGACAATGTAGGCTCTTTCCGGTGGCGAGGTCGCCGTTTAAGATGCAATTCTGGAGCAAACCAGAATACCCATGAGAATCCAAATGTGAGGTATTTGTGTGTTCCAAATGGGCAGCAGATTGGGAATGGTATGAGAACCATCCACACTGTAATTGTAATTGTGCTACATAAGTTATTGCAGAATAAGTCCATGGCAGCCTTCGGTAATCAGAATATCTAATCATGCGTTGCGTTCATAAAGACTGCATAAAGAAGGCTCGAGGGTTAGCCAGATATGCGCTTAAAACTCGTATTGATGTGTCACAACGGTCGTGAGAATATGTTTCTGAGAAAAAACATAAAAAATAAAATAGAAAACTTAAATTTGACAAAAAATAAAAATAAATATTGTTATTAAATTTATAAAGGAAAATGAAAGAAATCTTAAGTGAATCACTTGAGCAAAATTAAACAATTTAGATCAAATCATTTACTACGAACAGATAAAGAGAAACACACGGATCAAAAAAAAGTAACCAGATACAAGCTTATACACATATACAGTAACAAGATGTAGATACAGAAACATAATCAGCTCGCGTAAACTATAAACAGATCTATATAAACATTTAGAAACATATAATTGGAGAGAGAAACAAAGAGACACCTTCGGAGGAGGAATTGAATGGAGAATCGGGTTGAATTCTGCCGCACTGCGGACTGATTGAGTGGAGCGAGAGTGAGAGAGGAGATTGGAGGGAGGGAGGGAGGGAGGGAGGGAAAACGACAACCTCGGGTTTTGGATTTTTACTCTTTTGTGTATTGTAATGTTTGTGAATGTTACAGTTTTGGCCACTATGATATGTTTTCCTTTCATTTGTTTCCACCTCTTCTTACTTTCTTGCTACGGACCAGGATCCTCTCTAAGGCATGAGAAAATATTTCGAGCTCGATTCGTACTCGTTGGACTAAAAATTCAATTTTAATTAGACTCAAAATATAAATGAATCAAATATGAATAAATTTTAAAATTTCATAAATTATTTGAACCTCCTCAAATTGTAATTTTTTATTGATACTTAGATCATATTCGTTCAAAAAGTTCAAACTGTTCGGGCTCGATTCAGAATCGGGCTCGATTCGATAGCTAAATGAACCTCAATCAAAACTTATTTTATACTCGATAAATTTTATGAATCAAATCCGAACAACTCAATACTCAGATCGACTTGGTTCGTTTATATCATTAATCATCTCTATTTCAAATAAATGGAGACTCTCTATTTCATGATTTAAATTTAAAATGTGTTGGAATATGACATCATGTTGACAGAAGAGAGAACACATTTTAAATTTAAACTATGAAATGGAGAGTCTCCATTTATTTCAAATGAAGATGATCCTAGTTCTCTTGCTACCCCCTCTTTCTTTTGGGGTAATTATAATTGAGTTTGTTTGGTTAGTTTATTTTAATTATGAACTTATTTTTTAGGTAATAATTTAAATTAAATTGTTTGTTTAGTTTTGTGGAGTAAAGTTAATGATTATGCTAAAAATTAATAAACAAAACCTAGTTATTTTGAAAAAGTGGAAGTATTAACTTTAGTTTTTAAATTCAAATTTAAAATGTTATTTTAATAGGTGTATGATTTTAGCAAAGTAGGAGTTTATATATCGAGAGCTTTCTGGACAGATTCCACATTAGCCCATATAGTTGGAGAAACAATAAAACCACAGTTGAAGGTATTCGTGTTTTACTTTAGACTCTGTAATCATTCTAATTTAATCTAAACAGAGAATAGTGTAGTAAAATGAGTTATATAATACTCAGATACACACGTATGCATACTGCGTGCTCCCATCTGATATATGGGACTCACAAATATACACATGTGTGTATGTGAACATTATGTAACTCTTTTTTATGTAATAATAGTATTGTTTTTTTTATGTGATAGTAATATTATTTAAATGAGATTTATTCTATTACTTTCAAGAGTGGTTAGCATGAAGTTATTTTGATGTCGACATACAGGTCGAGAGGTGATCTCTTTCTGCGTGTCAATACTGTATTGATTAATTAACCAAATTAACATAAAGTTAACTTTATGGTAACCGAATCCCTCGTTTTCTGTCAGGACAAAGATCTCCTCTGTTATATTTATCTTTTCAAAAATTTTACTTGATACACATTTAGTAACAAATGCTACACTTAACACACAATAACAATATTCATCACAAGTAATTATGTCTTTAGCATCGTTGCTAATTAAAAATAATATTTGTATCGTTAAATGTTTATCGAAAAAAATTGAGTGAAACGTGCACAACAAGGAATTCTAGTCGACTTTTCATATCTTATGCATTATTTTTAATTACTTATCATTATTTAGTTTCAAAGTTAACTATAAGTGAGATAATAATTAATATTGGTCAAATATATAGGGCAAATATGTAAAAATATCCCTGATATTTATTCCGAAATTCCACTTACATTTTAATTTTTTTTTTAAACTTACAGAGGATGATGGGGTTTTGATTGATAAGCCCATTTTGATTATGAATTTTGTTGATTTTCAATCAAATTTGTGAGGCTTGCTAGCCAGGCCAGCCAAGGCAGGTCTGGTCCTGTCTATTTTTTTTTTCTTTTTACTTTGTGTTAAATATTAAAGGAAAAATAAAACATAAACTAATAAAATTTTGTAAAAGTAAAACTTTTAATTACGTTGTGTCAAGTGAAAATTAATTTAATTACGTCGTATCTCAATAAATAAAGTGTCCAATTTTTTTTTAACCGCCAACTTGGTGATTTTGGGTTGCACTTTAGGTTAAAATTTAACCACGTCAAATTAATTCACAGTTATATGTAAAGTTTTATCATAAAAAATACATGTTTACTTCCACTCTTTGCTCCAAAAAAGAAGAAGCATTAATTACAATGTGATTCCTTGGATAGTTTACTAACAGATAGAAGAAGGTTGAAATCAAATATGAGAAGGCGAGATTTATGTGAAAATATCAGTTCCCTGCTTAATTTGAACTTGTGAACTTATTAAGCGATGTTTTAATAAACAAGTTATTTTTGGATTGATTGCTTGGGGCTTGAACTTTTTTTTTTTCAAATAAATTTGTATGCGGAAAGAATTCTATACAATTTGTCGAATTAGTAAATAATTATACCCACTTAGATTATTAAAAAACATGTTGGCATATTTTTTAAAAAAAAATAAAAAGAAAGCCACGTCATTATTTAAGTTTAAAAAATGACTAAATTATTATATATATATTCCTCTATTTTAGAGTATAAGGACTACTATGAAAAAAAAATATTGTACATGGATGAAATTGAAACCAATTGTAAAGTAGAAGAATCAAAATGGATGGATGTATAATTTAGCCCATTAAAATTTAGAAAGTGGTTACCTAGCTAGCTAATTGAATTCTTCAATTTTCAGATACCCAAAACACACACACACACGCGCTTGCTTTTATTATTATTATTATTATTATTATTATTATTATTATTATTATTATTATAATATTTGATTCAGATGATTTTATTTTTTTCAAATTATTTGACGTTTAACATGATTTAAGAAAATTAACTACAATCTTTTCAAAATTATTCAATTTTCAGATACCCAAAACACACACACACGCTTTTATTATTATTATTATTATTATTATATTTGATTCAGATGATTTTATTTTTTTTCAAGTTATTTGACGTTTAACATGATCTAAAAAAATTAACTACAATCATTTTAAAATTATCCCTCATGAAAAATATTACAGATGAGAGATAAATATAGTAATTATAACTTATAAGAATTTAAGAATATTATAAATAATTAATTTTATATTTTATGCTATACAATCATCATCATTTTCTTAATTCTTGTCCACAACTTCAAAACATCGTATATTATGGACACGAATGAAGTAATAATTACTCACAAGGAAGCAACCTACAAATACAAAGTGGTCAAATTTAATAAAAGATGTACTCCCTCCGTCCCTAATTATTTGATATTTTAAAATTTTTCATTTATCCTTAATTATTTAACGTGAATTAATAACAATTTTTTCAAAATTACCCCTATTACTCTACCTATTTTTTTGATACTTTAAACTCTTCCTCTCTCCTTATCCCAACAAAAGATTTAAAAGTATTATAGACAATTGAGTATTATATTTAATGCTTTCCAACCATTATCTTAATTCCTGTGTCCACCTCTAAAACGTCAAATAATTAGAGTCAACATGTAATCAGAGTCATTTCAAGCACTATACACTAGCAACAAATCTAGATGATGCAAGCTGGATATTAAGGCAGACACCCTAATCCATCGACTATGTAGTATTATACTCACTTGTGAATATATATATATATATATATATATAAGTTTATATGAGAAGTTGAAGCATTCTTGTCAAGAGAAGGGGAATATGACACTACAGGAGATGCAATTTGACAATATAGAGAAGCGAGTAAAAACAGAAATGAGGAAATTATGTTCAACTGCATGCAGACTTTGTTGAAGATTAAATTTTTAAGGACTGGCCTGGATTAATTGTAAATAAAACACAAGACAGAAAATCAAGCACAAAAAACTTCACCTCCTAAAATAGTAGTTTTGCATGAAATCTCAAAAAAATATATTATTTCAGAAGACAAATCATTCATTATTATATCCACAAACTCTCAACTATCCGCTCTCGACAAGCAGAAAGGAATTTCATACAAAGAATTTCACTACCATGTGCTTGTCATCAAATGCAATATCATCCTGCAATGAGAATTCAAGTCGGAATCATGATCCCCTACATCTTACTTACTTTAAATATCATATAGTAATGGCTTAGCTTGTCATAGACAAGAATTTCTGAGAAGCACAAACAAATAAAGAATTGAGAAACATTATTGTGATCACTTGTAATTTCACATGACAAGAAGTTAATTGTACACAGTCCAACTTCCACAGAACAACTATAAACCCTCTGGTTATACAGCTGAAATTGTTTCAAAAAGTGAGGGTAAATTGTACACCACTACTGAAAGAAAAAGAAAACAAAAGTAAACAAGATTTAGAGTTGAAAACACACTAGAAAAATTTATTTTGAAAGTTTTGTTACAAGGGAAGAAGCTAAACCTGCCGTAGTTAAAAGACCTCAACAAAAATAAATAAATAAATAAATAAGAACCACACAAAAACAAAACAGTCCACCCAACTAGCATTGAAACCCTGAAATACATTAGTAAGTTATAACTAACAGAGGATTGAACAACGTGTCAATGTGATTTAGGAGTTTCATGAAAGATTTCAAAACTGGCCGCAACTGCCATCTCATAAAGCAAGAATGGTAGAAATTATAATTTCAAACTGACACTTTCAGTTTAAATTTGGTGAAATTTTTTTTGTGTATTTGTCCTAGTGCAAGAATTTCACTCTGCCAAAATGCTACCATCATTATATCATATACTAAAATGAAGTCAAAATCAAACATGCTATCATACACCTTACACTGCATGGAGTATGCAGCAGGTGATGTTGAGTGTGGAGATATAAAAAATTATAACAATAATAATGTGAGTAAAGAAAATAGTACTGGTCAACATTATCCAACAACTAGGATATTTCATCGATGCAAACAATGAGCTTACCAGCCAGCACAACTAAGGTTTGGGTATATGCTGAGAATCAGACCATAACATCAGAGCTGCCAAAAGAGTCATTGTAGCAGTTTCCACTCTGAGGCGATGTGGCCCAAGACCAACAGTGGTTGCTCCAGCTTCTACGATCAAATTTAACTCCTCCTCTGTGAAGTCTGCAATATTAAAATGACCATCATTAACACCACTGATATTAGCTATTCCAAAGATGACATCTATACCACATCAATTCTTTGCTATTCAAAATGAAGCATTCATGGTCCAAACTGAAGTTCCTTTATATGCTCTTAACCTATTGGTGAAATACTAAGGCTGAACTAATATCTTAGCACTGGAAGCCTAAGACAATGTCTAGGCCCGGAAGCCTCTAATATGTGCTTAATAATTTAGTAGTTACTTCACATCAATAAAGTTAAAATATGGAAATTTGATATTAAACTTTGCGCGTAATTAGGCATCCAATTGGTATGAGAGCAAGACTCAGATACAGTATCTCACTCCCCCCAGATATAGATGTTACTCTCAGGTAGTACTGTGCCTCTATCCACAGTGCTGTCAACTTATTTATGGAGGGGGAATAAATTGGTACACATAATAGCTATTCCTGACTGTAGTTGCACAAACTTGAAGTGCAATGACTTTGGCCGAAACCCGAGTCCAAATCAGATCAAGGCTAAATTCAGTAGTCCAAATAGTATAAACTTGGGTGATCTTGACCCACCGCAGGCCCACCCAAAAGGACTGTTAGTATTTATGGTAGTATAGTTAAGCCTTATACACACACTAATCAAACCCACATGCTCCGATGTGTGACTGGGGTATTACATGTAGTCTTTGGGACAACATTGTCTTTAGGACTATTCTTTCTGTCATTTGCTATTGTTCATGTCAATGTACTCAAAAGTCAACGACTTATATATGTTAAGTATACAATAAACAACAAAGCCTTCTCAAGTTAAGTACATAAAGGTCCTACAAACCCACAAACTACCTATGGTTCAACTTATTATATGATGACAGTAGTTCTTAACTGGGTCAGGTTATCTATAAACCAGTAGAACAAAGTCACCTTAAGATATTTTTTTGCTCTGTCAAAAAGATATTATATGTCCCATCAAACAAGAATTGCTCAAGAATCTGTCCATAGAGAGAGACGCAAGCTACAGTGTGATGAGTACTAACCCCCTTCTGGTCCAATAATCATTAAGCCAGCAGATTCCAAATTAGAGGAAGTCAAAGCACTGATAACAGGATTAGCCTTTGCTACAGCCACCAAAGATAACTTTGACTGGGTAACCTGGAGCACAGGAAGGGGCATACAAGTTTAATAAATATGGAAGGACAAATGTTATCTTAAGATTTACTGCAAGAACAATTTAAAGAAACTATGCATTTGTTATTATGAGCAAGGTACACTACAAATTTTCAGGTGTTTCTCTCAACTGCAAGAAGAACAACATTTGACAAGCCTCCAATGCATACAATGTAAAATTCTACTCACAATAGGTAAAAGGCCACAGATTTTACTAGGAGGGTTTAAAGTCATTTCATGCAGCCGTTGACCTGTACCAGAGCTTTAACATTTCAATAAATAATGATACTGGCATTCGAAAACAAAACTAATGAATAAGTCGGTCATATTTCACATCATTCAAATGCTTCAAGGAGGGGGAGAGAGAACAACGGAATCAATATTTACATTGTTTAGTTGCAGCTAGAATGACTCTTTGCAATCTGTCCACACGATTTTCTGAAATTGAAGGAGAACGTTCGGTTAGCAGAGGTGTTACACTTTTGGCTCCCAGCTCCTAAGACATGGAAAAATGTTAGAGGAAATAATCTGCAACTAAAATGAAAGCATAAGTTTCACAGAAAAAAACCCCACAAAGACATCATACAGTGCATTTCTCTACAAGCCAATCTGCACGACCACCCTTCAACGTACCTATATAGTTGGAGCTTAGTATATTACGCCAAGGCACATTCTCTAAAGGGAAAAACTACTTTTATACATGGTCTACAAATGATCTCAAAAACTCACCAAAAGCAGCAAAGACATGCCATTCTGTGGTGTGAGGAGATACTACTTTCGGATCCTCCAATGCCACAAAATCCAGCCCAGTGCGGTCAACCTTCTGTATGCAGCCTTCAATTAGACCTCCTTTCCCATTAAAGAGCTCTATCCTTTCAATTTTTGATATATGATGAGGGAAATTTTAACAAACCAAAAGTAAGCAGGGTATTAAATATTATTCAATCAAAAATTATGAAACTATATTCAACTTTGTAGCTTTCGATATTCCCAACAGATAGGCTTTAGTTTCAATAAAATTAAAGTTAAATCCATAGTCCATAACATAGATTTTATAGCCCGTGTTTTATATTTAAGTAATTAATAATTAATCTACATTTGTCATTCTGCAGGTACGATATACTTATTTCCTCTTAGGCTCTTACCATTACTCAGATGACAACCTCCAATCATAGGACAAGTCAGCTCAATATAGAAATATCATATCAAGGAAAGTAGAATTCTACTTCCGGTTTCATTAGTGATCTAAATCATTGAAGAGATAACATTATAACTGGAACCAAAGCTTGAAACTTGTAAGGTTAATGCTACCATTTACAAGGTTTTCTTTTTCATCTCCAAAAAATTCTTTTAGCACTAAAACAAGTTTGAATGGATATTAGTGTTCGATTACTGAACAAGACAGTTGTTTTTAAGTCTTTTCAATATGAAGCAAAGATGGAACTTCATGTTGTTAAGACAACAGCAAAAGATTCAAATGGGTATCTTTTACAATAATATTTGGGTTAAAAGCATAAGACAGACCAAGAATCTCTTAGTAATATAATAACTTCCGCTATATTAACAGAGATTAAGCCGCAGTAAGAACTTTTCTATACTTACCTATTGTAAGAAAACAGAAAAACAAAGTTTTCTGATGTCACAAACATAGTTGTCACAGCGCCATAGCGAGTTACGGCGCCATGGCTAGTCACGGCAGTAACTGACCCCCAGGACGCCTAGGCGATAAGGCGCCCGCCTAGAAGTCCATAAGGCGATAAGTCATTAACAATAAATCAGTGTTCTAAAAATCTCCGCCTAGGCACCCCCTTGGCACCTTGCCTAGGCGCTAGGCCCCCTGGCGCCTCACCTAGGCCCAAGGCGACAAAATATCCCTTCGTGAAATTAGATGGAAAGTTTTTTTATTTTAATAACTATCCAAACCAGATCTTGATATATTTATTTTTCTAATGATTTACCATATTCATAATACAGGTTGTAGCATATCAAATTACAACAAGAAGTGAACAATATCAAGTCAAAATGGATAATTTTATTATAGTTATAATTTTTTGAATTTGTACCAACTTCAAATTATATAAATGATGATACATTTGAAATATTTAGTTTAATTCAACATAATTCTTAAATTTATGTTTAGTTTCTTAAGTTTTAATATTGAATTAAATTCTTGAAATTTTAAATTTTATTATTTAATAGCAATCTCGTTTATGAATAAAACTAATACGTTAAAAATATATTTAAACTTTGAACAATTGCATATTTGTGTTTGAACTTTAACATTAGCAATATGGATGTGTTTGAACTTTAAGTAAATGCCTTTATTATCTTTATTATAGATTGTTTTGTTTGGATAAATATAAGATAAAATATTAAAATTGGCTTAAAATAAAAAATCTGGCCCAGGCCCCGCCCAGGCCCCTAGGCGCTAGGCCCCCCAACCATCTGCCTAGCGTCTTTTAGAACATTGCAATAAATAATTTATACATTTATAATTATGAAATTATTTTCATATATATCAAGACTATTAAATATTATTAAAAACAAAATATACTTTAATTATTTAATACAAAAGTATGTGTATGAATTAGTACATTTAATTATTAAAAACAAACAAAAGAAAAATAAATAAAGATATCAACAAAGATAGATATTAGTAGTTTTTAAGTTATTAAAGGTCATAGCCAAACAAGCCCTAAGATAAGTGGCAGCTAGCTGTCTTCCATCAGAAGTCATTTGCTAAAATAACCAAGCCTTATTAACATACAAGGCACCACAATACACAAACTTCATCACCCATATGTAGTATTAGTGTTACTCTCCACTAACCAAACACCCAAATACAAAGTAAAACAAAACAATACACAACTCTCTCTCACGTTAACACAGAAGCCAGCTAACTAGTAACTGCTAAACAAAAACCCAGCTAGCTGCTAAACGAATTTGCTACAAGGATCGTCTTCACCAGGAGAGGTTGGTGGGTGGTTCTTTCACCCACGCGAGGATGTGAAACAACATAAAGGTCACCGATGATGTCACTTGCCTCCTCACACCGACGCATGAGATCTCTGATCGTCATTGGACTTCTTCTACTGCACTCGGATTTCTTGGATCTATCCATTTATGGATTTCGTGAGTATTGTTAACTTTGTTTGGTGCTGTTTTTGGACATTTCTCATGTGTTGAGCTATCTGTCACCAAGGCGTGACCTCTCCTAGCGACCTGTCCAGCGCTTGGACGACAGGTCGTCTCCCAGGTGACGCCTTGATAACTATGGTCACAAGTGTTTAGAATGTCCATTAATACTTGGATAACAGTACCGAATTTAAGGTAAGTTCAACTAAGAGTAAGGAAATTATGAGTACCTATCGTTCATTTTCAACCTTAGAACCTTAGTCATATGCCAGAATTCATCGCCTACCACACGAAGAAGATCACCCTGCACCAATAAAAATAACAGTTTGTCAGCTATCTTCAATCAAGCCTGATCCAAATGAAATTGTAAGAGATGAAAAAACACAAATCAGATATGGTCATAATGCTAAGTACCATAGTTAAATATAACGCTGACGAAATTAAAAGTAATACACAATATTATGTTTATCCAAATAAAAGTATTTGACCTCAATTTAAATTGAGCTAATCATCCATATTCTATACCATGAGGATAATCAAATTCATAAAAAAGAACAGAAAATAGGCAGAATTTAAATTCTCAACAACAAAACACAACATAGCTGTTGAAAGCAATATACAAAAAGCATAAGCTTCAAAATTTCATCTCCTAGTAAATTCAGTAGGTTTCACATGCACCAAATAGTGAATACAGAAAAACCATAAAACTTCAAACAAACAAAATTACAAAATCAAATAACAATGTTAAATAAGTACAGATAAATATATAGGGAGAGAAAGTACCTTAGAAGGTGGGAGGACTTCAGAGTAAAAGCGAGGGAGACCACCACGAGATTGGTTAGAGAAATCTGATGATGAAGAAGAAAATGCTCGAACACTCGCCGACCTTCGCCATGAACGGTTCAATATCTCTGCGAAACGAGGGATCCAACCTAGGGTTTGCATTTGTGAGTGCCCTTTGCCTTATCTTTCACCGCTTGTTAAAGGATTCGAAATCTCAAATTACATGGCCAAAATTTGAAAAGGCGGTTTTACCTTTTTGCAACGTTGAAGGGTTTTAGGTACCAAACTGCTGCGGTGTAGTTTAGGAAAACCGATATTTCTAGTACTCCCTCCGTCCCATCCCTCCATCCCATAATGCACGTGTATTAAAAAAATTATTTAATACTATTATTTATTAATTAAAATTGGTGTAAAATTTTATCACTATCATTTACGAGAGGTTGAAAACTATTAATACAAGTGAAAAATTTCTTGGGACAATGAGAGAAGATAGAGGTGATATAGAAAAGTAAATAATTTATTCTCCTAGAAAGTTGTAAACCATAAATAAATTGGGAAAAAAATTTCCTCCTAAAACGACAGTTATTATGATATGGAGGTAGTAACTTTTAACATGTAGATTCTATTATCAAAATTTTTCGTGTGGCTATACATTTATAGTAATATTTTTATTATAAAAATATAAAAAAATTATATAAAAATATTAATTTCCTATAGTTAATTCTATTTTCTAATAAAATATTTTTGTCCTAAATTGATACCCCTTACTTTCAAAATTAAATATATATTTTTAATTTGAGCTAAAATTAATAATACATTTATAATTTTATATAATAAAGTAAAATAAAAATTTTAATATGTTATTATTTACTCTCTTTCCTCAAATAAATAATTTAAAATATAAATTTCATGCAAATTAAAAAAATTAAATTAGAAAATAGAATATAGAATATAGAATAAGTATCAATTTTACTTATTATGAAATCCAGTGGATGTCAAAATATTAACATGGTAAGAACATCTCCATGAACTTCTTCAACAACTTTGAAATACTCTACATCAAAAAAAATCTTTTCCAACAGCCTCTTCAAATTATCAAGTAGGTCAACAAACATTATTCGCTCTTCAAATCAATCTACAATTAAAGGCTAAAAGTATTTATTACACTTGATAGGTTTGATGTATAACTCATTAAATTAAAAAGACTGATGAGACACAAAATATAAAAGTAACAAATAATATTCTTCAAATTATCACTTAAATCAACAAACATTGATTTGAAAAGATTTTTTTTTATTACTACTCTTGGATATGCTAAGGGATAGCATAACTTATCAAAATTCTAAAATAACCAAAAACCCCAAAACTACAAAAACCAAAAGCAACTACCACTACATCCTTAGTTTTAACATTTCTTTTGCAGCATGTTCACAAACGCTTGGTGAACATAAAACTACTCATTCATTAACTCCATCACCATCGTCACCCTCTTCAAACCCACCTCCCATCTCACAAATCCGATCCCAAACCTCCTCCCCCACCGGAACAACCGACAATCTCGGCTGCCTAAACAACCCAAAATCCTTAATTTCCCCATTCTCCTTCATCTCCTTCAAATCAACCGGCCTCCTCATCTCTCCAACCGCCCTCACATCCACAGCACCATTATCATCCTTTTCGTTGGTGTACCACTCGTGCACGACGGAGACTACGCCGACTATGCGGCGGGCTTTGTTACCGGAGTGGTAGAAAAAACAGAGATTACCGAGGCGCATGGACTTTAGGTTCTTCTGGGCTTGCTTGTTTTTGACTCCGTCCCAGTTTGATAGGCCTCCGTTGGCTGCTTGGTCCTCCCATGACCACTGTCCTGGCTCTGTCTTCAAAAGCAGAACTGCTTCTTTTTCCCCATATTTTGCAACTATTGGTTTTGGGGGATAGGATGATTGAGAAAAAAATGTTAAAAGGGGAGGTGATTATTTATTGGCGGGAGACATACGGCGCCAAGTTTCCCATTGGAGAAGAGTAGCACATTTTAACCCCGTCCGAACGGGGTTTGGGCCAACCCAATCTGGTTCCATATCGACCCGAATTATTGTACAGCCCATGATAACAATATATCTAGTATATAATCCAATGTATGTATCCTTCAATTCCTTCAAGTCTGGACGTGGACGGGTTATCAAAGTCAAAATTGGTTGAGGCCTCAGTTTTGGAATTTTACAACTATCGTTACCAATGAGGTCCAAAATTGGTGGTACTAGCAGCATTTTGGCAATAAAGTCTAAGAAATTAGTAATCTCAACACATTCCACAAACAGCAATAGATCATAGATGACTTCAAAGTGTTTAAATTTTGTTGACCAGTTATATATGGGGTCCACACATGATTGACTGACTGACATAGCATCCCCTGACTGAAAAATCAAGGGTCCTTAACATTAATATACAACAATTAAAAAGTAATTATAAAAATAAAACATACACAAAATAATTACAAAAATAACGCAATTCATATTAATAAGGAAACCTAAAATTAAGGAGAAAGATCTGCCATAACTAATCATTTAAATTCAAATATCTGGGATCTAACCACAAAAACAAATTCAAATTTTATAGGAAAGACTGCACAAATTTTGTACTTTACAGGAGGTGGCGAAGACAATTTTCAGAGGAGGTGGAAGCTTTAGAGGAGATGACAGCGCCGGAGGAGGTGGTAATGGTGGCTTCAGAGGCGGCGGTGATGGCTATGGAGGAGGTAACAATGGCGGTGGTGGCGGAGATGGCGATGGTGGCTCAAGTGGTGGTTACACAGACGGTGGAGGTGGAGGTGGAGGCTGGGGCGGTAGTGGCGGGAGCAACCATTTTCTGGTAGTAAAAGGAAATTCTCAAGATACTGCAGAGGAGAAGATCGTTAGTAATGTCATGGTAACCAAACTTTTATAACAAGATAACCAAAATTTTTATACTAAGGTAACCAAACTTTTATACCAAGGTAACCAAACCTTTGTAATTACCAAGGTAACCAAACTTTTATACTGAGGTAACCAAACTTTTATATTAAGATAACCAAACTTTTATACCAAGGTAACCAAAACTTTTATACTAAGGTAACCAAACTTTTATACCAAGGTAACCAAACTGTCATACCAAGGTAACCAAACATTTATACCAAGGTTACCTTGGTATGAAGGTTTGGTTACCTTGGTGTGAAGGTTTGGTTACCAACTGCACTATGAAAAAACTGATGGTGTGGAGGTGGATTGGTTACCTTGGTATGACAGTTTGGTTACCTTGGTATAAAAGTTTGGTTACCAAACTTTAATACTGAGGTAACCAAACTTTTATACTAAGGTAAACACCAATCAACAAAAAAAAGTGATCATAAATTCATAATCAAACGCACATTTTGCATAAAATTAAGATCATAAACCCCAAATGAATGAAATTAAAGAGAAAATCTTAAAAACTGGTGCTCAAGAGAGAGAGAGAGGGGTAAAATAGAAGTACTTACAAAAACAGAGTACAAAAAAATATGAAGAACAATTGGAAGAATGAAAGAGAGAGAAAAAAATGGCAGAATAAAAGAAAATGGAAGAATTGACGTCTTCATCTTTTATACAAAAATGACAGAAATGCCGTCTTCATCTTTAATACAAAAATGGCAGAATAGAAGAAAATGAGAGAGAAAATGGCAAAATGTCGTCTTCATCTTCTCTCTTCACTGGTGTCTTCATCCTCTCTCTTCACTCTTCAGCTTTTGTCTTTAAATATGAAAATAGAAAAATAGAATTGCAGTGGCGTACATAAAATGGCAGTAGGAGGAGATGAGAGAGAAAATGACACCTACAAAAACTAATCCCCTAAATTAAGGAATCCTAATTACATTGATATTGCCATACCAGTCATTACATATTAATTCCTTAATTTAAGGACCTTTAATTATGTTAAGATTGAAAATAAAAATAAAAAAGTGTAATACTTTTGTAATTATTTTATAGGTGTATGATTTTTATAATTATTTTAAAAAATGTACTACTATATATAATTTATCCAAAAATAAATATTGTAAACGACCATATGCATATGGTATTGGTAGGTAGTATTAGTATGTTTGATCATTCTTTGTTGAATTAAGATTTTAGAAGACTAGTAGTATGCCTAGCTTGATAACTAATTTCTCTCTACCAAAAAAAAAATATATATTTATCATTTGAGTTTAATTTTAGTTATTTTGTGGAATTTTAAAATTCAAATTTAAATTGTAATTTATTTTAATTTTTAAAATGTTTTTGTGTACTTAATCAAACTTTTTATGTTTTTTTTTTGAATTGAAGCCCCACTTTTGAGGGAGTGCAATATATATAATTCATAATCAAGTACATAAACTCAGTCTTAAAACTAAACCACTAGGCTAAAATTTATTTGCAATAAAACTTTTTATGTAGTTTACACTATTAACTATTGCCTTAATCAACTTAAATAAATTCACATCAATTTTAAATTTTAAGATTTCAAAAATTAACGATGACAAAAATCAAATTGACTTGTTTTTAATTTGTGAAATGAAGGGAGTATATATAATCATTAATACTTTTTAGGCATGGTCTATAATAATATTAATTAAAGATAAATTTAAGCGTGAATTAAGTTTGTGTTACAAATGAAGTGAATATATTTTGCAATAACTTAATAATTAGTCACGAACCGATGAATATATAATCACACGTAACTTTGAGGAGATTTAAAATAAAATGCTATCATTACATTAAGAAGTGGGGAACAAATAGAGTTGTTTTCCTTAATTATGTGGAGCCTGTGACCCAAACTTTTGTTACACTCCATTGCCAAAAGAAATATATATATATATATATATATATATATATATATATAAATTTAACTAGACAAAATAAATATATAATCTAAAAATGACATATATATTTAATTGTGCTTCTGCCCCTGCGTGTAGATATAATCAATATGGGCCGCAAGCGTTCTCCTCGTCAAGCATTCTTCTTCTCCAAGTCCCGAACAATTCTCTTCGGCATCAACCTTCACTTCTTCATCATCCTAAAAATTAAAAAACAATTAAATAATTTGATTTTATAAAAAATATATATATTCATATTTAAATAAATATGCTAATTAATCTGATGAAATTCACGTACCACGTGTCTGTTTTTCATCTCGTGAAATGAGGGTCCGGCCCTGGCAGTGGCCTGAGTTATCGTCAGAAAGAGGAGAAAGGCTATCATGCAAAGGTTTGTAAGCTTAGACATTTTATTTATGACAATTAATGGAGAAAGAAATGAGGGGATCAGAGACTATATGGGAATATTGTATTTATAGAGGGTGTTAAGATTGGAGGGGCAAATGTGGAAATCAAAAGAAAAAATTGACCAATTTGTCGGAATTAAAAGAAAAAAAAAATGCTAAAATTAAGGGTGGCGATGACTGATCCCAGAAATAGGATGGCCTTTTTTCATTATGGTTGAATATTAATTACGAGGAGCGAGGTCTTAATTCTGGAAATCTTGGTTGTGCGCTTCTGGATGCATGTTAGCCTTAAGAGCAAAGAGAAAATATTTAAAATGTATGAGAATGATGTCATATTCCAACACATTTTAAATCCGGACCATTAAATATGAAATGGACTTTTTAACTTTTATTACCACTTGATCCATTTCTTTTTAGATAGTGAAATTAATTTTATTCTTTTTTATTTGTCGTTTGTAGATTTTAAGAAATTATTAATGACTTAGTTTACCATATCATATTATCATCTTTTTCAATGAACTTTGAAGGTGATCATATTGAGATTTTATACTCATTAAATTAATCAATCAAACAAAATATTAATTATAATTTATAATATTTGTGTTTTCTCTTAAAACGTCAATTAAAATGGAGTAGAGGAGGTAATATCTGGTGAAATTACTTCATCAAACCTGTTCCACCAAAAAAAGAGAGGCTCTAAGTTAACATATTGATGATAATGTCATTATGAGTCATAAGTGTCACTTAAAGTTTAAAATTAATGTCATTATATCAAGGGTAAAAAGAATTTGTTAAATTATCACATCCTTTTATTTAATAGACCCATTTTTATATTACGATTTCCCTTGATATAAAATTGATTTACTTAATTAATAATTAGGCGGTTGATATATATTGATAGAGCGAAAATGAGTTTTTAGATTTATTGATATTTTTATAATTAATTATTTTGACAACACTTAACATGTTAAGCAATATTTATTACTATGACAACATCATTTTTACCCTTCTTACGCCAATAATTAAGATAATTAAGTAAATGATGATTCTCATATATATTTGTCTATGTCATGTTACGTAGAACAGACGAAAGCTTTAGACTATGTTTTAACTTTTACGTGTTTAAATTTTGTCAACATGCATGCATTCTGATTAGTCTCAACGCTTAGAGACATCTGCCGTGCATGTTTGGCTGTACAATCGCACGAAAGAATAGACCCAGTATCACTCATTTATATATATATATATATATATATATATATATATATATATATATATATATATATATTAATCCACCTGTTAATGCACCTTTTCTGTTTTAATCAATTTGGGAACTAATTTAGACTCATTAATTGATTGAATTTATATTAAATTAAAAGTGCATTTGATAGTCCTATTAAAAGGAGATTAATAGAGAGTAATATATGATTTAAGTAGAAATTATATATTGTGTTTTAATTGTATCCAAAGTGGAGAATATGAAAAGGTTCATTGTTGTTTAAGAAAACTATTTTCTTTAAGTCCCACATTAAGTAGGAATAAAACTATTTAATACTTTATAAGTATATGTGGAATGGTTTAATTCATTAGTGGTACTAAAGGAAAGGCTTGAAGTTGGTCACAATGACGTGGTGCAAAGCACCACCCGCCCGCGACCCGGGAACCGTGGTGCGGGTTTGGGTCGCAAAGTCGCATTGGCCGAGCCAAGAGTCTCTTTTTAGCATTGAACCAGAATTAATAAACTTCATTAATGGTTAAACAGTTTTTTGTTTAATCATTATGGGATGCAAAACTGATATGTGTGACAACCCCAAAATAGGTCCATTCCATCCAACCTATTCTGAGTCGCCAAATACATGGTACAGAAAATAACTACAACTTTATTACAATAATTGTCGTGCAAAATACAACAACACATATGTTGTGAGCTTGGATACAAATATATACCAAATGTGACTCATGTTCCAACCGTGAACATCACCTCACAATAACACCTTACATAAAGGTATAGTCAAAAATTGTTTTAGAAATTAGAATCTTTTGGAAGTGCTCAAGGAAACCTTCGTACATGGGAGGTCACGCGTCTAGGTTATGATAGATATCATATGGCCACAGAATTATCCTTGGTTGATCCAATAGACCCCAAAGAAAAACGAGAAGATTACTATCATATTCTTCCCAATGGTGAGTCTTCCCTTGACATATCATTATCTCTACTGTCTCTAATTGAGAATTATACTTTAAACAAACACCAAGATTATATAGGTAGTGTTCCTATATATACTCAGCAAGTGGATGAGCACAACCCTGTCTTATGATGACACGAGGTTGTATGTCATTAGACATCTTGTATGATAGTAACAAAACACCCTTCCAACGTTGGGTTCGCTTCACCCTAGATGATTCCCCAAATATAACTACTAAATGATGACCACCGTTCTATTCCCTTGTTACCCCCGCTCGACCCAGCTACACTCTTATTACCTGAAAAGAATTGTGAAGCAAAAGGGTGAGCACAACTAGCTCAGTAAAGAATATCATGACTAAAGATAATTAAATTATCAATAGCCTTCATCAATAATAAATCAGAGATTTAGAACATATGGTAAATGATAAAAATTTCAACCATAGTTGCAGTGGAACGAGCAATCCATTAGAAGAGTCAAATAGACTATAAAGTCTATTATCTTCTCCATGTTAAAAATCCACCAACAATATTTTATCCATGTAACATCACTCAACAGTTCCTTTCTACAATCATATGAATAACTCATAATCATAATTGTGACTATAAATTTTTCTTCGCACCCAGGACGAAGAATATTTTCATCACCTGTCTTTACCTGAAACATCAAAGATCATGGTTATACCAAATCACAGTTCCTGTTTATAATCATACTAACAAATCCATCTTTGCACTACGGGCCAAAGATATTCATCAACAAACCATCTTTGCACTACGGGCCAAAGATATTCAACAACAGTTCATCTTTGCACTACAGGCCAAAGATATTCATCAACAGGCCATCTTTGCACTACATGCCAAAGATATTCATCAACAATTCATATTTGCACTACAGGCCAAATATATTCATATCTCAAAGAAATATATAATCATTTTAGAATTTATATAAACAATAATTATAACCATGTTGATCAATTCACCTTTGCACTTAAGCTTAAGATATTCAATTATAAATTCAATGGTCATGATCATACCAGTCACAATTCAACTTTGCACTACAGGCCAAAGAGAACCCTAGTCATGATCATACCAATAATCTATCCATCTTTACACTCCAGTGAAAGAGAATTTCAACATCAGGGTTATAAAAATGTTATATATGATAATAAAATCAATATAATCAACATATAGATTTAATCTCAAGAGTAATATTCGTAACTCATGAATAGTAACCCTGACGCAAAAGATAGAAATTCTACAATAAAATTCATACCAATATTTCGGTATAATGATATTGAAAGAATAACATTACTTAAATTTATAAACAATTTATTTTAATTGTTTACACTTTACTAATTAATGCATTTAATCATCATAAAATGCCAACTCTTACAATTTCATCATCAATAACCAAAACCCTCATCAAAAATATGCATATACCTCATATAGGATTCTCAAGCCATAAAATCCTATTTTCCAATTTTCTTTCTTCACAAAACATATTTAATTCATTTACTCATAACTAAAACATTTTCATGAAAAATACCAAATCAGTTCCAAAAATATTTCTTTTCTGGGATTTAGCATAATATAGTCCCATAGTGAACATATATTTTTCTCAGAATTTTTAAAAGTCATTTACTATTTTTCATATGGCCAAAATAGCCGAATATTTAGACATTTATCAAAAATTGTACTTTTGTCTAAAAATTCTAAAATTTACAGAGTATACTTCTATCATATACATGTACTCCCAATAAAAATTTCATCAATTTTGGAGTTAACCACAAGGAATTATAAGCGGTTACTTTTAAAATAGTCTTTTCTCATAAAATTCATAACTCTCAATCTATACATCCAAAAATCACCATTTTTGGACACAATCAATAAAACTCATCAAAATATCATTTCAAATTTTTCCAGAATTTTTAAAGTTCAGAAAAATTACGAAACTGAAAATCATAACAACCCTTAAAATCCCTTAATATCCCTTACTATCCCTTACAATCCCTTACCTCAAAGAGCAGCACTTCAGATTGGATATCGGATATGACGCTGAAGGAAACTCGCACTGATGAATAGCAACTCACCAAGTATCTAAATACTCACAAAATACACTCAATAATCTAGAGAGAGAAAGAGAGAAAGCTTATGTTTCTGGTGTGATTTTCAATTCTAACTTAGCCCTCTATTTATAGGAAAATTTTGGTAGGTTTGACCTGCAACCTGATGGCTTTACCTGCTACTATTCCCACCCACCACATTTGAAATATAATTCAGCACATTTCTTCACCAACCACAAGTGGGGCCCACCAATTCTAGAATTTTCCACCAAAATGATAAACTCCAAAAATTCAACAATTTCTGAACCAGTCATCTCGTAAAATTCATAACAAATCATACGTTCATTTTTAACGGTTCAAAATTTGTGGGCATATACTCAACTTATATATGTATAACATATCCAAAAATTACCACGATCCAACGGTCGGATTAAAAATTATAACCCCCGCAAAATATCTCAAAAACCCTGATTTTTAATACCTCCATTCCGACAAAAATACGGAAAAAAATCTCAACATTAACTCCTTCATTTTTTAACCACAAAAATATATCCCTCATTTATATCCACATAAAATAAATATTTTCTTATCATATGAATCAATAATTAATTATTCACAAATAATATTACAGAATCACATTTATGACAACCAGGCCGTTCCCAGGAAAGAGGGGGCTTTCCAATAAGGATTTCTCCTTACTAGCGCGCAATTAGATGACCAAACCTCTCCTTAGACAGAACTTTCTAGTCATTGCCAATAATGCTATCTAATAATATTATTTAAATAATATGAATTATTGATCTGATAATAGAAAATACTGTGCAGCAACAATTATTGAAACAACAATAATATAAAATTTCAACGTAGCAATTATTGAATCAATAAAATAAAATATTGAACAGTAATTACTGTAACAATTATTGAGTAGTGCCTTCTTACGTAAGAATCAATAATTTCAAAAATACTATGCAATACCGTGTGCTACTGTGCAATAACGCGTATTACTGTATTTTAACCACCGGGTATTCCAACAGTGTTAACGGTAACAACTACGCCGTTATTTGTAAAAACTCAAATTTGTCATTTTCCTTCACCCGACAGTTATTCGTTATGGGGCCCACAAATAGCTGCGCCGTCGTACGAATATTCTCCGACAGAAAGAATATTCCACGACCAAACGAATATTCCCCGACAACAATGATTATTTTATAACCACTTGCTTATTTTGAAAAAAAATTCATATTTCACCCATAACTTTAAAATTTTATCAATTTAATCATTTACTGAATAGAAAAATTGAATACTTTTATTTCATAAAATTCGGGGTCTTACAATCTCCCCTCCTTATGAAATTTCGTCCCCGAAATTTACGTACCTGGTATTTCAAAGAGTTGAGAATACCTTGCTTTCATTTCAGATTCCATCTTCCTTATCATCATGATTTCTCCATTGCTCATCTCTTGTATTTCAGATATCTTTCTAAAATACAGCTTCAAAACAAGGGTTAATTGAACAAATTAACATATCACATAATATCTCGATATTATGACTGACCAACAAATAAGCTTAGGTAGGACACACTAGCAAAGGATTTACTCATCTCTCCCCTCCTAGTTTTATTCCCCGATCTCCGCCAGAGATCATATCCCTAAGCTCTGATACCACCTGTGACAACCCCAAAATAGGTCCATTCCATCCAACCTATTCTGAGTCGCCAAATACATGGTACAGAAAATAACTACAACTTTATTACAATAATTGTCGTGCAAAATACAACAACACATATGTTGTGAGCTTGGATACAAATATATACCAAATGTGACTCATGTTCCAACCGTGAACATCACCTCACAATAACACCTTACATAAAGGTATAGTCAAAAATTGTTTTAGAAATTAGAATCTTTTGGAAGTGCTCAAGGAAACCTTCGTACATGGGAGGTCACGCGTCTAGGTTATGATAGATATCATATGGCCACAGAATTATCCTTGGTTGATCCAATAGACCCCAAAGAAAAACGAGAAGATTACTATCATATTCTTCCCAATGGTGAGTCTTCTCCTTGACATATCATTATCTCTACTGTCTCTAATTGAGAATTATACTTTAAACAAACACCAAGATTATATAGGTAGTGTTCCTATATATACTCAGCAAGTGGATGAGCACAACCCTGTCTTATGATGACACGAGGTTGTATGTCATTAGACATCTTGTATGATAGTAACAAAACACCCTTCCAACGTTGGGTTCGCTTCACCCTAGATGATTCCCCAAATATAACTACTAAATGATGACCACCGTTCTATTCCCTTGTTACCCCCGCTCGACCCAGCTACACTCTTATTACCTGAAAAGAATTGTGAAGCAAAAGGGTGAGCACAACTAGCTCAGTAAAGAATATCATGACTAAAGATAATTAAATTATCAATAGCCTTCATCAATAATAAATCAGAGATTTAGAACATATGGTAAATGATAAAAATTTCAACCATAGTTGCAGCGGAACGAGCAATCCATTAGAAGAGTCAAATAGACTATAAAGTCTATTATCTTCTCCATGTTAAAAATCCACCAACAATATTTTATCCATGTAACATCACTCAACAGTTCCTTTCTACAATCATATGAATAACTCATAATCATAATTGTGACTATAAATTTTTCTTCGCACCCAGGACGAAGAATATTTTCATCACCTGTCTTTACCTGAAACATCAAAGATCATGGTTATACCAAATCACAGTTCCTGTTTATAATCATACTAACAAATCCATCTTTGCACTACGGGCCAAAGATATTCATCAACAAACCATCTTTGCACTACGGGCCAAAGATATTCAACAACAGTTCATCTTTGCACTACAGGCCAAAGATATTCATCAACAGGCCATCTTTGCACTACATGCCAAAGATATTCATCAACAATTCATATTTGCACTACAGGCCAAATATATTCATATCTCAAAGAAATATATAATCATTTTAGAATTTATATAAACAATAATTATAACCATGTTGATCAATTCACCTTTGCACTTAAGCTTAAGATATTCAATTATAAATTCAATGGTCATGATCATACCAGTCACAATTCAACTTTGCACTACAGGCCAAAGAGAACCCTAGTCATGATCATACCAATAATCTATCCATCTTTACACTCCAGTGAAAGAGAATTTCAACATCAGGGTTATAAAAATGTTATATATGATAATAAAATCAATATAATCAACATATAGATTTAATCTCAAGAGTAATATTCGTAACTCATGAATAGTAACCCTGACGCAAAAGATAGAAATTCTACAATAAAATTCATACCAATATTTCGGTATAATGATATTGAAAGAATAACATTACTTAAATTTATAAACAATTTATTTTAATTGTTTACACTTTACTAATTAATGCATTTAATCATCATAAAATGCCAACTCTTACAATTTCATCATCAATAACCAAAACCCTCATCAAAAATATGCATATACCTCATATAGGATTCTCAAGCCATAAAATCCTATTTTCCAATTTTCTTTCTTCACAAAACATATTTAATTCATTTACTCATAACTAAAACATTTTCATGAAAAATACCAAATCAGTTCCAAAAATATTTCTTTTCTGGGATTTAGCATAATATAGTCCCATAGTGAACATATATTTTTCTCAGAATTTTTAAAAGTCATTTACTATTTTTCATATGGCCAAAATAGCCGAATATTTAGACATTTATCAAAAATTGTACTTTTGTCTAAAAATTCTAAAATTTACAGAGTATACTTCTATCATATACATGTACTCCCAATAAAAATTTCATCAATTTTGGAGTTAACCACAAGGAATTATAAGCGGTTACTTTTAAAATAGTCTTTTCTCATAAAATTCATAACTCTCAATCTATACATCCAAAAATCACCATTTTTGGACACAATCAATAAAACTCATCAAAATATCATTTCAAATTTTTCCAGAATTTTTAAAGTTCAGAAAAATTACGAAACTGAAAATCATAACAACCCTTAAAATCCCTTAATATCCCTTACTATCCCTTACAATCCCTTACCTCAAAGAGCAGCACTTCAGATTGGATATCGGATATGACGCTGAAGGAAACTTGCACTGATGAATAGCAACTCACCAAGTATCTAAATACTCACAAAATAAACTCAATAATCTAGAGAGAGAAAGAGAGAAAGCTTATGTTTCTGGTGTGATTTTCAATTCTAACTTAGCCCTCTATTTATAGGAAAATTTTGGTAGGTTTGACCTGCAACCTGATGGCTTTACCTGCTACTATTCCCACCCACCACATTTGAAATATAATTCAGCACATTTCTTCACCAACCACAAGTGGGGCCCACCAATTCTAGAATTTTCCACCAAAATGATAAACTCCAAAAATTCAACAATTTCTGAACCAGTCATCTCGTAAAATTCATAACAAATCATACGTTCATTTTTAACGGTTCAAAATTTGTGGGCATATACTCAACTTATATATGTATAACATATCCAAAAATTACCACGATCCAACGGTCGGATTAAAAATTATAACCCCCGCAAAATATCTCAAAAACCCTGATTTTTAATACCTCCATTCCGACAAAAATACGGAAAAAAATCTCAACATTAACTCCTTCATTTTTTAACCACAAAAATATATCCCTCATTTATATCCACATAAAATAAATATTTTCTTATCATATGAATCAATAATTAATTATTCACAAATAATATTACAGAATCACATTTATGACAACCAGGCCGTTCCCAGGAAAGAGGGGGCTTTCCAATAAGGATTTCTCCTTACTAGCGCGCAATTAGATGACCAAACCTCTCCTTAGACAGAACTTTCTAGTCATTGCCAATAATGCTATCTAATAATATTATTTAAATAATATGAATTATTGATCTGATAATAGAAAATACTGTGCAGCAACAATTATTGAAACAACAATAATATAAAATTTCAACGTAGCAATTATTGAATCAATAAAATAAAATATTGAACAGTAATTACTGTAACAATTATTGAGTAGTGCCTTCTTACGTAAGAATCAATAATTTCAAAAATACTATGCAATACCGTGTGCTACTGTGCAATAACGCGTATTACTGTATTTTAACCACCGGGTATTCCAACAGTGTTAACGGTAACAACTACGCCGTTATTTGTAAAAACTCAAATTTGTCATTTTCCTTCACCCGACAGTTATTCGTTATGGGGCCCACAAATAGCTGCGCCGTCGTACGAATATTCTCCGACAGAAAGAATATTCCACGACCAAACGAATATTCCCCGACAACAATGATTATTTTATAACCACTTGCTTATTTTGAAAAAAAATTCATATTTCACCCATAACTTTAAAATTTTATCAATTTAATCATTTACTGAATAGAAAAATTGAATACTTTTATTTCATAAAATTCGGGGTCTTACAATCTCCCCTCCTTATGAAATTTCGTCCCCGAAATTTACGTACCTGGTATTTCAAAGAGTTGAGAATACCTTGCTTTCATTTCAGATTCCATCTTCCTTATCATCATGATTTCTCCATTGCTCATCTCTTGTATTTCAGATATCTTTCTAAAATACAGCTTCAAAACAAGGGTTAATTGAACAAATTAACATATCACATAATATCTCGATATTATGACTGACCAACAAATAAGCTTAGGTAGGACACACTAGCAAAGGATTTACTCATCTCTCCCCTCCTAGTTTTATTCCCCGATCTCCGCCAGAGATCATATCCCTAAGCTCTGATACCACCTGTGACAACCCCAAAATAGGTCCATTCCATCCAACCTATTCTGAGTCGCCAAATACATGGTACAGAAAATAACTACAACTTTATTACAATAATTGTCGTGCAAAATACAACAACACATATGTTGTGAGCTTGGATACAAATATATACCAAATGTGACTCATGTTCCAACCGTGAACATCACCTCACAATAACACCTTACATAAAGGTATAGTCAAAAATTGTTTTAGAAATTAGAATCTTTTGGAAGTGCTCAAGGAAACCTTCGTACATGGGAGGTCACGCGTCTAGGTTATGATAGATATCATATGGCCACAGAATTATCCTTGGTTGATCCAATAGACCCCAAAGAAAAACGAGAAGATTACTATCATATTCTTCCCAATGGTGAGTCTTCCCTTGACATATCATTATCTCTACTGTCTCTAATTGAGAATTATACTTTAAACAAACACCAAGATTATATAGGTAGTGTTCCTATATATACTCAGCAAGTGGATGAGCACAACCCTGTCTTATGATGACACGAGGTTGTATGTCATTAGACATCTTGTATGATAGTAACAAAACACCCTTCCAACGTTGGGTTCGCTTCACCCTAGATGATTCCCCAAATATAACTACTAAATGATGACCACCGTTCTATTCCCTTGTTACCCCCGCTCGACCCAGCTACACTCTTATTACCTGAAAAGAATTGTGAAGCAAAAGGGTGAGCACAACTAGCTCAGTAAAGAATATCATGACTAAAGATAATTAAATTATCAATAGCCTTCATCAATAATAAATCAGAGATTTAGAACATATGGTAAATGATAAAAATTTCAACCATAGTTGCAGTGGAACGAGCAATCCATTAGAAGAGTCAAATAGACTATAAAGTCTATTATCTTCTCCATGTTAAAAATCCACCAACAATATTTTATCCATGTAACATCACTCAACAGTTCCTTTCTACAATCATATGAATAACTCATAATCATAATTGTGACTATAAATTTTTCTTCGCACCCAGGACGAAGAATATTTTCATCACCTGTCTTTACCTGAAACATCAAAGATCATGGTTATACCAAATCACAGTTCCTGTTTATAATCATACTAACAAATCCATCTTTGCACTACGGGCCAAAGATATTCATCAACAAACCATCTTTGCACTACGGGCCAAAGATATTCAACAACAGTTCATCTTTGCACTACAGGCCAAAGATATTCATCAACAGGCCATCTTTGCACTACATGCCAAAGATATTCATCAACAATTCATATTTGCACTACAGGCCAAATATATTCATATCTCAAAGAAATATATAATCATTTTAGAATTTATATAAACAATAATTATAACCATGTTGATCAATTCACCTTTGCACTTAAGCTTAAGATATTCAATTATAAATTCAATGGTCATGATCATACCAGTCACAATTCAACTTTGCACTACAGGCCAAAGAGAACCCTAGTCATGATCATACCAATAATCTATCCATCTTTACACTCCAGTGAAAGAGAATTTCAACATCAGGGTTATAAAAATGTTATATATGATAATAAAATCAATATAATCAACATATAGATTTAATCTCAAGAGTAATATTCGTAACTCATGAATAGTAACCCTGACGCAAAAGATAGAAATTCTACAATAAAATTCATACCAATATTTCGGTATAATGATATTGAAAGAATAACATTACTTAAATTTATAAACAATTTATTTTAATTGTTTACACTTTACTAATTAATGCATTTAATCATCATAAAATGCCAACTCTTACAATTTCATCATCAATAACCAAAACCCTCATCAAAAATATGCATATACCTCATATAGGATTCTCAAGCCATAAAATCCTATTTTCCAATTTTCTTTCTTCACAAAACATATTTAATTCATTTACTCATAACTAAAACATTTTCATGAAAAATACCAAATCAGTTCCAAAAATATTTCTTTTCTGGGATTTAGCATAATATAGTCCCATAGTGAACATATATTTTTCTCAGAATTTTTAAAAGTCATTTACTATTTTTCATATGGCCAAAATAGCCGAATATTTAGACATTTATCAAAAATTGTACTTTTGTCTAAAAATTCTAAAATTTACAGAGTATACTTCTATCATATACATGTACTCCCAATAAAAATTTCATCAATTTTGGAGTTAACCACAAGGAATTATAAGCGGTTACTTTTAAAATAGTCTTTTCTCATAAAATTCATAACTCTCAATCTATACATCCAAAAATCACCATTTTTGGACACAATCAATAAAACTCATCAAAATATCATTTCAAATTTTTCCAGAATTTTTAAAGTTCAGAAAAATTACGAAACTGAAAATCATAACAACCCTTAAAATCCCTTAATATCCCTTACTATCCCTTACAATCCCTTACCTCAAAGAGCAGCACTTCAGATTGGATATCGGATATGACGCTGAAGGAAACTCGCACTGATGAATAGCAACTCACCAAGTATCTAAATACTCACAAAATACACTCAATAATCTAGAGAGAGAAAGAGAGAAAGCTTATGTTTCTGGTGTGATTTTCAATTCTAACTTAGCCCTCTATTTATAGGAAAATTTTGGTAGGTTTGACCTGCAACCTGATGGCTTTACCTGCTACTATTCCCACCCACCACATTTGAAATATAATTCAGCACATTTCTTCACCAACCACAAGTGGGGCCCACCAATTCTAGAATTTTCCACCAAAATGATAAACTCCAAAAATTCAACAATTTCTGAACCAGTCATCTCGTAAAATTCATAACAAATCATACGTTCATTTTTAACGGTTCAAAATTTGTGGGCATATACTCAACTTATATATGTATAACATATCCAAAAATTACCACGATCCAACGGTCGGATTAAAAATTATAACCCCCGCAAAATATCTCAAAAACCCTGATTTTTAATACCTCCATTCCGACAAAAATACGGAAAAAAATCTCAACATTAACTCCTTCATTTTTTAACCACAAAAATATATCCCTCATTTATATCCACATAAAATAAATATTTTCTTATCATATGAATCAATAATTAATTATTCACAAATAATATTACAGAATCACATTTATGACAACCAGGCCGTTCCCAGGAAAGAGGGGGCTTTCCAATAAGGATTTCTCCTTACTAGCGCGCAATTAGATGACCAAACCTCTCCTTAGACAGAACTTTCTAGTCATTGCCAATAATGCTATCTAATAATATTATTTAAATAATATGAATTATTGATCTGATAATAGAAAATACTGTGCAGCAACAATTATTGAAACAACAATAATATAAAATTTCAACGTAGCAATTATTGAATCAATAAAATAAAATATTGAACAGTAATTACTGTAACAATTATTGAGTAGTGCCTTCTTACGTAAGAATCAATAATTTCAAAAATACTATGCAATACCGTGTGCTACTGTGCAATAACGCGTATTACTGTATTTTAACCACCGGGTATTTCAACAGTGTTAACGGTAACAACTACGCCGTTATTTGTAAAAACTCAAATTTGTCATTTTCCTTCACCCGACAGTTATTCGTTATGGGGCCCACAAATAGCTGCGCCGTCATACGAATATTCTCCGACAGAAAGAATATTCCACGACCAAACGAATATTCCCCGACAACAATGATTATTTTATAACCACTTGCTTATTTTGAAAAAAAATTCATATTTCACCCATAACTTTAAAATTTTATCAATTTAATCATTTACTGAATAGAAAAATTGAATACTTTTATTTCATAAAATTCGGGGTCTTACAATATGTGATTATTATATCATTTATTTTGCAAATGATTCTTTAATCATATTTCAGTTATGAAACTGAATAGTCTTCATCTTCTTCCTTCTATCATCTTTACACAGTAGCATATATTGAGGTTCAAAGTAAGTTGCTATTGCTAAGAACTAGTACAGACTTGACATATATCCTGGAGGTGAATTGCTAGTAGCCTTTAGCAAACCTTAGTGGTAAGGGACAATAAACACCTTAAGGACAGGGAATACCCGTGTCAAATCCTTGTTTCTTTTAATCTGTATTCATTTTATTTTTCACCACCAAACTAGAATTAATTATAATTAAAATTAAAATTGTGTTGATCCCAATTATTGATTGTTTCAATTGAATCATATATAGCCGATCGAGTGATCCGATCGATTTCCCTAGCTAGCTATATAAAGACTTTCAATTCTTTTTCTCAAATTCCATAAAATAAAAAAACTTTTTTCTTAGGAACATGATTATTAATAAGTATCATGAGATGCTATTGAATAATTATCGTCTCAAAATATAAGTTTTATTTGACTCTAGCTTCTTCTCTTTTTTTTTACGCGTAAGAATTGAAGGATGTAAATATGATCACTTGGTTCATTGTCTTAAAGCGTGATCCCTATGCATTATATTCCATGATTATGAATAAACTATATATATGCATGCTTTATATATATATACGGTCCGGATCTTAAGCTCACCCCTTATCCAACTCACCCGAGCTCACCCCTCTTTAGCGACGGACCCGGCGACGGTTCTATCATACAACCGTCGTCTATACTTTTAGCGACGCTATATGTTATCCGTCGCTAAAAGTATAGACGACGGTTGTATGACCGAACCGTCGCCGAGTCCGTCGCTAAAAGGGGGTGAGCTCGGGTGAGTTGGATAAGGGGTGAGCTTAAGATCCGGACTATATATATATATATATATATATATATATATATATATATATATATATATATATATATATATATATATGAGAAAATTGAGGATAGAATAAATATGTTAAAAGAAACGACAACAATTAATCAAGCATGCATGCATGCTGATGAGATACGATCATTGAATAAATAATAATGGATGTGGTTCAAGTATAGCAACTTGAAGAGAAATGAAAGGTAAAGAGAGTTTAGTTGACCCTGGCCCTATATATAATTAATTAATTAATTTGCAGTATGGTGGGGTTGGTTTGAAAATTGAAAAAGTAAGAATGTATATATGATATATAATAAATGAGCATGCAATGACTAGCTAGGCAATTTTGATGATGATATAATTAAATTAAAGGTGAAAGAAGAAAGAAGCTTCTTTGGTCAGCATTAATTTTATGAAAGATATGGCTATGGTTCATCTAGCTAGCTAGCTTTAATTCTGTCCTGTATTTTTAATTGTCACGAGTGTTGTTCTCTCATAAACAACAAAGGCAAGGCCCGGTCGATGCATCATTTTCATGTAATTATATGAAGTTAGGAGGTGGTTGTTTGTCACAATACTTGTAGTTAGGGTTCACAGTTCTGTGGGGGTCTAGGTCTTGTTGGAGGGCCAACCATATATTTTCATCTATTAAGAGTACTGCCTTCTTGCTGTTGGAAGAAGGCAACCATTGCATAGTATCATACATCTGTACTTCATCTTTAATTTATGATCAATAGATATCCATGGTAATCCTTTTCTCCTTCACACCTCGCCCTTAAACTTTAAGATTAATTATGTCATCTTAAGGTGTTGAGATATCATCTTATCAACATTCATGAATGATAAATTACAAATTAATTTGTCGAATTGGAAAAATTAAATACTACTTATATATATGGACTAGCTTTGTATAGGCGGTTAAGGTCACGAGTTGGAGTGAGTATATTCATCCCACAAAATTTTAGGAAATTTTAAATCGAAGAGATGAATATAATTTTGATTAGTATCATTTTGAATATTACAAACTATTATAAAATTTATTATTGACTAAATTAAAGTTTGAATCCTAAAATTTATAAAGTTATTGATGTTTGCACCCCCAATATTTAAAACGTATATGAGTGTACTTTAAAGTTCTTTTCGATGTACGTTTTAACCGTTTAAAACTGAAAGTGCATTTTGTTTAGCGCAACGAACTTAGAAATACATTTTGTTGAGTTAAAAAGAATAAACATTTTGACCAGTTCAAACCTTAGAGGGTGCATTTTATTTAGCATAAAAGATTCTTCTTACATGCGTTTTAAATATTGGGGTGTAATTCTCAATTACCCTACAAACTTTGAGATCCAAAATGTATTTTAATCTTTATTATTTTTACGGTCTAGAAGAATTTATTTTCATGAATTAATGAACTACATAAAATTCAAATTAGAACCTTTTTTTTGTTGCACTGGATGTAGGTATTAGAGATCGATTGTGCCACCAACGCGCTCAAATATCATCTATTTGTAGATCTATCTTCTAGATTGTAAGCTTAAATTAAATTAAAGTCAACCAAATAATCAAATATATATATGCATGCTGTGACAATGATAAAAATAAGTAGTACTTCAACTCATATTTACTACGTATTTACAATCCATGCATATTGACTGCATGTTTGGGCAGCAAATAGTGTCAAGCTACGTACGTTCCAGCCTATATATATACATAAATGCTTTTAAGGCCATGCATGACCTTTTCCCATATTATATAATTATGACACATTTGATGAATTTGTTTACGTGTATTGATTTGGATACACAGATCGATATATATATATATATATATATATATATATATATATATATATATATATATACATTTTTGGTCAAAGAAAAGCAAAAATTCGTTACTCCAATAAATATAATTGAAAATCTGTTGGAATTTTAAGCTGAAGAAAGTCAAATACGACTCATATGCATGTATTAAAACAATGAAAGCCTGTGATTTTAGCTAGCTAGCTAGCTAGCTAGGTTTTATTTTTAACTGTATGCATGGTAACCATAAAACTAGCTAGCTTCTTTTGGTTGACCGGTGCAGTGCAGTGCAGTGCATTTAGGTTATTGTTAGCTTGCCACTGACATACTGGGTCAAATTTTAAATGATTACTAGCAATCTCAAATGAAATTAAAGTCAAAAAGGATTTTTCACACATCTTTGCAGCGATCATGGTGGCGTCAGGTAATGGTGGTGGTCGTGGTGACGGCGGCGGAGGAGGGTGGGGGTAATGGTAGTGAAAGGAGACCATTAGGATTATGATACAAGGGTATAATGGTCAAATTCAATTTCTACCACCTTGAACTGAATATCAAGAAAAAATGAAATGAATTTTCCCTCGATTGAAATTATCCAATTTGCCATCATGACTAGTCAAACACATTTTATTTTATTTTTTTGTTATTTCATCGAAATAGCTATCCAGTCCTAAATTTCTTCCATTCAAATGCAACAATAAGATATTCTTAAATTTCTTCAATTCAAATGCAACCTAAGAGGCTCGGACAACGATTTAAAAAAAAAAGAGACTAATTTATTATTTTTGGTATGATTCTCAATTTCTCACCTCCCGGTATCCGGCAACCATTAGACTCCAACTAATCCGAAATCAAACTATGGTCGGACTCACAAAAAGGGAGCTCTCTAATAACGTCTGTTTTCTTGCTTAAGAAGGAATACTAAGCTTCTTTCACTCGGCCCAACCAAACCAAACCAATGTTGGTAAAGACTAAATTACTCGGCAATATTATAGAACTAAAATGAGGACACACTCACATGGGTAAATGCTGTTGGACAACAGGGGGATTCTGGAACTGCCTGTAAAATGAATATGTACCATCCAGATGCACGTACGTGCTGTGACATTAGATATTTGATTTCACTGAAAATTCACAAGGAAGTAGACATCATCACAGGTATGAAAATCAAAACACTCTTCTTCTTTTGTATTATTAGTATTATCATGGAGCACCTCCTTTCGACAGAAGACAGATTTCGGTAGGGATTATAATATCTGATTATACAAAGTATTAAATACTCCCCAATTTCAAAGTCATTTATTATCCTAGGACTAATAGTCCAAAAATCAAATTTTAAAACAAACAAAGAACATGAGATTAATAGTTCAATCGCAAGTGTTATCCTTACCAACAACATGGTGAGTATAACACTATCTATACTATTGAAAACAAGAAAGTACAATCATAATTAAAAACTGTAAATCAATGTCCGCTACTATTAGTAGCGGACGTAACACATCGTCCGCTAATAATAGTAGTAGACGTGAATTAATCTCAGCCGTTTATTCCTATATTGAACAACAAAGATAATGAGTCAATACAGTATCGACACGTGAAATTAACTGCATGGTAACCGGATCCACAGAGATGAGAGTGTATGCTCGTTTTTGATCAGTAACAAATAAATACTATATATATATATATATATATATATATATATATATATATTATGATCAAATTATATAACAAAGGGAAAGATTTAGAGATTTTCCCATCACTTTCCATTTTTCTTTTTTGTCTTTGTACTCACAAAATAATCTTTAGATTTTGTAATCCAGACTTTTGCCTGCCACAAATCAGTTGTCATATTCCTCGGCTTTTCCCTCTAGCTCAAGTTAAAAGACATGTTTTTTCTAATTCAATTATTTCCCCATGCACATCACCTTCTCTTCTCCTAACATCTAAAAACTAGTCAGGAAGGTGAAGTTTTTCATTCAGTTAAAACACCAAATCACTTCATATTTGCAGGTTCTGAAGGACTCTACGACGTATAAAGCGATGCCACGAAAACGGCTGGCTGACCTTCTAAATGAGCAACAAGAGCCTTTTACACCAGATATGTACAACTCCAGAAGGTATGTAGAGAAGAACTCATCTTTAGATTGTGAAAGTAACAGCAGCAACCAGAACGGTTCAGGCAAGACCCTGAAGGGATCGTGCAGATATGATCGCATAAAAATATTAAGATCCCAAAATAGTTTTAGAATCTTGAGATTGATAATCAACAAGTTCATTTCCTATAGAAGATGCAGCATACATTTCAGTCGCAATTCTAGAGCTCAAAGACAGGGAGATCAAGTTCCTAAGACTGTAGTAGAACACCAACTTACTGCAAGGGAAAAATGCTTATCCAATTCGGATGGCAGTGCTGAAGAGAATTTTCCACCTGAAATAAATCATTGCTCACCACTTCAAAGCACATTTGGAACTCTGCAAATCCAGAATTTAGAGGTAGGATAATTAAAACCCTGCCTTCTATTTTTTACCATGGTAGTCTAAAGGATCTAGGTTTCACCTAGTTTCTTTCTATTTTCAGCAACTACTAATAATTTAACTGTTTCAAGCTCCCTTATTTACAATGTCAACAGGCTGTTACAACAAAACACCAATGCAGATCAATACAAGCCAGCAAACAGCTCACACTAAAACTACCACCATGTAACGGCACTACACCACTACATAAAAACAGTCGACTATTCCTGAATTGATCAAACATAATAATGGTTATTTTGTTTTTGATGTATATACAGCGGAACATTCCCTCGTCACAAGAAAAGAAGCCCTATCAAGTGGTAGCCCTTCTATGCCAACAAAAGCTACAGAAAATTCCGCATTCTCAGATTCTCTACCCAACTTACCACCTAGGAAACATAAATTTTATCCAACACAAGATTCATGGGATATCAGGTCTGCCTCCTCCAAGAATGTGGAAGACGGAGGAGTCCTAATACAAACAAAGCAGGTTTTACTTGACTATGCAACTGAAGCTATAGACATCCATGGAAAGCAGGGAAAAGGGGGGGAAAGTATTAGAGAAATGTTAGAACATGAAGAGCTTAGAGAAATTATTTACAAGCCAATCTGCTCATGGAGAAAGGAATCTGGAGACCATAAAATTATAACTGAACTGATAGATTCGGATTTCTCTAATGCACTAGAGAAATGGAGGCATTTCCAGAAAATAAACAGGGATACTGAAATAGAAATCGAAAATGCCATCTTACACGACTTTGTCACAGAAATTATCAGCTTAAGTTAATACTAAGGCAGAGTTACGAAAATTCGTAGTTGTTTCATCCAACAACTTCCTCCTCTCTTTTCTCTCTACAAGTCCTCACCAACAAGATAACGGAGATAAGTAATTATAGGGCTCCTCAAACGTATACACACACGTAACAAATTCATAGCTATTCATCCAACGAACTAGCAATTGGATATGAATACAAAATTCTAGTATAAATGTTTTAAAAAGCATGAATTGTTTATTTGTCTATTCCATTCTAATAGCCTATACAAAATATGTGCTTTAAATGGAGCAAAAGCAAGGCTATTCCACAAAACATAAAGAATCATGGGTAGAACAGTATTACATGTGGTATGCCAAAGCCAATACTTGTTCAAAATGACTTTTTCCCTCTTCCGCAAATTCTAGAAAGACCTCTTTCAAGAAATCCCATACACCAAATGCACACCATGGGAACACAATATCTTCTTCCCTCCCTGCCAAATAATAATATACAATCCCACCATGGGAACACAATATCTTCCCTCCCCACAAAACAATAATATACGAATCCGCTCCACCAAACCTCCTCCAAAACAGCCAACAAAGAATCAACCTCCACATGTTCCCACTCCTAAAATGCCTCCCAAGTGCCGGCTGCCACGAGGCTCCCATTTGTAACCTACATAAATTCCACCACCGCAATGGCAAAAAGATTTGGGAACCTGTTACTATCCAACTCATGGGTCAAAGCCAATGCCAAGCCAAATTTTCATCCCCTCAATGACCATATTGACAAATAATGAGAAAGTCTCACAACCCCAAGAAATAGCCTTCCAAGTACCGGCCCCATTCAGAAACCACCTAGAAACCGTATGAAATGTTTAAACCCCTACCGCTATCTACAAAAAACAAGGACGTACACATCTATCTTTTCTTCAACAAAAACACAAGGCAACTAAAAAGGAACTTCAAGCTCAAGTTGTCGACAACATAACGAGTAATAGAAAATTCAAATGTATGCATGAGGCTCAGTTATTCTCCAATAGCAATCAGAAAGACTTCTATTATAAATTCATACAGTCCTCGGACAGTTCTTTTATCTAGGAAAATGTAGTACTCATAGTAAGGTCCAAAAATTTTCCATCACAAATTTTAGTAAGGTTGTCAACATGGAAAAAGACTATGAGGACAAAACTAAAGGCAGACAAGTAATATATCATTAAGCTCACATGCTGGTTAAGAAGATTGAAAATTTTCACCCACTACAATTCGAATCATAAGTTTCACTGATCTGGTTAATGATATGCACGAAACTATAATAAACAATGTACTAAACTATAAAATAAATATCTTTGTACCTCCATAAGATTGATCTGCTAACTTTATTTCTCAAATGATGTAGTCTATATAGCCAATCAAGACTTCCAAATCATGATAGGCATCATGCAGCTGCTAACTCTAAACCACTGTTCTTCCTTTTATAAATGCAATTCTTCAAAAACAAAAAAAGTTAGTTTGCTAAGGGTATTTTTAAGCCTATGTACGCAGAACAAGAAACATCATTCTTCTATTTCTCTGGGAGATATTAGCATTGCAATAAACCTAAACAATCACTTAGAAACTGCAAGCAATGAGTTAGAGACGATGAATCCAGTAAAATCATGCATTAAACACAGATAATATATTAAGCATCGAGAAATCAGAGTATCATCATCGGGAAAAGACTGATTGAATATCAAATATCAATAACCACACAAGTTTTCTCTTTAGTCTTTCAATAATATAAATACTGACATGCATGCAAATATGTATAGTTAGTTCTTACAATAGAGCTTGATAAAGCCATTTTGCATATCTAAATCTGTCACGCAGATGTCCAGCAGTTCATAACAATGAATTCTTTCAGTGATTATGATCTAATGCCATGTCTTTGATTCTAACTCTGATATCATTAATGGACAATAATCACTAACAAAACCCATGTCAAATTCAAGGATTTGTGTTACTTTACACCAAGCAAGACTGGTGGATGGACATTCTAGAAACGGGAGAAGTAACACCTGACAAGTTTATTCAGTGTCTAATTTTCTTTCAAAAATTTTCATCTATATCTCGGACTATGTTTATGGACTCCAACACATGTCAGCTAATTAATTTGGGAGCCAAATTCCCCTTGATATCAGATTTTAAGACAAAAGGAATGGAAAAAAGGTTCCAATGAGTCAGTTTTAGTTATTTACAACTTTAGAAAATGAAGTCTAATACATCATGTTTTGCATATGTAAATGAACTTCGGGTTTAAATTTCAAGCTTAATTGACTCCAAATTTTTATGTTTCTATAAACTTCGACAAGTTAGTTCTATTTATTTGGTGACTACTGACAAATATCATCTGCTGACTACTGTTACTTTTCAAGTCAGTTCTCTAGGCCATGACTACAAATTAATTCATCAGATCCAACATTCAAATGAATCTGCTAGTCGTTCAAATGATTCACTACCACATTTCCCATGAAAAATTACAAGTTAGATATTAGTTATACGCGTCAACAACCTATTTGAAGCAAATGCAGATACCAGGATTGCAATACTGCAAATTTGATCAAGATTTCTTTTAAGAGAAGAAATATATCTAGTCAGTCTGAAGATATTTACAAAAAGTTGACGAGAATAAATTTATCTGTTAATAAGAATACAACTACCAATTACCAAATTTCACCATCCTCACCATTCTGCTCTTCGTAATTACTATTCCTATGAGAGCTATTACGGTGATCTGTCTTGTGTCTCTTGTGCCTGCTATCATAGTCTGGTTCAGAATGCTGCTCCATCTAACACAACAAAAGCTCAAATCTGTTCACCCTTCAATGAACGGGCGTAATCATTCTTCATGTCTAAATGACAATGTGTATATAATACACACAGACACACACACACACACAAACTAAAATACCTGCTTTGATTTTTTGTTGTCGCTGCTATGCCTGTGGAAACTCTTTGAGCGATCTTTCTCTTTTTCATCAAAACTCATATCATCCACAGAACTTGGATGCCGCTTTTTATGTTTCCTGTCCTTATCTCTTCCTGACCTTCTGTTCTCTTCAAAACTGTAGGATTCCTCCCTATCACCATTTTCACTGTCCATTCCGTCCTTTTTAGCTCTCTCTTTCCCTTTTCCTCTCTCTTTATGCCTTCTCTGTTCCGACTTTCTCTTTTCTCTATCTTTTCCCTCTTTATCCTTTTTCGCCTGCAAAATAAAGAACTAAAACTCATATCTATGTATCCATGCTTCTAATACATATAATATTAACCATCATCAGAAGCAAGAGATATTACGTTTATGTAGTTTGGAGCTTCATGTATTATCATGCTATCAATATTATCAGGTTATATGTGAAAGTAGAATGCATACAAACCAATCATGTTTGATGATAATGCATACAAGTCAATCATGTTTGATGATAATGCATATACTTTGTAAACAATCTTATTCATTTATTAATAAAAGAATTATTTAATTAAAGGCTTTTACTTTATCTACATGGTATTGTTTTAATAATATGTGATAAACCCATAGTTTTAAGCAATGCTTTTAGAATCATGACGAGATCATGCTAATGAAATTTAAATTCTTAGACAGCTTAAAAACTAAAATCTTCCCAATCGTTGGATTACTAAAAAGGGGATTAGTGAATCCGGATTGATTGATACATACATTGCTTTCTCATTGGATGATGATGATTGATCTCATGATCATTTGTGTTGAGACACTTAAGCAAGTATGCAAGTGTTTATTGGAGAATAAGTTCACTGAACGTGCCTCGTTAAGGAATACCTAATGGAGTTTACTTGTCTGTCAATAGAAATTCCTGTATCATCATAGTATCTTATGTATGATAAGTTATACTTTGACATGTCCCTTAAGACTCTTAGGGTATATCAAAAGGTATGCTTGGGTGTAATAAGTTATTTATGGAGATAATGAATGATCAATAAAAAATCTACCGCTTCTAATAAAAGGAGAGAATGTCATATGTGATTCGATAAATGACAACCCGGAAATCCTTGACCAAGGTGGAATGAAATTAGAAAGGAATTTCTAATTTGCATTATTTGGAGTTGTGCATTTGTAAATTGAAATATATATAATTAAATAAAATAAGACTTGACAGTAATTACATATCTTATATTTAATGGGGACATTGTATGATGGAAGGATTGAATTGTACGATAACTATTAACTCAAATGTTCTTTTATGATTAATGTTGAAATCTATATTATCTGGAAAGTCGTTGATCGCTAAGGAGGCTTATCCTTATTGTAGAATATATATTATTTATTTAAATGAATTAATAGTTTAATTTATTTATTTAAATAAGATTATAATTGTTCTAATTGATTTATTCACAACCAGTTTAATATGGAGAACCTAAATGCTCACACCATAAAAGGAAAATATTTATTTAAGAAGTAAATGACATAATCATAATAATAAGTTAAGTGTATTTAATTTAATCTATGGTGATAGAATAAATTAAATATCTTAATATTTATTATTTAATATTTTGAAAATATTAAGTATAAATTAATAAGAGGAGTCTTATTATTATTACTGTTATTATTAAGCTAATTCCTAAAAGGGGTTGAGAATTAATTAATATAGGTACTCTCATATATTCCTAATAATATTAGGAGGCTAATTAATTAAAAGAGTTTAATTAATTATTTCTAATTGGATTAGGAGCCTAATTAATTAATGGAGTTTAATTAATTAAATTAAAGCCCTATTTCTAAATGGTTTAGGAGGGTTGCCTACATCTATAAATAAGGTCTTATTATGGATTAGGGTTACACTAACAATTCTAAGAGTTAGGAGAGTACGTATATTCTATAGAGATAGAATTAGGGTTTTGCCAAACACCCATCTTCTTGAATAATTGTTCTTCTTTTGTGGATCACCTTTAGAGGCCAAACGCTTGGGTGGTTAACGTTGATCAAAGGAAGGAACTCAATCCGGCGAATTTAAGGAGACTACGAAGAAATAGGGGTTAAACTCGTATATAGGAAGCTCGATAAGAGTATGAATCTGATTCTCCTTTGTTTTGTTTAGATTGATAATTAAGCACAAAGTATGATCATGGTGATGGTGATGGTGATGGTTTGTATGAAAAATTTAAAAACTCATTTTATCGCGCTTCCGTACCGTTTATATGATTTGATTGTATGATCGCGCTATATACAAACCTAACAATATGTACAAGTCTGCAAGATGTAACACATATGAAAGGAAAGGAAAAGCTACCCCATCGGGCCCATCCCATAATAGCACGAATATTGGGCATTTAAGTAAGCATATATTCTAGCAAACCAAAGGCAGGTATACAGAAATCTTATGTGATATTTTGGGTTCTTTTTCAGTAAAATGATCACACAGTCATGCCATATGTTTAAATAAAATAGATTGAATGCTAACATATTCCGTTTGGAAGTTGCTGAACTGAAAAATAACGATGAATTCTCCATTAATAAATATGATTAATGAACTTCACATATAAGAAGAAAATTCAATAATTAGATGTGTTGAACTTAAAACTATATAAATACCTTCTCCTCCCTCCGCTTTCGCTCCTTCTCTCTAGCTTTTTCTTCCAGTTCGGTTATGTATTTATCAAAGGTATCCCTTAAGAAGTTCTCCTCCCTATTGAACCTACACAAGAAGATGCAACAACATTATGCTTGACAGATAGAAGAAACAAGCGCATGCCACAGCTGTGCAGGTCTCCTGTCATTAGAAACATGAGTTCTTTTGGAAACTTTACAGATATAACAACGGGATAATCAACAATAAATCTTTCCGGTAATTATAATCAACAATATTACTTGTTGAAAAGAACAAATATAAGAAAATAAGGAATCTTATACTACCTCCATTCCAAAATTAGAGATATATTTTCCTTTTTGTTTGTTCCAAAATTAGAGATACATTTCTATTCTTAAACTATAAAGTAACATGAATATCCTAACATGCTATTACATTATTCTTAGTTGATTGACATGCCACCACTCTACATTTGTAGTTAATGTTGGGTATAAGTTTGGAAACATAATTTTTTTCTTAAAAAGTCTTCATTTACAAGTTTATCTCTAATTTTGGACTTTATAATTTATATCCCAACTTAAATACCAACATTTCAAATATTGCCAAGCTCTTACCGATCATCAAATACTGGATTGCAGTCTTCCCATCTTGAAGACGCAGTAATATCCTGCAATGCAGAAAAACAAAGAAAAATAACAAATTAGGCAAGAAACCTACATTATCTAATCGTTCAAATACAGAGTCTTAGTTGATTGGATTATTGGAAAGCAGCTTGCTACACCTTCAAGCTACACAAAAAATCATAAAAATCATCTGCAAGACGTTTGCGCCTTTTAGCTTCTTTCTCCTCTCTCTCCTTGACTCTTTCTTGTAACGCATCAAATACTAGCTGCAAAAGGGAAAATGTACATCATAGTTCAAGGGCGATACATAAATTCGACTTTCCTCTCTTTTAAGATACTACTTTCCTCCCAAATCTAATAAATTCCTCTTATTTAGCAAATAATAATAATAATAATAATAATAAATTCCTCTTTTATCTAAAAAATATCTGTGCGTAAAGAAGAAGTTTTCCTTGACCAAGAGCACAATAAATAATGTGTATTCTTTTTAATTTTCATTTTGGACTGGGAAGAACTGAGAATAGAAAGAGACCAAAAAAAGATTAGGAGAACAAGTATACCTTTAAGTTGATACTTGACACTACTGGTGAGATAATATCTTCTAAAATTGCAGACTTAAAGTCCTCAATAGTCCAAGTTGACGATAGGGTAATCTGAAAATATAGTTTATACAACTTCTTTACCTGAATTAGTGTCTCAAAACATAAAAACATTAAAATTATACCTTCCTCAACTTCACTGCATCTTTTACCCGAGCCTTGTCCTCGAGATACTGCAATGAGAAATTATGCATGTGACTAAAAAGTGTCAACATAAAAATTCAAGACTACAAGCATCCCATATTTAATAAAGTGGCTTCTTTCTACTACTGACTTACAAGGTCAGAGATTTGGAGCAAAATATAAACTAAGCAATTTCAGTTATTCTTCTCTTTCCTATTACTTACAAAATAATGGATATTCTGTAATGATATAAAAAAAATACTAGCATTCATGCGCACTAGAATTGATGAACTAAACTTAGTTTATAAGCTCTGCAAGAAAATCTGAAGTCATAATTATGTCTACCAAGTTCAGAAGTGGGTTGAATATATAAGAAGATAGCCATAGAGCATTTACAATATAAGAAAGTACCGACTTATCCAAACAAAATCTGTCAAAATTCTTCCTACTGTTATATCACAAATTAAGACGGAGTATAATCTAAAAACATTTTTATTTTTAAGCACTTGATTATCATCAGGTGGGTAAAATATCAGCATTAATTTATCACAGACATTCAGCTCTACTCCTCAACTACTCGATGAAATTGTTCCCTTCACAAATGATGACAACTAAATAAAACATCTTCTTGATAGAGAAAGCTAAGACTGAAGGGAACACATGCACACCAACATGCCAACCAAGGTAAAGAGGAAAATTAAGATAGAATTACCTGTTTTTGAAGCTCCTCTGCAACATCTTCAAACAGATCTTTTGCTGTTGCACCAGAGGTGTTTGAAGACACTGCCAGATATGCAGGTAATTCTTTAACCTAAAAATCATTACAAAGTTATATACAATGCGGAACAGGTCATAAGACACAACAAAACTACAAAAAAAAGAAGCAATCTAACCTGGCAAAACTAGATAAACCATCAAAGAGGAAAAAATAAGAACAAAGAAGTTTGACCCACTAACCTTCATGCAATAGTCACGCCAGTGAGTTTTTGCACCAAGTGTACCAGCAGCAACATGATCTTCCATCAACTTGCGAAACTCATCACGATTTCTACGTTCAGCTTTTCTCGATTCTTCCTATTTAAAGACAATAAGAGATAAGAACAAGTCTCAACAGTATGCTAAGACTTACTACTACCACAAAAGTCTATGTTTGAGGTACCATCTGTAATTTCCTCTGCTCCTCCTCTTCCTTCTCTAAGTCGCGTAAATATTCCTGAAAATTTCCAGCATTAACTAGACTGATAACTAAAATCCGTAGGTAGACAGACAGATACTTTCCCCGACCCACCCCACTCTTTTGAAAATAAGAAGACAAGGAATAGTGCCTGGAATATCTCTAAACGATCAAATTTTTCAAGCCGTAAACACCTATCGTCAGCCTCCAAACGGTCCTGCACTTTCCGCCACTGGCTGCTTGCCTGAATTGAAGACATAGCACATTAAGAAAAATCATGATTAGAACATTTTAAAACAAAAAAGGACTTGCAAAAACAAAAATAAAAACCCCACTGAGAGAATACCTTAATAAAGTCGCAAGATTTCAAGAATTCAACATATTCCATTCTATTTCGCTTCTGCTCCTCCAATGCCTTTGCTCGCTCCTATTCAAAATCCCAGTAAAAGAGCAGTAAGTTGCATATTCTTAGTCTCTATGGTGTATTTGCTTAGGAAAGCTATAGAGCTAGATTTTAATCCTGAAGTGGCAAAATCTGATCCCTTCCTCTTCAACACAAACTCATACGCACTATCACAGAGGATAATGTCATGAAAATTCAGTTGTTAAAATAAAAAAAAAAAGGTCAAAAAACTTCACCTCTTTCTCAAGCTCCACAATATAATCCTCAAAAAGGTCCTCACGGTCTTTAGCTCGTTCAACAGCTTTAAAACGTTCGTCATCTTCAAGAATAGCTATCGCTTTGCTAAAGGATTGTTAAAATCTTTGATTAGTAAAGCAAAATACAAACAGATTTGACCAAATATCATAATAGTAATTCCCCACGAAATAAAATGTTGGAAAAGACATTGACCTCCATCTTGTGGATGCTGTCAGTTCTTTGGACTCCTGAGAAGAAATTGAGATTGGGAAAAAGAATTGAACCATAAATAATATTAAATAATTTATATATAAAAAAAGACTACCATAAAATGAACTGAGCAGAATAAGGAAATATTCTATAATTGGACAGCCCTCAAGAAAACTTCTAAAAAAACAATGAACAACTTACTTCTAACATTTTCTTGTAATCTTCTCGTGCTTTTTTCTGTTTGGCACGCCTCTCTTCTGCTTCTTGTTTTTTCTTTTGCCCCAAGAACTGAAACATAATGCTAACACACATAACAGACAGTAACTGACAGATCACCAACATATGGCATTTGAACCATGTGGACAGAAAAGCCAGGCACATAATATAACAAAATATCGCCAAATTCATTCATGTCAAAGTTACCTCATTAAAAGCTTGCTTCCGCTCCCCAAGTGTTCTAAGAGCACCATACCTTCTGTCATTAATAATCACTCTCATTGCCTGAAAAAATCACTAAAGATGTAAATGACCAGCCTAATCAAATATTACTACATATTAGTATGTTTCAAATAATTTACCTGGTCCCAAATCCAGTCAGACCCAACATTTGCAGTTTCCAGAAGTTCTTTGAATGCCCTTTTTGCCTCCTAGGACAAGAAAACAAATAGATACAGTTACCACCTAGGAAGCTCATTCTCAATAATAAAGATAAGGTCAAACACATACCAATTTGTTCTCATAAACTACAGGTTCCTGATTAACAATTTTCTCCTCCACTGCAGTAATATTAGCCTTCTCATCAGTGCTTGTCCCACTCTTGATTACCTTCACAGCATAAACCAGATCAACTTGGCGCTTTGGCAGAATATGATATCAATGATTTGCAGCTAACTAGATTTTCCTCTGCCATTAAATACTTGGTACTACTTAACCTAGTACACAAGGCAAATATATACCTCTACATCCCCTGCGGAAACTCCATCCTCAGCAGCTACAACATCCTTAGAAGAAATGTTATCCAAGTTACTCCTATAGAATTCACAATGGAAGTGGATAATAAAACCATCCAATTACAAATTATATTCACAGCAAACATATCGGTTATAGATAGAATACATTGGTGTTGTATCAGTATTGTCCAAAGTGACAGGGACTTCAGTGCTTCCTGAAGTAGCAGCAAGTGGAGTTACAGTTTCAAGAGGTGTCTGCACTTCAGTTGCATTCGCTGCCAAAGTAGGAGATTCTATGCATAAGGACGATGATCCAGATGTCGCCACAGTTACCGAGTTAACTGCAACAACAGGTTCCACCAGAATTGGACTTGACACTACCTCGCCAGCATCTGCACTAGGGGATGATGCTATGACCGAAGTAAGGGAAATAGAAGCTGGGACATGAAAATTTGCATCCTTGATAAATTCTTGTGTTCCCTTGCGAGATTTCATTTCCACTTTATCACGAGCCAACTGTATATGAATACATTCCCAGCAGAATAAGGGGAAAATTGAAGGAAAAAGGACATGGGTAGTTTTTATCCATAGAGCAGACAAAAACCTTGACTTCATCAGGGATAGTCCATGTTGATTTCTTGGTAACCCTATTGTAGTAATACCTGCAAACGATAAAATTTCAATCCATCAAGATGCTTATAATTCTTATAGATGATTATCATCAATACTAAATTACTCACTTTCCTCCATCAGGACTTGTAATCTCCCTCCACTCGGTGGATGCATCTGCCCTCTGTTCATAACAAAAACTGAGTAAGTGAAAATTGGAAGCAAAATATCTTCTTCCAGAAAAAACAAATTCAGAAGAGCCGTGAAGATAATAACAGTTGCGCAATAAAATTTGAAGAGGCAGCACATAACAGCAGGCCACATGAATTTAGGTGCCAAGTAAATTTTACGAACACGATGTAATTTTTCACAAATGATTAACTTGGATGAAAATAAGTGATAATATATTAGCTATAGATTTGATAAAAGAATTAAATTGTTACTCATACATAAAAATCACTGAAAGTGTAACCTAACGAAACATAAGTTTCCAGTCTACGCTTGGAGCTGTTTCGATGTTGAATAAAATACCATGCATTTCATATTCATCCAAGGAGCATAGGGTGCATAAAAGGGAAAAATAAAGAACAAACTGAAAACTGCCAAGGACCAAGGAAAAATAATAGGGTACAGAGCATGGAAGTATGGAATAATGTTTTATGAGTAAGAAAACCTACAGCATATGAAGGGAAATTTGAACATGAAAATAATAAAAACCAGCCCAATCACAAAAGAACATAACGAAATTTCTTATTCCGCAAGCAGGCAAGTTCCACCTGACAAGACAAAAGTCGCTCTAGAAAAAAAATCATGCTGCTATGTCACCTCATCCACTTCATCCTTGAAGGAATAACACTTTCTACACCAGAAGACAATGACAACCTCACAATAAATTTATATATTATGCCCATAAAAATAGAAGACACCAGACAAGGACAAACAAAAACAATATTCAGAAACCATATTGGTGAAATTCCTGGATATTACCAAAAGTTCTATCAAAATTAAAGTCTTAAAGGACGTCAATATGTTAACAAGAGAAGGATGAATTTCGTGTCACTTTCTCTTCATAGCCTGAGGTAATAAAGGCTCTGCAGCTTTTGTTCCATTATGGACCAATCTCTAACAGTTCTCTAATTTACAAGACCACAAATCCTTTCCAAGCTGTTCAAATCACAGAGTGAACCTAGAAAACTTCAATCCCGCCCCCGAGATTAAATGAAAGTAAATTGAAGATCTTGATACAACCTCCCCACCCACCCACCTACAGGGGTTAGAAATACCAATTCACAGCCTAATCCTAAATTAAAATGTGTTGAGTAAATCACTCATCCTAAATATGAAGTGTCCAGATATTGACGGCCAGCATCAATGCTCTCAGTCTCTCACTATGAATATTTGGTACACAAATTTATGACTTATACAAACTATCTGTCCCTCATATATTTCCCTAAACCACTTGATAGTACCTAACCCTATGCATTATTGTTAACAGTGAATATGCTACTTCTTCATCCATAGCACTGAGAGGGGGCAACAAGTGAATAAATGATCCAAAAGCTGATCGGTTTGTCAGTACAATGAGCACCTATATCATGTAAAGTACGGAAATGGAAAAAATTGTTCACCTGAAATATTGGATTGATCATTCATGGCTAAATTAGAGAAATGTTGCCAAATAGAAAAGGAGTAGAGAAAGGCGTCCATGATTTATTTTTTGCAGTTAGTCATAATGTTCCAAGTTAGATAGTAGAAGCCAGATTTTTAAGATATTACCCTATGATTTTACAAATTTGGAGATAAAAACTTCATTATGTAATCAAATTTTGCTTTGCAGTTTATATTAATGTCTTTAAAAACATGTCAAATATCAAAAACCTTCTAGGCAAAAGAAAAAGGTTATAGTATGTTCCAATCAACTAGGAGATAATACATCCAAATTTAACTTTGCATAGTTGCCTGCTAAAGTTTTTTCTTCTCTCCTTTTAATGGTAAAACAATAGGACTGGTAAAAATCTCAGTTCTGTGGGGGACTTTGTAATGAGCATAGCATAACTGTTTAGAGGTAGCTACTTTTCTTTTAATTTGTTGAGGGATAAGGTTATTTTTCTTGCATCCCTTTGAGCTTATGCTATGGGAGCATTTCGAGGTACCTCTGTGACTACTGATTAATTTGTATATATATCAGAGGGATTCATTTTTTAAACTGATCATTTTGTTGTCTCATCCACTCGGTCAGTGATTGGACTTCTTGTACCCCCACCCCCTGTTCAATTGTATCCTCGTATCTATTAATAAAACATATTTTTTTATCAAAAAGGAAACAAAATGAGTATTGAAAATCCAAAATATACCTTGTTTTAACTAAAGAAGCAACAAAGAACCAATGCAAATATTATATTAGCAATTTAAAACAAGATTTGAATGACAGAATTTACCAACTTTCAAGCAAGTTAGTAGGTGGAGGGAAGCAGCAATACCCACAGCATTTGCCACCTCTCAACAGAGTATGAAAGCATGTACTAATAAGCACCTTAAATGCTATAGAAGCCAAATAAGGTACAAAAGATCATATATGTAGCCCACAAAGATAATCCACCTTCATGACAAAGAGGAGAGGTTTTTTAACAAGCTTTTTCTTTTGCATGTCTATTTTAACATACTAATGACCTTTTCTTTATCAAAATATTAAGGCCATGTTTGTTTGCAAGGATTATAATCTCAAGATTATTAATCCTAGGATTAAATAGTCTTAGTCACGTGTTCGTTTTTTATGAGATTATTTATGGGATAACTTAAAATAATCTCATGTTATGTTTGTTTTTTCTAGAATTAATTAAAGGATTGGATTAAAAAATATCGTTTGGACTATTATACCCTTACCAATAATAATATATTTTAAACTTATTTATATATCAAAAAATTATGAACAATTAATTAAAAACTTTTAAATAAGTGGTTATATTATTCAATCAAATGATCACTGAAAAAAACCACCCCCCACCCCCCACCCCCCACCCCCCACCCCAAAAAAAATAAAGTTTACTGATTATGAATACAACCCTCACCCCTACCCCTACCCCTACCCCCCACCCCTCACTCATCTCCCCACGCCGAACCCCACCCCCACTCCCACTCCCACTCCAACCCCAACCCCCAACCCCCAACCCAACCCCAAAAAAATATAATAATTGGACCTCTCGTTGTCGATGCCTTGCACCCAGTGACAGACCTCCCATTGGATGTCCCTCTGGTATTCTTTTTTCTAAATGCCTTACCCTCAGATTTTACTGGATGTAAAATGCTATTGCTAATGTAAACTTAAAGCATGACAGATGATTGTGGAACCTGAACAGCGAGTGCCTGATTTCATCAAAGCACCCCCAACCCAAAAAAATAATATTTACTCATTATGTATACACCCCACCCTCACCCCGACCACCCCCACCCTGTCCACTCCCCAACCCTGCCCCCCCAAAAAAAATTTAATAATATTTAGTCTTTGTACTTTTAAGTTGTCATTAATAATAATAGAAATTACAGGATATGATGGTCATTTTAGAAAAAGATTGAGGTTAATTTTGTCTAACAATTTTTAATCCCAAATGGTATGTATTATAATACCAGGTAGAACACGATATTAAATAATCCTTCATCTTAAGCTATTTTATTATCCCAGGACTAATAGTCCCAAGCTCAAATTTAAAAACAAACTTGAGATTAATAGTCATATCTCAAGTGTAATCCTTACAAACAAACATAGACTAAATGTTTAAATTGAGCAAATATGCTAAGAATATAGTTCAATACAAAATCGAAAAAAAAAAGGTAATTAAAGAAACAAAAACAACTAACCATATTTAGCATTAATTTGGCTCAAGTATCCTATCTTTCCATTGTCAAACAAACAAACAAAATAATACATGACTGCAAATGAGCTTAATACTAAAAAATTGGCCCACTTTGAAGAAAAAGATATCTTATTTAATCACCAGGCTTGCCATAGAAATAATACATGTAAGAACGAGTAAATGAGGAAAGATCTTTGCACAGAAGAAAAGCAATAGAAATAATCCATATGCTGATATCAGCAATCTGGAGGAATAGATACAGAATAAATATTGAATATATATCTAAACACCAGGACAATATGTGACCCACCTCAACTGCAGTCATCAATTCTAGAGGCTTCACCCAGCTAGATAGCCTCGTCTTTTTGTTGTAATAATATCTGAATAATCATGTTATACATTTTATAAAATACTAAAACATAATACGTAGAAATAGACTAAAAGGAATCGTAATATAATCAACAACCATCATTCATGTGCCCCGTAATAGATTGTCATATTATAACCAGAAGGTGAGGGATGATTATGGAGCCTCAAACTGTCAAGTTGAGGCCTACCCTATGCACTAAAAGCATGCATATCTTTTATGCATTAAAAGTAAGTCAGCTTAAGCTATTTACTATGAACACTTGGACATAAGTACCAAGCAACACAGAAGCATAAACATTTGATACGAGCTAGGTGTGGTGTTAGCAGAAACAAGAAAGGGGGGGAAACATGTTATTCCGTTTCTGGCATAAGCTGGCTGAAGCATGAAAGTATTGGAAATTTATGAAATTATCCCTCAGAAATGAAAATACTGTTTTTGGTCATGGTCTGCATGAGAATGCTTGTCAAACTCCAGTAGTCTACAAACAGACATATTTTCTCTCACAAATCATACATGTATTAACCCTGGTCTGCATGTATCATTGAGATCTGATTTTAATTCTGGCCATCTAAGTTCCTAACATGCCGTAAAGTTATTCAGATTTATCAGTTTCTAGGTTTATGCATTAGTCTTTTAGTTCCTTTTTTCAGAGAGAAATACCCTCATTGTGTTTTTGCAACTTTCTGCATCTCCATAACTTATTTTGAATAAGGAAAACAAAAATTTAATAACATTAATATTACATAATTCAAGCAGCTACTTTCAAGTACAAAACAGTTTTTCAATCGTGCAACTTACAAAACTAAATGACTACACTATCCTAGATAATGCTACACATATAGAACTCCATACCTTCTTCCATCACGAGTATGCTCAATCCAATCTGATGGAGTTTTCTCAGGGGGGTTATGATGTGCGGCTGTTGCCTGAAATTTTAGAGTATAGACAGTAGAAAGGAATTGGTGAAAGATTACCGCAGATTCTCAGTACCATGAAAATAAATATTTCAACTTAAAGCATAAGGTTCTCACTGGAACTGCCACCGCATGTGAAAGTTGTTCCCCAGACTGCAGCACGGGTGTTACAGATTTTATGCTCTGACTCCCTAACACCCAAGCTTGTCCCCCAGCAGGGAAACTGGGCACATTAGTCTGGGATATCGGCTGATACTGGCTTGTGGTGTCCCCATTTATTTGTAGCTGGCCAGTGGATGGAGCAGATAACTGAACCAATGAATTCAATACAGTTGAGCACTGAAAATACTCAACAAGTTGAATTAGCGATGTATATAGCACACTTGTAAAATCTTACAGTATACATCAAAGAAATAGGCATTCTTGGGCCCGTTAAGCCAGGCATGTAATTGTTTGGAGTCTGAGCAGTTTGTTGAGGTTGTGGTGAAACAGATACAAGTGGCCTGTTTGGCTGAACATCAGGCATTGGAATTGGTGGTGGAAGTGGCATAATATGCCCTGCCTGACCAGGTCCGGATTGCTGCATCATTGGTTGAGGAAATTGGACTTGCTGAGTGATAGAAGGTACAATGTTTGTCCTCCCGACAGGCAGAAATTGTTGAGAAGCCACCGGAATATATTGCGGTGGCTGTTGGGGTGGAATTGCAGGTCCGAACTGCCACAAATATTGATTAATGAAGTACCTGACTAGGAGTTTTATTTTAGAGAAAATATATATATGTATAAAATATCACTTATACAGAGAAAGAAAAACGTACTTGCATTGTCATGGACGGAAGAGCACTTTGAGGAGGACCCATGGGAGCAGCAATATGAGGTCGAAAAGGCTTTCCCGGTAAAGAAAGACAGTAATAAAAATTTTAAAAAAAACATAAGTTCTTTGATAAAAAGCAGAAATATAAGTAAGATGACAATTGAGTCAATGATACTAAAGCTCGACTCTTTCAATATTTTAAAGTCCTCAGATAGCAACAGTAGCACGATTTTCTTCTACAATGAACATTAATTGTGAAAAGAAATTTCCAATCTAATAAGTCAAAACTTTCGCAAAGAAAGGAAAAAATTGATTTGATTTGGGAATCCAATCCAATTTTCATTTATGAATTATCTAATAATCAGACATAATGTGTAAAGAAAAATTTGGGAAATTATAACTACTTTTTCATTTTACATGTCTATATTACAAAAAAAGTTTACGAGGAGAGCATTAACAATAAGTTCCAGATTTTAAAAGATATATTTTGTATATATGTTTAGACTATAATTTCCTTAAATAAGCCAAATATGATGTACAATCAGTCTCAGAAAACGCATTGCGTAATGACCAACTGGCCATGGCCATTCCAAAGGCCCCAAGGCCTATGAGAGTCACGTTTCCCTTTAAAGAGTGAACCCTGAAAATACTGGACCGTCAATAAGCAGCTCTTTTTATGATCCAATTTCAAGGCACACCTCCACTGGAAAGTATCATAAATCTTTGAACAATTAAAGCATATAAATTACTATTCTGAAGCATTAATCTTTTCATATTATAGAAAAATGTAAAATCAGTTTTTTGCAAGCTACCTGTATGCCAGTAAATTGCGAATTATTGGCCATTCAAGTAATGAGGCAACACTCTGAAACAGGTCAATAATAGGAAACATCAGTACTTGCACTTGCACGTTAGAGAAAAACTGCTAAAACATGCAGCAGTACCATGAAAAAGTAAGGATGTCAAATTTAACTTGAAATTTACATACTCCCCAAACCACTAGATGCTAGACAATAAAAACAACAATTTGTACAGAAAAAAAAAGCATGTGTTTTCTCAATTATGATAACCCAATCAAGGGAAGAAAAGGGGTTCAAAAACAAAGCATGTAAATATAATTGCAATTAAAAAATTAGTTAACTTTATTGAAAGGTTGTATGATATGTGTAGCACTACAAAAGCTGCAGGGAATTACCATAATTAAGCACAAAACTTCCCCGTTTTACATTAGGTAAACTAAGATCCACATTCCCCTGGGAAAAACACATTCCCCTGGGAAAAAATCCTCAAACGCTAAAAAAGCATGTGCTACTTAATAATGTATACCAAGTGTTAAAAACTTCATGCTAAATTAAAATTACTGAAGGCTTTAAGATAATGATCGTTGACAATGCCAAAGTATAACGCACCTCGTGTTAATCATCCAATAAATATTGTTTCAAATTTATGTATTTCTAACGAATACCACATTTAATTTTAATGAACAAAAGGGCATAATTCTATTCGCTGTCAGAAACCAGTAAATGCAATCAGCAAATTTAGCATAACAGCTAAAGCTTCCGACTCAAAACCAAAATACTACCTGTGGTATACATCAGGTGAATGATGAATACAACATGCTATGTTAAGATAAAACCTTTTACCAAAAAATACTATCTTCAATACTTATGTCTTACTTAATCGTAACCCAACTTTTATGATTTGAGTATTTGATTTATGCCACAAAAATGGTTATGAAGCCAAATCATTCAAAACTCCAATTTAGAAAGGAGACCACAACTTTAATGCCCTAAAGTTCAAGTTCTGAACAGACAGTTGGTATATAGAATCCCTAAATAGAAAACTCTTTAGACCCAGTTGCACAATTCAACAATACTGAATCCAGTGTTTTGAGATTGAACATACAGAGATGAAAATGATTCCACTGTTACCATTGTTAGTTGCTGAAACCTTTAAATTTAGGGACCAATTTCCACCTGTGGTACGGACCAGGTGAATGATAAACACCACAAACTATCCAAAGAAACAACCTTTCTAATAAGCAGTGGAAAAAAACAACTAAATGCCCTAAAAATTCAACTTCTGAACAGATAATTGGTCCAAGGAAATCCCTAAAAATAAAATTATATACCTAATTGTACTCTATAGCAACCATAAACTACAAAGTTCAAATGTTCTGTAACTGTTAAGTCCAAGAAGAAACAGAAATGCACGTAAGCAAGTTATTGACATATATTAAGGGAGTATCGAATCGAACCAGAAAGTAGTTTATTTTTCGAGAAATTGAACTATTAAAGAATGGCAAACAGGCGGAGCAAAGTTCGAACCACGCGGCACCGGCTTCCGGAAATCTATTGGAGCAGGTCGACAAAAATTCAAAACTCCTTTTGAGATATTTCGTGTATTAATTTAAGGGGGCATTTGGGCAAATTTTAAGATAGCATTTGAATCTTGATAAATTTATTGCAAAATCTATGAATGTGATGTGATAATCATTCATTTGATTTTAAAAATGCTCATGTTTCACTTGTCATATAATAAGCATATAATAAATAAATAAAAGATTTTATCCAAATTAATTAATTAATTATATATATATATATATATATATATATATAATACAAAATAATACCTGTATGCCAATAAAAAAATCACATGTCATAGACAGAAAAAATAGAAAATATCAGCCCACCCACAGTATCAATCCTTTTATAATTAAAATTAAATGGACATGAAGTTATTAACATATGATTAATATTTATATCCTAGGTTGGTTGATTGAATATTGACTATTATATTTTTAGCTAAATCAAACATATGTTTGAAAAAATAAAATTTTCTCTCCCCAAGAAACTAAAAATTACCAGCAGCAGCTAGTTCTTTGTATCTAGTCCAAACTTGACCAACTTAGTTTTTTTTCTCCGTCTGCCCTCTTTTTTGCTTTAGACAATTCCTTTGTGAAGCAAAACCATTTAGTTGAAACCTTCACTCTAAAACCATATAGTCAAACTCAAAGAAGCAGAACAACAAGATCCTATAAACAGATTATCACTATATCTTGGGAGGATTCTGGGTTTCGCTATGTTTTATTTGCTAGCCAAAAACAAAAAGACCAACAACAGTACTAATTTAGTACAGATTAAAAGAAATATGCGCGAAAACTGCCCGCCCAAGATGGTGAATGCCTGCCAGCCAGCCAGCCAGAAGTAGTTGGAAATTCTTTCGGTTTTTGTAGCCTTAATCCTAAAGAATTGTCAGCTTCCATATCCCAAACAAGGACATGTTATTTTAGCAATTCCTTCACTAATCTTGCTATATCGCATCAATAGCACTGAGATTAGATGTTTGGTTGATGTACCTGGTAAGAAGGTAGGTACCTTCTATTGGAAATGGCGATATGGCCCATTACTTGAAAGACTCTGGTGGCACATCAGGTATATTCAATAGTTTTGGTTATTCAATCTAACAATTTATTTGCTTATCATATTAAAGCAAAGGTCTAATACTTTACCAATATTCAATAGTTTTCTTTTTTCTTTAGTTTTTGCTAGTGAGATACTTTTTTGAAAGATTGAACCTAATATCTCAATGCGCAGGCAAGGTCCTAATGGGATTGAAAAGTATTGATTACTTTGTAAAAGTTCCTCATAAGACTTTCTTAATCTGAAGTTTTAGTTGTGACTCAGTTAAGGGAGGGGAATTGTTATTTATAAAATTTGAAATATCACTCGAGTTTATTAACTATTCATCCGGTAAAGAAAGTCTCGAATAAATATTATTTTTTCTTGTAAAAATAACTATTTACACATATGACCATTAACCGGAAAGTAATATGGTATCCTGATCTTCGGCTAACAATAATATAACAATCACCTACTGGTGGTGAAAAAAAATATTATCGGAAAGTAATTGATCGACATCCTATATTATTTATTATATACACCATCTAAATATTTTTAAGCTTCTATTATGTTGGACAATCAAATTCAAATGTCAAACAATCTAGTAAAAACTACATTCCAACAACAAAACGAAAAAATATGAAAGGTTTTAATTTTGAAAGGGAATAACAATCACATGTTGTCTCAACATAACAGGTCGTCATAAAATGTTGGGATAGGACAAGTAACACAGAATATTACCATAAGCCACACGTCCTGAAACAACAATTACATTGAAGATTGAAGATGATTTTTTAAAAGGATCAAACCAATTCAAATCCACTTCAGTACTCTTCATTGTCATCACCTTCATCCTCGGCGCCCTCAGCACCAACTTCCTCGTAATCCTTCTCGAGTGCAGCAAGATCCTCACGAGCTTCAGAAAACTCTCCTTCCTCCATTCCCTCACCCACGTACCAATGCACAAAGGCTCGCTTGGAATACATGAGATCAAATTTGTGGTCAATGCGGGAGAACACCTCTGCCACACTGGTTGAGTTTGAAATCATGCAGACTGCCCTCTGGACCTTGGCAAGGTCACCACCAGGAACAACAGTAGGGGGCTGGTAGTTGATACCACACTTGAATCCGGTTGGGCACCAGTCTACAAACTGAATGGTGCGCTTGGTCTTGATAGTTGCAACAGCGGCATTCACGTCCTTGGGGACAACATCACCACGGTACATCAGGCAGCAAGCCATATACTTTCCGTGTCGAGGATCACACTTTGCCATCATGGAAGAGGGCTCGAATGCACTGTTGGTGATTTCAGCCACAGAGAGTTGCTCATGGTATGCTTTCTCAGCTGAGATAACAGGTGCATAGGAGGAAAGCATGAAATGAATCCTTGGATAGGGGACCAAGTTGGTCTGGAATTCAGTCACATCCACATTCAGGGCACCATCAAACCTCAGAGATGCAGTCAGGGAGGAAATCACCTAAACCAATATCAAAGATACAAAGTTAGCAAATTTAATTGCTCTATCGAAGTACAAACTTTTCTAATGCAAATGCATTACACTTTTCAAAAGAATATTAACCCCATTTCCAAGACAAACCTAGTGATTACAATGCATATAACATATGCATAAAAAATTATTTAAAAAAAATCCAAGTTGCATTCAGTATCTATAACCCCACCCCCCCCCCAAAAAAAAAAAAAAGAGAGTCAAAAACAGATAATTCTAGTAAATGTACAATATCATGTCACCTTTTAACATATACATAGTTTAAAATTTAATATTCATAAAAGTATTAGTTCCATAGTTGATGGCATAACATGAATCTGGTGGTTAAGCAGCATGCCCATTAATACCTGAGAAACAAGTCGGTTAAGATTGGTGTAGGTGGGTCGCTCAATGTCAAGTGAGCGCCTGCAGATGTCATAAATGGCCTCGTTGTCAAGAAGGATAGCAACATCAGTATGTTCAAGGAGTGAATGGGTTGAGAGCACACTATTGTAGGGCTCAACAACAGAAGTTGAGACCTGAGGTGAGGGGTAGACAGTAAAACCTAGCTTGGATTTCTTTCCATAGTCAACTGACAGTCGCTCCAATAGCAGGGAGCCAAGACCAGATCCAGTTCCACCTCCAACAGCATTAAATACAAGGAACCCTTGCAAGCCAGTGCAGTTGTCAGCAAGCTTTCTGATGCGGTCCAAGCATAGATCAACAATTTCTTTTCCAACTGAAACAATAAACAAACAGATTTTAATAACAACAATAAACAGGTGGTATAACTAAGCATTAAGAATCAATAATCAAATTAAGATTAATACTTGTGTAGTGACCACGAGCAAAGTTGTTAGCAGCATCTTCTTTGCCACTGATCAATTGTTCAGGGTGGAAGAGTTGACGGTAGGTTCCAGTTCTCACTTCATCAATGACGGTCGGTTCTAGATCAACAAAGACAGCGCGGGGTACATGCTTTCCTGCACCAGTTTCACTGAAAAAGGTGTTGAAGGCATCATCACCTCCACCAACAGTTTTGTCTCCTGGCATCTGGCCATCAGGCTGGACAAAGAGAAGGGCACACAAGTTTATAAAATATTTGAAAAATGGTCCATCACATCAAGTTTAATCAGAAGAGCAGCTATATGTATGTAAATGAATACAACGTGAATCAAACGATTTTGAAAAATTATGATCATCTAAAAACAAAAATACAATAAAAATAAAAACATATTAACTATGCTTAGCTGATAATTAGAAAAGAACTGGTGGTGCTCAATAGTCCCATTTTTTTAATTTTTGTAATTGACAAAGATCATTTATTATATTTTTTGTGCAAACAATGAATGTTTCCATACGAATCACCTCGTGACAAAATTCCAAACCAATACTACACCATTAATCCTAGATCTGAAACTTCATTTTAAATTCCTCTCTCTCAATAGAGTTGAAATAAATAAGTTCCAAACAAATGACGGAGAAACAAACTTTACATTTCAAATATTCAAACAAATGCTAGTTCTAATTTACAAGCAATCAATTACGTAAGTACATAAAAAAAATTAGATATTCACATTTCATTTACAGATATATCCAAATTAAGAAGAAAAAACACGAAAACCGGAGAACTGCTAATAGAATGTCATAAAGATCTAAACACATCTACATTCTTCTTCAGCAAAGTTAACAGATCTAAATGTTTATCAGACAAATCAACATAACGGAAAAACACTAACAACATTAAAACTCTAAAATCACGCTTAATATATATATATATAGAGAGAGAGAGAAGTTTTTACCTGAATGCCATGTTCGAGGCAGTAAAGTTCCCAGCAGGCATTTCCGACCTGAATACCGGCCTGACCAATGTGGATTGAAATGCACTCTCTCATTTTTGTATGTAGTTTCAATTTGGAGGAGAAGAAGATGAAACAAACAAACAAAAATGGCGTTTATAAAGACGCCTTTCTGATCAAATTGTGAATCAAACCCTAGCCTTCGTCTTGTATTTATATTTGGATTTTGGAAATTTAGAAAGAAAACATGAATATTAACCAGGGTTAGGTTAGGTTAGGTTAGTTAACGGACGGCAATAATTTGGAATTTGGAATTTAGAGCAGTCTGAATTACTTTACCATGGTTAAAATTTTAAATTAAAAATTAAAAAATTGCCGCTCAACTGTCAGATGGAAGGTGGGGTGTGTTTGGATTTAGATCCTTATTTATGACCAACCAAAATGCATGCGAGTTTGAGACACTGAGACAGACGGACTAGATTACTTCATTTGTACACTTACGCCAAACAGGCCCTACAATACTTCTTGATATTTGATAATGAGTTAGAGTAACAATTTTTATATAGAAAATTTATATTTTCATAATTAAAAATGTTAATTTTACAAGAATAAATGGGGTCTATTTTTACGTGAGGGAGGATCTTGTGGAACTAACATTTTTTTATTTCTTTTTATATAACACCTTGTTCAAAAATGATTCCCATTGAATTTTGTTTTTGGCATTTTTTAGGCTTAAGATTTGTTTTGGACAAAATTTTTAATAATTTCCTTTATTTATTACCATTCACACTGGCACACACCAAATGTGTGTTTTAGTTTTTTTTTTTTTTTTTGTATTCTAAATAAACTAAAGGGAGGAGGAGGGTGACAAGAAATGTGATCTAATTATATGAGAGAGAGATTATTAGAGATAAAAGAGTCCTTGTATTGCAATAAATTTATCTTACTTATAATTATGAAACCTATCAATATATGAAATTGGTATGAATTATAGGAAATTTCACTTATTACACATCTCTCCAATAAAATTATCGTTTAAAAAGTGTAAACATTCGTAATATATTTATTATTTGTCGAGATAAAGTAGGAGTGAATAGATTAAGGGAGATTAAATTATATTGTGTTACAAAAATACAAAATCACTAAAGTGACAAGTATAAAATTGAAGGCTTTATTAGTAGAGATATTTTATTTATAATTTTGTATAAGATACACATACATATTACCTTCTTTTATATCTTTTTTTTTTCTCTTATGTAGGGTTTCTTTAGCATAATACAAATTTAATGTAATGTAATACTTTATATAATACAATACAATAGAATTGTAATGTAATAGAAATAGGTTGTTATAACATATTTATTTGGTTCGTATTTGATATTTGTGTGGCAATTGTAATATTATTATATTACGTTCAAAATTATATTTAATTCATTAAATATTTAATTGAATGTAATGAATAAAGTAAATTTGTAAGCCAATATATCAAATCAATGGTAATCATTAGTATTATTTTGTCCTACCTATTTTATTACGGACGTAATAAGTTAGTACATTAATATGTGGTAGTGTAATGAAAAATATTTAAAGTGATGTAATCGTATTAAGTGAGTAATGCGTTAATACATGTAACTAATGAACCAACACAAACATGTCAAATTTATGTAATATTGTTTTATATTACGAAGTTATTATATTGATTTGACGTGAACCAAACACTATAAAGCTCAAACACCATATTTTTATCATTTCAAAAATATTTCAATGAAAAAATTATGTATATAAACTTTAATATTTAAAATGATAAAATAATTTAAACATTTTGTTTGAAATTGATATATTTGAGATAATTTCCCAATTTGAGAAAATACTTTCCAACAAAGACAAGCAATTGAAATGATAAAACATGAATAGTGTTGAATACTTCCGAAAGCGCATATGGTCCTTGTACTTTGGGCTTAAGGTTTGAGCTTCAAAACGCTTCTGTGACTCGTGGGCCTCGAATCCTTATGCTCTGGGCTTAAGGTTTAGGCCTCAAACCCAGATCCTAACATGAATAGTGTTGAATACTTCCGAAAGTGCATATGGCTCTCGGTGGTGCTACCGCTACGTGATCCTCACCATCATGTACAAAATTTGGTCCAAAATACTTGTACTCGTAATAATTATGTAAGTGGTATTAATTTACCTTAGAACTTATTTTGAATTTGGGCAAAAAAACACAAAAACGGTTCAAATTCATTTTAATTGTTTTTCATTTGATATTGTGTGGGCTTGGATAAGAGGTGATATTGTGTGGGCTTAGATAAGAGGTGTTTTGGTGGATGGAGATTTGTGGATTAAGGTTCCTAATTATATTTGGTCTCTGAAAGAAGTGAGTTATAAACCAACTTCTTTAATTTTAGGAGATTTAGTGCAATCCTATTACCAAACTACTAGTTGGGTGGGAACCTTAGTCCGGTCTAAAAAAGGATTTCATGTCGGTGGTGAGGAAGTTACATGCAAATTATTATTTTTCAGCACTAGAGCGTTAAGCTTGTTAACCTTATATCAGTCTCGACATTAACATATCCAAATTCTTATTTTAAAATAAAAGGAATAAATATACAAACAAATACATATAACAGTTGTTTTTTGTTTATTTAATTTTCTGCATAATCCTATATTTTATAGGTTTTCTAAGTTCTTATATATATAGAATTGATATTTTCACAAAATCCTCTCATGTGGATCCCACTTACTATTCATGTGAGGAGGAACTTGTGGAACTATAAAATTTAATTTTGAAAATATCAATTCTCTCTCTATATTTCCCATCAGCTTAAGGAGTCTGCCATCCATTCTTTGTGCGCCTCTACTCTTCTTCCTCAGAGCTTTTAGATTAACAAAGGTATACATTATTCTTGCTAGATATAATATATATGTATGTATATAGTGCCTGATTCATATATAGCCATTGTATAAGACAATTAATTTTTGTTGACTTGTTCAATATTAATATATATTGGCTACCAAGTAGATCATTCATGTTTATCTTTCTTCTATGCATGTTTTAAGTCTAATTAGTTTTATATATTTTTTTCCAGGGTTGTCTTTTATACAATATGGATTCAGAGGATGAAACTTATGATATCATGTCCTTTGATGACGGCTATGACGAATTACCCGATGACCAGTTAGCCGAACCCAAAAAGGAAAGCTACAAAATCTTGAAGGGAAAAGAGATACAACAGAGTCAAGAGAATGATATTGCCTTGCTTTCCAATGCTCTTTCCCTATCAAGAGTTGCTGCATGCATGCTGCTCCACAGGTACAAGTGGAACCTCGAAAACGCGCAAGAGGCTTGGTTTTCTGATGAAGATGCTGTCTGTAAAGTTGTTGGTTTCGTAAAAAAGCCAATTATCGAAAAAACACTACTTGTTTGTGGCATATGTTTTGAGACTTATGTGTGTGATACTAGGTTAAAAAGTACTATTGGTTTTTGTGTTCATTCTTTTTGTAGTGTATGTTTGGCTGCTTATATTAGCACGGCTATCAATGACGATGGTCCTAAATGCATGTTTTTGAGGTGTCCTGATCCGTCTTGTGCAGCTGCAATAGGCCAAGACATGGTTGATTTGTTGGTATCGGATGAAGATAAGAACAAGTATCAAGAGAATCAAAAGGCTAAATGGTGTCCTGCCCCGGATTGTGGTTCTGCCATTGAGTTTGAGTTGGGGAGTGATAGCTACGACGTTTTGTGCAATTGTTCGCGTGGATTTTGTTGGAATTGTATCGAGGATGCTCATAGTCAGGTGGAATGTGATACTGTGGCCAAGTGGAAATTGAAAAACTGCTCGGAATCTGAGAATGTGATCACTTGGATGCTTGTGAATTCCAAGCCTTGTCCCAAATGTAAGGTACCAATTCAGAAAAACCATGGCTGTATGCACGACTTGTAGGAGGCCCAGCGGATACGAGTTTTGCTGGCTGTGCCTTGGCTCCTGAACCCGACATAATTATAGAGCATGCAATGGCTATAGAAATACTAAACTAGAGGATAGGGTCAGAGAGATGGCTAAGCACGATCTGATGAAATAAACTCATTATTATGAAAGGTGGGCTGCTAATCACAAGTCCCTGGAAAAAGCGCGAGAAAACTGAGACCCTCCCAGAACTCGAGAAAATACTTTCGCAAACCAAGGAGAAAATGGAGTTTATCACTGAAGCCTGGCTACAGATAGTTGAATGTAGGCGAGTTTTGAAATGGACTTGTGCGTATGGGTATTACTTGCCAGAGCATGAATTTGCCAGGATAAAGTTATTTGAGTTCTTGCAAGGTCAGGCTGAGTCTGCATTGGAGAGGCTTCATAAGTGCGCTGAGGAGGGGCTAGGAGTATACCTCCAGAGTGACAATACGTACGAGTTTAATAAAGATTTTCGTAAGAAGCTAGTTACTCTGACAACTGTTACTCGGAATTACTTTGAAAACTTTGAGGCTTATCGGAGGTGAATTCCTTTGAGGCTTATCGGAGGTGAATTCCTTTGAGGCTTGCTGCCCAAACACAAGTGAAGGATCGCAAGGATCGCCAGGGGCGGATCCAGGAGAGGCTGATTTTTTTTCGGATGAAGACTGAAGTAAAGAGTTGAAGCTTAACGAGTTAGAGAGCGAGAATTTGAATACATTTAGTTAGTTCTTTTTAGAGTGATAGTAGTTTAAGTTTTTTTCCCCTCTAAGTTGAACTTTTTTATAAATCTATCTCTTTAAGTTTTATTTATGCCCCTATTCCTATACCTATAAAAAATATCCATCATAGACAACTGTCAATGCTGACCCTATGAATAGATCCGCTCATGAGGATCGAATTGGCAATGCGAGCTGTGTACTTATATGAATGAATGGAATGTGGCCAGATGCAAAATGTGTGATGATCAAGAAGATATGATGAATTAGCAGAAAGAGGCACAGGAACAAGGGCAGAAAGTAAGTCATTGAGTTATGTCCAAAACTTAGTTTTATGCAATTGGTTAAAACAGTTGGTCTATATGTTAGGTTCTAGATTTCATGCTCATCAAATTTGTATACGGATATTCATTATTCAGCTTATCATTTTATTGTTAATGTTGGAATTTTAGAATAAGGCATTTAAGCACAAATAATCAAGCACCATTATTTTTTTTGATCTGCATCAAACTGTATCCACCATCTATAATGAAAGGATGAGAGAAAGTTCATCACCCTCTTTTGATACTTAAGGGAGTGAGAGAGAGAGAGAGAGAGCAATTTCCCTATTTGTCCATAATAAATACTCCATCAGTTTTAAAATTTACATAAGTTATAAAATTTAAGATTTCAAAAACTAATTATGAGAAAAAATAACTTGCTCACCGTGTCATATAAAATACTATCAGAGCCTTAAAAACAAAGGAGATTTTAGGTATTCTGACTGTACTCAGCTTGGTGGCCATAAAAGCACCCATAAAGTCAACTATTTATAGTCAAGGATGAGAAGGAAAAAAAGAGTCATCTGCAGTCTGTTTTCACCACACAAAAACTAAAGACTTGCAGAACTAACTAGTAACCACAATGAAATAGAAAACACAATTAAACTGAAGTCTCAAAAGTTCAACAAGGGGCTCTCTTTCTCTTCTTGGTTTTGTTATATATGTAAGTATTACAAGGCCATATAATTGCAGGAGATTCTTAATGCAAAGCGATATTCTAAATTTCAATTGGTTCAGTGCTCTTTCTGCTGGCACAGCTGAAGAAAAAATGTCTGCAACCCTTTTTAACCAAAAACAGAAGGAAATCAATGCTTCCTTGGAATGAATTTGCTTCATGAACAAAACTTTGTGAAAACGGACTCCATGAAGTAATGACTAGTGGCATTATGAAGACAAACCAGTAAATGCAACTACCCCTTTCCCACACAAAAGAATTAAAGAAGCCAAAGTATATCTCATAAGAAACTTCATCACATAGCATAAAATGGAAACATAATAACCAAAAGAAATTCAATAGAGTACTTCAATTACAAGGTTACTTGATTACAATCGATCAATCAATCCCAATTAAGTCAGAAACTAACTTGCAAATGATCCACATTAGAGATGTGCATGTGCCCAACAGTGAGTGATCAACTAAAGAGTAAAACCTACATTTTTCAGCTGTCATCACGGCGAAATGACTTGGCTTCTGATCCTGCTAGATCGCCTAACTGGAGTCGCTATTTCTTCATCTCCAGACGCCTACAAAACAAAAAACAAAAGGGTCACAATGTAAGGAACATATGTGTTAATTTTTAAATAGAAGCAGAAAAAAGGCATTCCAAAACTTACATGTTTTATGGGAATCCTTTCGTACGTGGTGAAGCTTCCATAAGTAGGCGAACCCATCGAGTACTCTGATGAAGCCAAGGACTCTCGTTTAGAGTTCTTCCTCAGCTTCCTCTCTTGACTCTGAGCTTTATTTATTTCCTTAAAAGCTCCCTTGCTTGAGCTCTTCTGAAAGCTGCTCATTTCAGATGGATATGATGACTCTCCAACCACATCAAACTCTGTCGGCCAATTTTGAGAAAAGGGCCTGTCCTGGTATATATGCTCGGCTGAAATAGGGCTGGAGATAATCTTTTTAGATAGCACTGGATCAACCTGAACCACATTGTTTGGGGTAGCTGCATTTTTTCCTTGCTTCAACTTCATATAGGTGACAGTGGTAGCTGCTGTAACTATAGCAAGAACAAGTGAAGATATCCCCAATATAACACGGACAGAGACTTTATCTTCTACCACATAAACTGGAGAACCTACGATTTCTGTGGAGAATGCATCTGCAACATTGGACTCAATTTCAGCAGAACTGACATCATTATCAACCTGGAATTCCATAGTCGTCGTGACCACTTCTTGATTGATTTCAAAGGGCTCTATTTCTGGTCTACTTTCAGGAGCCTGAGAAGTTAAAACCAATTGATCTTCAAGCTCTATGTTACTTTGCGGTTCAGCATCAACGTGAGCAGAAGTATCACTTTGTTCATGGTCCACAATAACTTCTGAATTCTCAGAATCATTCATTTCAACTTGTAGCACTTCTTCAACTTCAGAGTCACCATGACCTGATTCCCCCTCATTGAGCTCAATAACCACCTCTGAATCAGCCTTTTCTTCTAATGACCCCATTTCAGCTTCTCCTTCTTCCACAGACTCAAACTCATCCTCCTCATATATTTCTTCTATTTTTTCAGGGTAAAGATTAACCCCCAAGAACCCATCAACCAAGGAATGTTCTTCTAAAACAGTGAGATTACTAAATTGTAAAATACCCAAATGATCTTCTTCACCAAGATGGGGTATTAGCTTAGAGAGGTAAGAAATGGTTTGGGAGGACCACAGCATTAAACTTCTAGCAAACCCATCAAAATTTTCTTTTGCAAACATAGCAACTTCAGATGAGTCATAAAGCTTGTAAAAGCTTGAATCTTTGAACGCAGGCGAATTAAGGACCGGAATATCAGTAACAGAAAACGATACACAAGCAATCAAGAGTACCAAAACCAGAGAAATACACTTTGATCTTGTAAAGAACCGTGGCTTGGATGCTTTCTTGACTTCAGAAGTTTGTTCTGGAAAGTGGCTGGTGATGGGATAACTAACTAGAACTAGGGGCTCTTCTTGTTCTTCATCTGATAGTGTCATATCAGATGAAGAACCATCCTCAGATTCCTTCTGTGAGTCTCGGGAATGAGTTTCTTCAGTAACATCAGTGTCCGAAGAATTATCAGAGATAACAAAGCTTTCCTCAAGCCCCTTACCTAATTCAAAATCATGCCCTTTTTCTTTGTTTAAGAAAACTTCAATTCGCGGGTTAGGTTTATACCGGAGAAATTTTGGCCTTGGAGAAAGGTAATTAGTTTTAGGATCATATGGAGAACAAGACGGGTCAGCATCAAGTGGGGCTATCACAGGCGAAGAATAGGTCATGTTTTTGAAACTTGACTCAACATTAACAAAATCATGATCCATTATTCTTGATACAGTTTCTGATTTGTTGTGAGAATTCAAGGGTACCTGAGAAAATGTATTTCCATTTAAACCTTCAGGAATTAAAGGAACTTCAGGAGTGGCTAATATAGGAGAAATGGAGGGCAAGTCAAACATATTATTGGAAATCGACTCAGCATCGACACAATCAGAGTTCATAGTCATCACTGAAAAAGATTCTGAATCATTGTGGAAATTTAAGGGAACCGGAGAAAATGTATCTCCTTTCGAGGTTTTATGAACTAAAGGAACTCCAAGAATTGCACAATCAGAATTAGAAGTTATCTCTGATAAAGATTCAGAATCCTTGTGGAAATTTAAGGTTACCTCAGAAAATGTAACTCGTTTTGAAGCTTTTGAAACTGAAGGAACTTCAAGAACCACCTCCTTTTTATCAAAATCAGCAAGGATAGGGTCATTTGAACCTTCAGTCTTCTTTTGATCGACATCCATTTCTGACTTTGAATAAAACTCTTCTACAGAAGCCTCTTTACCATCAACGAATGAAATCGAAGTCCGAATGGATTCGTTCCTCTCACCCAATATTTTCTTTCTTGGTGATGGAGTGAACTTAGAAGCAGCAGATATTGTTGGAGACATAAAATTCTTGCTGCCCTTTGATGGTGATTTAAATTTCACCCCTTTTGAATTAGAATCTTTCTCATTCTCTTTCTCTTCAAAACCCCGTGAAGCACCTTCTTTTACCCCAGTCTGTTTAATTCCAAAATCTGAAGATTATACACACAAAAACAAAGAACAAATCAAAACCAACTAACAAAATCTAAAGAAAACCCATTTAAGAGATAAAATTTGTAATTTAGATATTATGTATGATACCTGCAGGGCTGTTGGCTGGGGTATTGGGGATGAAACTTCTAGGGTTCGTAAGAACGGAGGGTCTGGCAAAAGGGTTGCCACTGAAACTCCTTCTAATGGTGGAATTGCTTTCTGAACTTCTTAGATTAGGGTTTGCTGCCCTTGATAATAATGGAGAAGGAGATCTGTTCGAAGACATTGCCATTTGATGAAACTAGAGAAGGAGATCTTTTCTTCTATAGAGAGAGAGAGGTATGAAGGTTAGTGAGGTGAGAATTGAAAGGAAATAAATCTCCAGAGAAAACAAAGAAATCAAAAAAGGGGTTTTGTGGAGATTTTGAAATTGAAATTTTTAGGGCTTCGCTTGCTTTTGCAGATAGTAACGGCTAGTTCCACAAGTCAAAATGAGGATAAATTTATAGAGGTGTTAATTGTAATGTGACCGTTACGGTAAAGTGAAAAAGTACCAATAAATAAAAAATATATAAAATTGCGAAGGAGTTTAAAGGGCTTAATAGCCGTTGGATTGTCTTTTTTTTTACCTTCCTTTTCTCTTCTAAGCTGGACTGATTTTTGGTGGTGGTTAAAACATCAATTATTAATTGAAAATTATATTTTTACAGGGTCGGTCCAAACTTTTTTAGGGTTTCAAGCCAAATTTTAAATTGGAGCTTTTTTTTTTTTTTGTATGAGCTACTGATTTGCTTGGATAATTTTTTTTTAACTTTTTTAATGGGCTCTAACATATATAGATTATTAATTAGAATTTGGGGACCTTCTTAATTTTGGGGCCTCAAGTCATTGCTTAAATGACTTAACTACTGGACCGACCCTGTTTTCACATGAGTCTTTCGAAATAAGATTCAATCACTATTCATATGAAAAAAATTATATAAAAATATTAATTTTTTATATAAAAATATCAGTTCTTTTATTAATTTTGTTCCGGCATCAAGAGTGAATTAAATTTAGCCAACCACTAATTAAGACTCCTAAATAGTTGCCTACTCTAAGTTGAAACTTTTTCCAACCTAAAAAGAAGAAACTCATCATCATTGCATACCAAAAAAGTTATATTAGGATAAAAGTATGTCAATTTTTACAATGAGTAAATATATCAATTAACTACTCATGTTTTTATATTTAAGAATAATATAAAAATTAAATAATTTATTATTCATTAAAATTTATAAACAACAAAGGACCAAAATTTTCATTTCAAACAACAACAAAATTAAAAACTACGGAAGGAGTTAGGGATGACAATGGTGTATTGCGGTTTTTTAATAATTTAGAATCGCATTTGTCTTAAAATATCTTGAATTGAAACCACACCATTTCGGCAGCGGTTAAATATTTTTTTATACTAAAATCGCATTAGTCAATTTTATTTTGAACCGCACTGCACGACTTGCATCAATAACAAATTAATAATATAAAAAAATTTTGATAGCTAGAGTTATTTCTTTGATAAATGATCACTATGAGTAACTCAATAGAATTTAATCGATTTTTCTATCTTTAAGGTGGAGACTATTACTTATAAATTATATTAACTAGAACCAAATTTATTTATGTCAATTTTAAGTTTATAAATAAACCAAAGATAACTAATTTATAAATTTAAATTTCATGATTAAAATCAAGAATAAGACTAACCACAAATTATTTTATATAACTAATACTTACTTCAAAATAATATGCACAATATACCAAAAAAATTTAAATAAAGAAAATTGTATTGGACATACTTGCACTCCACCCCCCATGCTGACTTAATTTTTATTACGTTTAGTTCAATATTTTTACAATACACATTATAAAATAATAACATTCATTAAAATAGTTCTAAAAATAATACAAGTGATTTAAGAATATATGTTCAATTAAAATTAAAATAACATTGTTATAATTTTAACATTATTATAGTTTATATATATTAATTATATATATATTTTTTAAAAAGAACAAGTGCCATATAGACAAATTGTGACGCCCCCAAAATTAGGTATACATCACCCATCTTGGGTCGTCAGATACATAGTACAGAATACAAATACAACTTACTAATACAACTGTCGTGTACAATACGACAAAACATAAACTGTGAGTTTGAATACAAATATTATCTTCTAGAGAGTATTCATACTCAAAAGGAGTCCTCGCTACATTTATTAACACACCATTACACAAAATAGTGAGGACTACTAACTAATACTATCATTCGGGCCATCACTCCGTTCCCCGACTTGCCCCAGCTACGTTCTCATTTCCTGAAGAGAACAGTGAAAGAAAGGGTGAGCTCAACTAGCCCAGTTAGAAATATTATGACTAAGATAATGCAGAATAAATTACCATTAGCCTTCAACAATGTTAAACTAATAAAATATAATAGACATCAAGTTTAACTGCAGCGGAACAAGCAATCCATTAAAAGAGTCAAGTAGAAAATAAACTCTACTATCTTTTATGATTTAAAAGATTTTCCAACACTGTGATCGCTGAGACTCAGCTTAATAAAATAATCCACATCATCGAATCACCCCTGCACTACGGCCAAGGATATTCGTATATTCATTAATGGTCATGATCATGCCAACAACTGTCCATCAATGCACTACGGGCCAATGAGGACTTTTATCACATCATTTGTAACATTACGGTCATGATTATACCGAATAATCCCTGGTCATAATCATACCAAGTCCATCTATGCACTACAGGCCACAGATGACTTTCAACAGAATATAAACATGAGGATGATGACAATGATATAAGAATTCAATAAAACAAGTTCAAGAATTAATTTATCCAAAAATTAACAACGTCCAAATTGTCAACATGATACTGCTTTGTGGAGTAAAATTCAAGAATGATCAGGAGAATATTTTCATGAAAAGATACTGGATGAAACGCAATTATCAAGGATATTCCACAAATTTCATGGAGTATAGAAGTCAAAACTTAACCAACTGAGTATAATAAAGAATGGAATAACAAAAGAAATCACCATGCATGCGATAGACCGCACAGACAGGTTATTCCAACAGAATAATAAATAATGGAACCAGGTCCGGCGTAAACGCACAGACAGGATATTCCGACAGAATAATAAATAATGGAACCAGGTCCTGTGACGACCCCAAAATAGGTTCATTCCACCCAACCCATTCTGAGTCGTCAAATACATGGTACAGAAAACAACTACAACTTTATTACAACAATTGTCGTGCAAAATACAACAACACATATGCTGTGAGTTTGGATACAAATATATACCAAATGTGACTCATGTTCCAACCGTGGACATCACCTCACAATAACACCTTACATAAAGGTATAGTCAAAAACTGTTTTAGAAATTAGAATATTTGGGAAGTGCTCAAGGAAACCTTCGTACATGGGAGGCCATGCGTCTAGGTTATGATAGATATCATATGGCCACAGAATTATCCTTGGTTGACCCAATAGACCCCAAAGAAAAATGAGAAGATTACTATCATATTCTTCCCAATGGTGAGTCTTCTCTTGACTTATCATTATCTCCACTGTCTCTAATTGAGAATTATACTTCAAACAAACACCAAGATTATATAGGTAGTGCCCATAGATATACTCAGCAAGTGGATGAGCACAACCCTGTCCTATGATGACACGAGGTTGTATGTCATTAGACATCTTGTATGATAGTGACAAAACACCCTTCCAACGTTGGGTTTGCCTCACCCTATTTTCTTCACCAAATATAACTACTAAATGATGACCACCGTTCTATTCCCTTGTTACCCCCGCTCGACCCAGCTACACTCTTATTACCTGAAAGGAATTGTGAAGCAAAAGGGTGAGCACAACTAGCTCAGTAAAGAATATCATGACTAAAGATAATTAAATTATCAATAGCCTTCATCAATAATAAATCAGAGATTTAGAACATATGGTAAATGATAAAAATTTCAACCATAGTTGCAGCGGAACGAGCAATCCATTAGAAGAGTCAAATAGACTATAAAGTCTATTATCTTCTCCATGTTAAAAATCCACCAACAATGTTTTATCCATATAACATCACTCAACAGTTCCTTTCCACAATCATATGAATAACTCATAATCATAATTGTGACTATAAATTTTTCTTCGCACCCAGGACGAAGAATATTTTCATCACATGTCTTTACCTGAAACATCAAAGATCATGAATATACCAAATCACAATTCCTGTTTATAATCATACTAACAAATCCATCTTTGCACTACGGGCCAAAGATATTCATCAACAAACCATCTTTGCACTACGGGCCAAAGATATTCATCAACAAACCATCTTTGCACTACGGGCCAAAGATATTCAACAACAGTTCATCTTTGCACTACAGGCCAAAGATATTCATCAACAGGCCATCTTTGCACTACATGCCAAAGATATTCATCAACAATTCATATTTGCACTACAGGCCAAATATATTCATATCTCAAAGAAATATATAATCATTTCAGAATTTATATAAACAATAATTATAACCATGTTGATCAATTCACCTTTGCACTTAAGCTTAAGATATTCAATTATAAATTCAATGGTCATGATCATACCAGTCACAATTCAACTTTGCACTACAGGCCAAAGAGAACCCTAGTCATGATCATACCAATAATCTACCCATCTTTACACTCCAGTGAAAGAGAATTTCAACATCAGGGTTATAAAAATGTTATATATGATGATAAAAATAATATGATCAACATATAGTTTTAATCTCAAGAGTAATATTCGTAACTCATGAATAGTAACCCCGACACAAAAGATAAAAATTCTACAATAAAATTTATACCAATATTTCGGTATAATGATATTGAAAGAATAACATTACTTAAATTTATAAACAATTTATTTTAGTTGTTTACACTTTACTAATTAATGCATTTAATCATCATAAAATGCCAACTCTTACAATTTCATCATCAATAACCAAAACTCTCATCAAAAATCTGCATATACCTCATATAGGATTCTCAAGCCATAAAATCCTATTTTCCAATTTTCTTTCTTCACAAAACATATTTAATTCATTTACTCATAGCTAGACCATTTTCATGAAAAATACCAAATCAGTTCCAAAAATATTTCTTTTCTGGGATTTAGCATAATATAGTCCCATAGTGAACATATATTTTTCTCAAAATTTTTAAAAGTCATTTACTATTTTTCATATGGCCAAAATAGCCGAATATTTAGACATTTATCAAAAATTGTACTTTTGTCTAAAAATTCTGAAATTTACAGAGTATACTTCTATCATATACATGTACTCCCAATAAAAATTTCATCAATTTTGGAGTTAACCACAAGGAATTATAAGCTGTTACTTTTAAAATAGTCTTTTCTCATAAAATTCATAACTCTCAATCTATACATCCAAAAATCACCATTTTTGGACACAATCAATAAAACTCATCAAAATATCATTTCAAACTTTTTCAAAATTTTTGAAGTTCAAAAAAATTACGAAACTGAAAATCATAACAACCCTTAAAATCCCTTACTATCCCTTACCTCAAAATTGCAGTATTTCTGACTGGAATGCAAAACCGAAGGAAACTTGCACTGAATAGCAACTCTCAAAGTATCTAAATACTCACAAAATATGCTTCATAATATAGAGAGAGAAAGAGAGAAAGCTTATGTTTCTGGTGTGATTTTCAATTCTAACTTAGCCCTCTATTTATAGGAAAATTTTGGTAGGTTTGACCTGCAACCTGATGGCTTTACCTGCTACTATTCCCACCCACCACATTTGAAATATAATTCAGCACATTTCTTCACCAACCACAAGTGGGGCCCACCAATTCTAAAATTTTCCACCAAAATGATAAACTCCAAAAATTCAACAATTTCTGAACCAGTCATCTCGTAAAATTCATAACAAATCATACGTTCATTTTTAACGGTTCAAAATTTGTGGGCATATACTCAACTTATATATGTATAACATATCCAAAAATTACCACGATCCAACGGTCGGATTAAAAATTATAACCCTCGCAAAATATCTCAAAAACCCTGATTTTTAATACCTCCATTCCGACAAAAATACTGATAAAAACCTCAACATTAACTCCTTCATTTTTAACCACAAAAATATATCCCTCATTTATATCCACATAAAATAAATATTTTCTTATCATATAAATTAATAATTAATTATTCACAAATAATATTACAGAATCACATTTAAGACAACCAGGCCGTTCCCAGGAAAGAGGGGGCTTTCCAATAAGGATTTCTCCTTACTGGCGCGCAATTAGATGACCAAACTTCTCCTTAGACAGAACTTTCTAGACATTGCCAATAATGTTATTTAATAATACTATTCAAATAATATGAATTATTGATCTGATAATGGGAAATACTGTGCAGCAACAATTATTGAACAACAATAATACAAAATTTTAACGTAGCAATTATTGAATCAATAAAATAAAATATTGAACAGTAATTACTGTAACAATTATTGAGTAGTGTCTTTTTACGTAAGAATCAATAATTTCAAAAATACTATGCAATACCGTGTGCTACTGTGCTATAACGCGTATTACTGTATTTTAACCACCGGGTATTCCAACAGTGTTAACGGTAACAACTACGCCGTTATTTGTAAAAACTCAAATTTGTCGTTTTCTTCACCCGATAGTTATTTGTTATGGGGCCCACAAATAGCTGCGCCGTCGTACGAATATTCCCCGACAGAAAGAATATTCCACGACCAAACAAATATTCCCCGACAACAATGATTATTTTATAACCACTTGTGTATTTTGAAAAAAAATCATATATCACCCTTAACTTTAACATTTATCAATTTAACCATTTACTGAATAGTAATTATAAGAAAAATTGAATACTTTTATTTCATAAAATTCGGGGTCTTACAGGTCCGGTGTAAAACACACAGACAGGATATTCCAACAGAATAATAACAAGACGGAACCAGGTCCGGTGTAAAACACACAGACAGGATGTTCCAACAGAATAATAATAAAAACGGAACCAGGTCCGGTGTAAAATACATAGACAGGATGTTGCAACAGAATAATAGAAGAATGTCACCAAGTATAGGGTAGACCGCGTATACAGGTTATTCCAACAGAATAATAAGAAACGGAATAACAACAGTTCTCTTCATGAATAAGAAAGAATAACACCCCTTACTGTTTTAAAGACGAGCTGAAATAAGAAAGTAGTTAAGTAGCAGAATACTCTTCTTCTCTCTCGCTATAGTTTCTCTCTATAGTTTCTCTCTCTAGAGTTCAGTGAATTCGTAAGAAATAATGAAGGAATGAGCTGCTATTTATAAAAAAATAGAATGCATAGTAACTAATCCATGAACGGTCCAGATTGATTACTTTAATCTGACGGTCCATATTTAAAGAAAAATCTTTTAAATAAAATATAATATATTCTATTTATAGAATAACTTTAATAAAGTATTCTGTTTTATTACGTTAATAATACGAATAAAACAAAACGTCATTATCGCTAAATAATTCATATTATTAACTGACAATAATTGAATCAAACTGAGTGACTTCTCACATAAGCATTAATAATCAATACCGTGTGCTACTATGCAACTACACGTATTACTGTACTTTTACTACCGAGTAGTTCAACAGTAACAATGGTAAAACTTCCGCCGTTATTTTTAATAAACTATTTTTGTCGTTTTCTCAATCCGACAATAATTTCGTTGTGGGGTCCACCAATGATTGTGCCGTCGTACGAATATTCCCCGACAAAAAGAATATTCCCCGACCAAACGAATATTTTAAAACAACTTGCTTACTTTGCAAAATTTATAAATATTACCCACAACTATAACATTATATCAAATTAACTCCATAATATTCAAAAATGATATTTATAGAAAATTCATCTTTATTTATAAAAGTTGGGGTCTTACAACCTCCCCTTCTTATGAAATTTCGCCCTCAAAATTAGGGTACATACCTGGTATGTCGAAGAGGTAAGGATACCTTGATTTCATTTCAGATTCTAACTCTCAGGTCATTTCCTCAACATCGTGGTTTCTCCACAAAACTTTGACTTGAGGTATAACCTTGGAGCGTAGAATATGTTCCTTCTTATCCAAGATTTGAACAGGAACTTCTTCATACGTCAAATCCTCCGCTATTTCGTCTGGTTCTAACTCAATAATGTGGTTCGGGTCTTCCACATATTTGCGTAACATGGATATGTGAAAAACGTTATGAACACGAGACATACTTGGCGGTAAAGCGAGTCTATAAGCCATAGTTCCTACCCGATCGAGGATTAAAAATGGACCGATGAATCGAGGATTGAGCTTTCCTCTCTTTCCAAATCTCGTAACTCCTTTCCATGGAGCAACACGCAAGAACACATGATCTCCTACATCAAATTCCACGTCCTTTCGATGAAGATCAACATAACTCTTTTGTCGATCTTGTGAGGTTTTTATACGTTGTCGGATCGTTTGAATCTTTTCTGTAGTCATACGTACCAACTCCGGTCCCAACAACGTTGCTTCACCCACATCATCCCAGCATACTGGAGAACGACATTTTCTTCCATACAATACTTCGAATGGAGCCATGCCAATACTTGCTTGATAACTGTTGTTGTAGGAAAACTCCACCAATGGTAAGAACTTGTCCCAACTTCCCTTGAAGTCAAAGACACGGAGTCTTAATAAATCTTCTAGAGTTTGAATAGTCCTCTCTGATTGTCCGTCCGTCTGAGGATGATATGCCGAACTAAATCGTAAATCTGTGCCCATAGCTTTTTGTAAACTAACCCAAAATCGTGAAGTGAATCTTGGGTCACGATCAGAAACTATGGATACTGGCATACCATGCAGTCTTACAATCTCGTTTATGTACATACGAGCAAGACGTTCAAGTGTATAAGTTTCTCGTGTCGGTAAGAAATGAGCAGACTTGGTCAATCTATCAACAATGACCCAAATCGCATCTATACCTTGAGAAACCTTAGGAAGACCGGTAACGAAATCCATGGTAATGTGCTCCCACTTCCATTCTGGAATTTCAAGTGGTTGTAATGGACCTTTTGGTACTTGATGTTCCGCTTTGACTTTGACAAGTTAGACACCTTGAGATAAACAACGCTATCTCTCTCTTCATATTACTCCACCAAAATGTATGACGAAGATCATGATACATTTTGGTACTTCCAGGATGGATTGCAAACGGTGTGTTGTTCGCCTCCATCATGATTTCATACTTTAAATCAGGGTTGTTAGGAACACAAAGTCTGGAGTTGACTCGAAGTATTCCTTCTTCATCGATTCTTGCTTCCGGCATAGAACCTTCTTGCACTTTCTTCCTCATACGCATCAACTCCAGGTCTGTAGCTTGAGCAGCTTTAACTTTATCGATTAAAGTTGGTTCTACTCGTATATTCGCCATCATCACATGGGTCCCTGGAGTCTTTAACTCTATCTCCATCCTTTGCAAGTCACACAAAATGGGCTTTTGTGTTGACAATATTGCACTCGTACTTGCATATGATCTTCTACTCAATGCGTCAGCTACCACGTTCGCTTTTCCAGGATGGTATTGAATGGTATGATTGTAACGACCCCAAAATAGGTCCATTCCACCCAACCCATTCTGAGTCGTCAAATACATGGTACAGAAAATAACTACAACTTTATTACAATAATTGTCGTGCAAAATACAAGAACACATATGCTGTGAGTTTGGATACAAATATATACCAAATGTGACTCATGTTCTAACCGTGGACATCACCTCACAATAACACCTTACATAAAGGTATAGTCCAAAACTGTTTTAGAAATTAGAATCTTTGGGAAGTGCTCAAGGAAACCTTCGTACATGGGAGGCCACGCATCTAGGTTATGATAGATATCATATGGCCACAGAATTATCCTTGGTTGACCCAATAGACCCCAAAGAAAAACGAGAAGATTACTATCATATTCTTCCCAATGGTGAGTCTTCTCTTGACTTATCATTATCTCCACTGTCTCTAATTGAGAATTATACTTCAAACAAACACCAAGATTATATAGGTAGTGCCCATAGATATACTCAGCAAGTGGATGAGCACAACCCTGTCTTATGATGACACGAGGTTGTATGTCATTAGACATCTTGTATGATAGTGACAAAACACCCTTCCAACGTTGGGTTCGCCTCACCCTATTTTCTTCACCAAATATAACTACTAAATGATGACCACCGTTCTATTCCCTTGTTACCCCCGCTCGACCCAGCTACACTCTTATTACCTGAAAGGAATTGTGAAGCAAAAGGGTGAGCACAACTAGCTCAGTAAAGAATATCATGACTAAAGATAATTCAATTATCAATAGCCTTCATCAACAATAAATCAGAGATTTAGAACATATGGTAAATGATAAAAATTTTAACCATAGTTGCAGCGGAACGAGCAATCCATTAGAAGAGTCAAATAGACTATAAAGTCTATTATCTTCTCCATGTTAAAAATCCACCAACAATGTTTTATCCCTGTAACATCAATCAACAGTTCTGGTCCACAATCATATAAATAACTCATAATCATAATTATGATTCTAAATTCCTCTTCTCATCCAGGACAAAGATAATTTTCATCACTTGTCTTTACCTGAAACATCAAAGATCATGGTTATACCAAATCACAATTCTTGTTCATAATCATACTAATAATTTCATCTTTGTACTACGAGCCAAAGATATTCGTCAACAGTTTATCTTTGCACTACTGGCCAAAGATATTCAACAACAGTTCATCTTTGCACTACAGGCCAAAGATATTCAACAACATATCATCTTTGCACTACAGGCCAAAGATATTCATCAACAGTTCATATTTGCACTACGGCCAAATATATTCATCAACAGTTCATATTTACACTACAGGCCAAATATATTAATATCTCAAAGAAATATATAATCATTTCAGAATTTATATAAACAATAATTATAACCATGTTGATCAATTCACCTTTGCACTTAAGCTTAAGATATTCAATTATAAATTCAATGGTCATGATCATACCAGTCACAATTCAACTTTGCACTACAGACCAAAGAGAACCCTAGTCATGATCATACCAATAATCTACCCATCTTTACACTCCAGTGAAAGAGAATTTCAACATCAGGGTTATAAAAATGTTATATATGATGATAAAAATAATATGATCAACATATAGTTTTAATCTCATGAGTAATATTCGTAACTCATGAATAGTAACCCCGACACAAAAGATAGAAATTCTACAATAAAATTCATACCAATATTTCGGTATAATGATATTGAAAGAATAACATTACTTAAATTTATAAACAATTTATTTTAATTGTTTACACTTTACTAATTAATGCATTTAATCATCATAAAATGCCAACTCTTACAATTTCATCATCAATAACCAAAACCTTCATAAAAAATCTGCATATACCTCATATAGGATTCTCAAGCCATAAAATCCTATTTTCTAATTTTCTTTCTTCACAAAACATATTTAATTCATTTACTCATAACTAGACCATTTTCATGAAAAATACCAAATCAGTTCCAAAAATATTTCTTTTCTGGGATTTAGCATAATATAGTCCCATAGTGAACATATATTTTTCTCAGAATTTTTAAAAGTCATTTACTATTTTTCATATGGCCAAAACAGCCGAATATTTAGACATTTATCAAAAATTATACTTTTGTCCAAAAATTCTGAAATTAACAGAGTATACTTCCATCATATACATGTACTCCCAATAAAAATTTCATCAATTTTGGAGTTAACCACAAGAAATTATAAGCAGTTACTTTTAAAATAGTCTTTTCTCATAAAATTCATAACTCTCAATCTATACATCCAAAAATCACCATTTTTGGACACAATCAATAAAACTCATCAAAATATCATTTCAAATTTTTCCAGAATTTTTGAAGTTCAGAAAAATTACGAAACTGAAAAACATAACAACCCTTAAAATCCCTTACTATCCCTTACTATCCTTTACCTCAAAAGAGCAGTACTTCTGACTGGAATGCAAAGCCGAAGGAAACTTGCACTGAATAGCAACTCTTAAAGTATCTAAATACTCACAAAATATGCTTCATAATATAGAGAAAGAAAGAGAGAAAGCTTATGTTTCTGGTGTGATTTTCAATTCTAACTTAGCCCTCTATTTATAGGAAAATTTTGGTAGGTTTGACCTGCAACCTGATGGCTTTACCTGCTACTATTCCCACCCACCACATTTGAAATATAATTCAGCACATTTCTTCACCAACCATAAGTGGGGCCCACCAATTCTAGAATTTTCCACCAAAATGATAAACTCCGAAAATTCAACAATTTCTGAACCAGTCATCTCGTAAAATTCATAATAAATCATACGTTCATTTTTAACGGTTTAAAATTTGTGGGCATATACTCAACTTATATATGTATAACATATCCAAAAATTATCACGATCCAACGGTCGGATTAAAAATTATAACCCCCGCAAAATATCTCAAAAACCCTGATTTTTAATACCTCCATTCTGACAAAAATACGGATAAAAATCTCAACATTAACTCCTTCATTTTTTTAACCACAAAAATATATCCCTCATTTATATCCACATAAAATAAATATTTTCTTATCATATGAATCAATAATTAATTATTCACAAATAATATTACAGAATCACATTTATGACAACTAGGCCGTTCCCAGGAAAGAGGGGGCTTTCCAATAAGGATTTCTCCTTACTGGCGCGCAATTAGATGACCAAACCTCTCCTTAGACAGAACTTTCTAGACATTGCCAATAATGCTATCTAATAATACTATTCAAATAATATGAATTATTGATCTGATAATGGGAAATACTGTGCAGCAACAATTATTGAACAATAATAATACAAAATTTCAACGTAGCAATTATTGAATCAATAAAATAAAATATTGAACAGTAATTACTGTAACAATTATTGAGTAGTGTCTTTTTACGTAAGAATCAATAATTTCAAAAATACTATGCAATACCGTGTGCTACTGTGCAATAACGCGTATTACTGTATTTTAACCACCGGGTATTCCAACAGTGTTAACGGTAACAACTACGCCGTTATTTGTAAAAACTTAAATTTGTCGTTTTCTTCATCTGACAGTTATTCTGTTATGGGGCCCACAAATGGCTGCACCGTCGTACGAATATTCCCCGACAGAAAGAATATTCCACGACCAAACGAATATTCCCCGACAACAATGATTATTTTATAACCACTTGCTTATTTTGAAAAAAAATCATATTTCACTCATAACTTTAAACTTTTATCAATTTAACCATTTACTGAATAGTAATTATAAGAAAAATTGAATACTTTTATTTCATAAAATTCGGGGTCTTACAATGATCATAATCTTTCAACAGTTCAAGCCAACGTCGTTGTCGCATGTTAAGTTCCTTTTGAGTGAAGAAATATTTGAGGCTTTTATGATCCGTAAAGATCTCCACCTTCTCCCCATACAAGTAATGCCTCCAAATTTTAAGTGCAAAGACAACAGCTGCCAACTCCAGATCATGAGTAGGATAATTCCTCTCATATTCCTTGAGTTGTCTTGATGCATAGGCTATGACTTTTTCATGTTGCATGAGAACACATCCCAACCCTTTGCTCGAAGCATCACTGTAGATGACAAATCCCTCCGAGCCAGATGGTATTGTTAGAACAGGTGCTGAAATGAGTCTCCTCTTGAGTTTTTGAAAACTCTGCTCACATTCTTCGCTCCAACCGAACTTTGTATCTTTCCGAGTCAGCTGAGTTAATGGAGTAGCGATTCGAGAAAATCCTTCCACGAATCTCCGATAATAACCAGCTAAACCAAGAAAGCTACGTACTTCGGTCACTGATTTAGGTTTCTCCCAACTTTGAATAGCTTCAATCTTTGCCGGGTCAACCGATATTCCACGACTTGATACTACGTGCCCAAGGAATGCTACCTCTTCCAGCCAGAAATCGCATTTCTTCAACTTGGCATAAAGTTTGTATTCACGAAGCTTTTGGAGTACCAACCTCAAGTGTTGCTCATGATCTTCACGGCTTTTGGAATAAACAAGGATGTCATCGATAAAGACGACCACAAAGTGATCTAAATATTCCTTAAATACCCTATTCATCATATCCATGAAGGCAGCAGGAGCATTAGTCAATCCAAAAGACATAACTAAGAATTTATAATGCCCATACCGAGTTCTGAAGGCAGTCTTTGGAATATCCTCAGTTCTAACCTTCAGCTGATGATATCCAGAACGAAGATCGATCTTTGAAAAGAATTGTGCTCCTTGCAACTGGTCAAACAGGTCATCAATACGTGGCAATGGGTACCTATTTTTGATGGTGACATGATTCAACTCCCGATAATCAATACAAAGTCGCATACTCCCATCTTTCTTCTTCACGAATAGAACAGGAGCACCCCAAGGAGAAGTACTAGGACAAATAAAACCAATGTCTAACAATTCCTGTAGTTGAGTCTTTAACTCCTGAAGTTCAATAGGAGCCATTCGATATGGGGCTTTGGAAATGGGTTTTGTACCGGGTTCAAGGTCGATACAAAATTCAATTTCACGCTCTGGGGGTAGGCCAGGAAGTTCTTCGGGAAATACGTCAGGAAATTTATTAACAACAGAAATATCATTCAAAGCTGACGTATTTTTGTTTAGATCTGTGACATGAGCTAAGAAAGCTTGACATCCATTTTTCAATAAACGAATAGCTTTATGGCTTGAGATGACAGCGATTGATTTTAATGGTTTGGTTGCTTGAATTCGCATAATAGGTCGATTAAGAATATGAAAGCTAACAACCTTACGAAAACAATCAATTTTTGCATGATGAGTAGTTAACCAATCAATCCCTAGAATCACGTCAAATGCAAGTATTTTTAATAAAATCAGATCGACAGGTAATGTGTGGGTACCAACTTGAACCAAACAAGACTTATAAACCGTGGATGTAATGAAGGTTTCTCCCAATGGAGTTTCAACAGCTAAGTCAAAGTCTAATTTCTCCGGAATCAAATTTAATCGATGAGCGCAAGTAGGAGAAATAAAAGAATGGGTAGAACCGGTATCAAATAAAGTATAGACTTCGTTAGAGTTTATGATAAGCTTACCCGTGATGACCTCATTCGGGTTCCTTGCTCTCTGAGAGTTCACTACAAACGCTCTCCCTTGCACAACCGGTTTTGACTTTTCTGGGACGGCCTTTGGTGCCTCCATCCTAGCTGAATTTGTCTTCGGTAAACGATAAAATCGGGCTAAATGACCTTCTCTTCCACAATTATAACATGCTTTGAACGGCATCGCGCAGTTTGGACTTATGTGCCCCTCCCCTCCGCATTTGAAACATATGATAGGTGGTCGTTCTCCTTCCTTAACGACAGGTGCTGGTGCTGACGTCTTTCCATCATTGTTGAATCTCCTCTTCTTAAAATGCCCATTCTTATTGTTTTGGCCCTGATTACCACCGAAGTGGTTACCATTTCTGGCCTGTTGATTCCCTCCACGCTTGTTGTCACCGCTTCGATAACCGCTCTCACTGGTATTATCATTTTGCCGGCTGCTCTCTTTTGGTTGCGTTGTCTCGTTATCGCGCTCCACCAACTGAGCCCTATTTACAACATCTGAATACAAACACAGTTTATGAGAAACAAGATGTTGACGTATCTCCGGCTTCAAACCTCTTAAAAACATCCGCGTCATTCTTTCTTCATTATCCACCAGGTGGGACGCAAACCGGGATAACTCCGCAAATTTTGCCTCGTACTGCGACATGGTCATATTATTCTGCTCCAATTTGATGAACTCCACCTCCTTCATGTGACGAATACTCTCAGGAAAGTATTTGTCGTTAAACAGCTCTTGGAACTTCTCCCAAGACATCTTCAGTTCGGCAGGTTGAGTACGCTTTATCGATTCCCACCAGTAATCTGCCTCTCCTCGCAACATAAAGGCGGCAAAGGGAACCTTTTGCTCCTCAGAGCAACCCAAGACATCAAATATCTTGGTGATCTGCTTTATCCATGTTTCAGCTACAAGTGGTTTGGGTTCTCCCTTAAACTCCGGTGGTCCCAGCTCCTTAAACTGCTTAGCGGTGACCGCCTGAGAGTTTCCAGTATTTCCACCTACGTTGTGGACAGGAGTCGCTTTCACCTGTTGTTGCATGAATTGCATAAAACCTCTGAACATTCCATCATTCATCATCTGGTCAGTGTTGTTGTTTGCATGAGGATTGTCACCTTCCTGATGCACATTATCCTGATTATTGATATGTGGTGAATCAACAGTCGTCTGTGCTCCATTGCTATTCTCAACATTCTCAGATGTCATTTTCAGATACTGCCACAAAATAAAAGTTAATTGATATTTCATATATTATCCTTATATTATGACCGACCAATTAAATACCATGCAAATAAACTTAGGTAGGTCATACTAGCGAAGAAATTCCCCGTCTCTCCCCTCCTAGTTCTATTCCCACATTTTAGCCAGGGATCATATCCCTAAGCTCTGATACCAACTGTGACGCCCCCAAAATTAGGTATACATCACCCATCTTAGGTCGTCAGATACATAGTACAGAATACAAATACAACTTACTAATACAACTGTCGTGTACAATACGACAAAACATAAACTGTGAGTTTGAATACAAATATTATCTTCTAGAGAGTATTCATACTTAAAAGGAGTCCTCGCTACATTTATTAACACACCATTACATAGAATAGTGAGGACTACTAACTAATACTATCATTCGGACCATCACTCCGTTCCCCGACTTGCCCCAGCTACGTTCTCATTTCCTGAAGAGAACAGTGAAAGAAAGGGTGAGCTCAACTAGCCCAGTAAAAAATATTATGACTAAGATAATGCAGAATAAATTACCATTAGCCTTCAACAATGTTAAACTGATAAAATATAATAGACATCAAGTTTAACTGCAGCGGAACAAGCAATCCATTAAAAGAGTCAAGTAGAAAATAAACTCTACTATCTTTTATGATTTAAAAGATTTTCCAACACTGTGATCGCTGAGACTCAGCTTAATAAAATAATCCACATCATCGAATCACCCCTGCACTACGGCCAAGGATATTCGTATATTCATTAATGGTCATGATCATGCCAATAACTGTCCATCAATGCACTACGGGCCAATGAGGACTTTTATCACATCATTTGTAACATTACGGTCATGATTATACCGAATAATCCCTGGTCATAATCATACCAAGTCCATCTATGCACTACAGGCCACAGATGACTTTCAACAGAATATAAACATGAGGATGATGACAATGATATAAGAATTCAATAAAACAAGTTCAAGAATTAATTTATCCAAAAATTAACAACGTCCAAATTGTCAACATGATACTGCTTTGTGGAGTAAAATTCAAGAATGATCAGGAGAATATTTTCATGAAAAGATACTGGATGAAACGCAATTATCAAGGATATTCCACAAATTTCATGGAGTATAGAAGTCAAAACTTAACCAACTGAGTATAATAAAGAATGGAATAACAAAAGAAATCACCATGCATGCGATAGACCGCACAGACAGGTTATTCCAACAGAATAATAAATAATGGAACCAGGTCCGGCGTAAACGCACAGACAGGATATTCCGACAGAATAATAAATAATGGAACCAGGTCCGGTGTAAAACACACAGACAGGATATTCCAACAGAATAATAACAAGACGGAACCAGGTCCGGTGTAAAACACACAGACAGGATGTTCCAACAGAATAATAATAAAAACGGAACCAGGTCCGGTGTAAAACACACAGACAGGATGTTCCAACAGAATAATAGAAGAATGTCACCAAGTATAGGGTAGACCGAGTATACAGGTTATTCCAACAGAATAATAAAAAATGGAATAACAACAGTTCTCTTCATGAATAAGAAAGAATAACACCCCTTACCGTTTTAAAGACGAGCTGAAATAAGAAAGTAGTTAAGTAGCAGAATACTCTTCTTCTCTCTCGCTATAGTTTCTCTCTATAGTTTCTCTCTCTAGAGTTCAGTGAATTCGTAAGAAATAATGAAGGAATGAGCTGCTATTTATAGAAAAATAGAATGCATAGTAACTAATCCATGAACGGTCCAGATTGATTACTTTAATCTGACGGTTCATATTTAAAGAAAAATCTTTTAAATAAAATATAATATATTCTATTTATAGAATAACTTTAATAAAATATTCTGTTTTATTATGTTAATAATACGAATAAAACAAAACGTCATTATCGCTAAATAATTCATATTATTAACTGACAATAATTGAATCAAATTGAGTGACTTCTCACATAAGCATTAACAATCAATACCGTGTGCTACTATGCAACCACACGTATTACTGTACTTTTACTACCGAGTAGTTCAACAGTAACAATGGTAAAACTTCCGCCGTTATTTTCAATAAACTATTTTTGTCGTTTTCTCAATCCGACAATAATTTCGTTGTGGGGTCCACCAATGATTGTGCCGTCGTACGAATATTCTCCGACAAAAAGAATATTCCCCGACCAAACGAATATTTTAAAACAACTTGCTTACTTTGCAAAATTTATAAATATTACCCACAACTATAACATTATATCAAATTAACTCCATAATATTCAAAAATGATATTTATAGAAAATTCATCTTTATTTATAAAAGTTGGGGGTCTTACATACAACACCCATTCTGAGTCGCCAAAATACATGGTACAGAAACAACTACATCTTTACTGTTACAACATAAGAACTGTGAGTTTAAATACAAATATTGTCATCTAGACAATATCCACACTCAAATAAGTCCTCATCACAATTATTGATATATTATTTCACAAAAATGGTGAGAACTACTAAAATAACTTCTAGAACTATCATTCCATACCCCGACTAGTACTCGCTACATTCCCGCCTCCTGAGAAAAATAGAACAAAAAGGAAAAGGGTGAGCTCAACTAGCCCAGTAAAGAACATTATGACTAAGATAATACAGAATAAATTATCGTTAGTCTTCAACAGGGAAAAATCTAATAGAATACAATAGACAACAAGTTTTAAATCAATAACTGCAGCGGAAACAACAAACCATTAGAAGAGTCAAGTAGAGAATGAGTTCTACTATCTTCTAAGATTTAAAAGTCCATCATCAATATTTTATCTCTGTAACAACAATCAATAACCATCTTTAATCAAATATTCATCTTTTCACTACAGGCCAAAGATATTCATTTGTATCACCAGTCGGTCATATTCATCTCAACATCTGTTCATCTTTGCACTACGGGCCAAAGATATTCATCAGTTAATCATTCATCTTTGCTCTACATGCCAAAGATATTCAGTAATATCATCATTTAGGACTGAGGATGATGAAAAAAAAATATCTTAAAGAAAACGAATCCAGTGAAACAAAATAACAAATATTAATGATTCATATTTCGATTTATCCATGTCCAAAAATACCTTATAATTATTCATAGTGAAGTAAAATTCAAGAATGATCAAAACATGGATACAATCAAAGCTAGTACACAGAATAGATATTTTGGACGAAAAGAAGAAAATTTCATTTTCGGTGAATAGTAACTCATGAATAGTAACTCGTGAATAGTAACCCCGACGTGAAAAGTTCTAAATTTGATAAAAATTTCTAACCAATATTTCGGCATAATGATATTGAAAAAATAATATCATTTTCGAATAAAATAACATCCCTTACCTCGTAAAGACAGTACTTCTGGTCGGAATACCGGTATAAGGCTGAAAGAAACTTGCTCTGATGAATAGAAACTCTCAAAGTATCTAAATACTCACAAAATACACTCAATAATCTAGAGAGAGAAAGAGAGAAAACTTGTTTCTGGTGTTATTTTCAATTCTAACTTAAGCACCTATTTATAAGAAAATGCTAGAACGCCAAAAGAGACTAAAATAATAAAATATTAATATTTCAAACAACAATTCTACGTATGCTATCAATGACCAAGACCAGCCCCTCAATGCTGAAAATTTCAGCAGCCCGTGTGTTGTACCAACCAAAAGTGGGTCCCCCCATAAATTTAATAAAAATTATTTTATTTTTTAAAACTTTAATAATTCATAGAAAATAACCCTTTTATCAGAAAATTCGAATCTCGCGACTTTTTATAGAAAATTCAATTCTCTACAATTTTGCAGAAGAAAATTTTTCCAAATTCCAAACAGAAATTGACCGAAATCCATAATCGGGCGATTTTATAGGCTATAATCAAATTTCAGTCAAGAAATGGGGTCTACCGACACACAAAACATGTGTTAATCATTTAATAAAAAAAAATACTCTTCCTCCTCATATACTCATATATCCCACACTCATTGTAAAACTATCACCATTATTATATTATTAAATAAATTATTTTATCAGAAAAGATAAAATATCATTTTTTTTAATAATTGTCACTTAAAATTTTTTTCCATCTATCCACATAAAATTAATATTTTTCTCATCATATAAATCAATAATTAATTATTCACAAATAATATTACAGAATCACAGTACTGGCAACCAGGCAATTCCCAAAAAAGAGGGGGATTTCCAATAAGGATTTCTCCTTACTGGCGCGCAATTAGATGACCAAACCTCTCCTTAGACAGAACTTTCTAGACATTGCCAATAATGTTATCTAATAATATAATTTAAATAATATGAATTATTGATCTGATAATGGGAAATACTGTGTAGTGACAATTATTGAAACAACAGTAATATAAAATATCAACGCAGCAATTATTGAATCAATAAAATAAAATACTGAACAGTAATTACTGTAACCATTATTGAGTAGTGCCTTCTTACGTAAGAATCAATAATTGGTGCAATACAGTGTGCTACTGTGCAACAACGCGTATTACTGTGTTTTAACCACCGGGTATTCTAACAGTATTAACGGTAACAACTACGCCGTTATTTATAAACAACTTATACTTGTCATTTTCTTCATCCAATCGCTTTCCGTTATGGGGCCCACAAAAGACTGCGCCGTCGTACGAATATTCCCCGACAGAAAGAATATTCCACGACCAAACGAATATTCCCCGACAACAATGAATATTTTATAACCACCTGCTTATTTGAAATATTTGTGCATTTTACCCATAACTAACCTCGTTAATCAATTTAACCCTTACTATTTCAAAATAATAAATAGAGGGAATTTAAATTTCATTTATTAATAATTTGGGGTCTTACAACCTCCCCTCTTTATGAAATTTCGTCCTCGAAATTGACGTACGTACCTGGTGTTTCGAAAAGATGAGGATACCTCGCTTTCATTTCCGTTTCTAACTCCCAGGTCATTTCCTCAATAGCATGGTTTCTCCACAAAACTTTTACTTGTGGTATGACCTTCGTGCGTAGGACATGCTCCTTTCTATCTAATATCTTGACAGGTACCTCCTCGTACGTTAAGTCTTCAGCTATCTCGTCCGGTTCTAACTCAATAACGTGGTCTGGGTCTTTCACATATTTACGTAACATAGATATATGAAAAATATTATGAACACGAGACATACTTGGAGGTAACGCGAGTCTATAGGCCACATTTCCTACTCGGTCAAGAATCTGAAATGGACCAATAAATCGTGGATTGAGCTTTCCTCTCTTCCCAAATCTTGTAACTCCTTTCCATGGAGCCACACGCAACAATACATGATCCCCAATGTTAAATTCCACGTCCTTTCGATGAAGATCTGCATAACTCTTTTGTCGATCCTGTGCCGTTTGTATACGTTGTCGAATCGTTTGGATCTTCTCTGTAGTCATTCGTACCAACTCTGGTCCTAGCAACGTTGCTTCTCCCACCTCATCCCAACATACTGGAGAGCGACACTTTCGTCCATATAATGCTTCAAATGGGGCCACACCTATACTTACCTGATAACTGTTATTGTAGGAGAATTCCACCAATGGTAGGTACTTATCCAAACTCCCTTTGAAATCTAGGACACAAAGTCTTAATAGATCTTCAAGGGTTTGAATAGTCCTCTCTGATTGTCCGTCCGTTTGAGGATGGTATGCCGAACTAAATTGTAAATCTGTGCCCATAGCTTTTTGCAAGCTAACCCAAAATCTTGAAGTAAATCTTGGGTCACGATCCGAAACTATGGATACTGGCATGCCATGCAGTCTCACAATCTCATCTACGTATATACGAGCAAGACGTTCAAGGGAATAAGTCTCCCGTATCGACAAGAAATGAGCAGACTTAGTTAATCTATCAACAATAACCCAAATAGCATTTATGCCTTGAGAAACCGTGGGAAGACCCGTAACGAAATCCATGGTAATGTGTTCCCACTTCCATTTCGGAATCTCAAGTGGTTGTAATGGACCCTTTGGCACTTGATGTTCTGCCTTTACACGTTGACAAGTTAAACACCTCGAGATAAACTTTTCAATCTCTCTCTTCATATTATTCCACCAAAATGTATGTCAAAGATCACGATACATTTTGGTACTTCCAGGATGGATTGCAAATGGTGTATTGTGTGCTTCCATCATGATCTTGTACTTCAAGTCAGAATCGTTAGGAACACAAAGTCTGGAGTGGACTCGAAGTATTCCTTCTTCATCGATTCTTGCTTCTGGAATAACACCTTCTTGCACTTTCTTCTTCATACGCATCAGCTCCGGGTCTGTGGTTTGAGCAACTTTAACTTTATCAATTAAAGTTGGTTCTATGCGTATACTTGACATCATCGCACTGGTTCCTGCATAAGATCTTCTGCTCAATGCGTCAGCTACCACGTTTGCTTTTTCAGGATGGTATTGAATAGTGTGGTCGAAATCTTTCAACAGCTCGAGCCAACGTCGTTGCCGCATGTTGAGTTCTTTTTGAGTGAAGAAATATTTGAGGCTTTTATGGTCTGAATAAATCTCCACTTTCTCCCCATATAGATAGTGCCTCCAGATCTTTAGCGCGAAAACGACTGCTGCCAACTCTAGATCATGAGTAGGATAATTTCTCTCATATTCTTTAAGTTGTCGCGAGACATAGGCTATAACTTTCCCACGTTGCATAAGAACACATCCTAGCCCTTTGCCTGAAGCATCGCTATAGATAACAAATCCATCCGAACCAGATGGTATGGTCAAAACAGGTGCCAAAATGAGTCTCCTCTTAAGCTCTTGAAAACTCTTCTCGCATTCCTCGCTCCATACGAATTTGATATCTTTCCGAGTTAGCTGAGTTAACGGGGTAGCGATTCGAGAAAATCCTTCCACGAATCTCCGATAATAACCAGCTAAGCCCAAAAAGCTACGTACTTCAGTCACCGTCTTTGGTTGCTCCCAACTTTGTATTGCTTCAATCTTCGCCGGGTCAACAGATACTCCATGTTTTGACACCACGTGCCCTAGGAATGCCACTTCCTCAAGCCAAAACTCGCATTTCTTCAACTTAGCATATAACTTGTTTTCACGCAGCCTTTGGAGTACCAGCTTCAAATGATGCTCATGATCCTCACGGCTTTTGGAATATATGAGGATGTCATCAATAAAGACAACAACGAACTGATCCAAATAATCCTTGAATACTCGGTTCATCATATCCATGAAAGCCGCAGGAGCATTAGTCAATCCAAAAGACATGACTAGGAATTCATAATGCCCGTACCGAGTTCTGAAGGCAGTCTTTGGAATATCCTCAGTTTTAACCTTCAGCTAATGATATCCAGAACGAAGATCGATCTTTGAAAAGAATTGTGCTCCTTGTAACTGGTCAAACAGGTCATCAATACGAGGTAGCGGATACCTATTCTTAATAGTGACATGGTTTAATTCCCGGTAATCAATACAAAGTCACATACTCCCATCTTTCTTCTTTATAAATAAAACAGGAGCACCCCAAGGAGATGTACTAGGACGAATGAAACCGATGTCCAACAATTCTTGTAGTTGGACCTTTAACTCCTGAAGTACAATAGGAGCCATTCGATATGGGGTTTTAGAAATGGGCTTTGTGCCAGGTTCAAGATCAATAAAGAATTCAATTTCACGTTCCGGGGGTAGACCGGGAAGTTCTTCAGGAAATACATCAGGAAAGTCAATAACAGCAGGAATATTATTCAAATTTGTCGTGTCTTTATTCAAATCCATAATATGGGCTAAGAAAGCATGACATCCGTTTTTTAATAAACGAATGGCTTTATGGCTTGATATAACAGTGATTGATTTTAATGGCTTAGTTGCTTGAATTCGTATAACAGGTTGGTTAGGAATATGAAAACTAACAACCTTACGAAAACAATCAATTTTGGCATGATGAGTAGTTAACCAATCAATCCCTAAAATCACATCAAAAGCAAGTATCTTTAAAGAGATAAGGTCAACAGGTAATGTGATGGTGCCAACTTGGATCAAACAAGATTTAAACAGTGGATGTGATGAAAGTTTCTCCTAACGGAGTCTCCACAGATAAATCAAAGTTTAACTTCTCCGGAGTCAAGTTTAAACGTTGAGCACAAGCAGGAGAGATAAAAGAATGGGTAGAACCGGTATCTAATAAGGTATAAACTTCGCATGAATTTATGATTAGCTTACCCGTGATCACCTCGTTTGGGTTCCTCGCATGTTGACCAGTCACGACAAACGCTCTTCCAGGAACCGTTGACTTTATCTTTTCTGGGGCAGCTTTTTGAGTCACCATCCCCGTTGGACTTGGTTTTGCTACAGTGCAATCTCGAGCGATATGTCCTTCATTTCCACAATTATAACATACCTTAAACTGTTGTAGGCAGTTTGGGCTGATATGTCCTTCTTTTCTGCACTTATAGCATATAACCGGTGGTCGTTCTCCTCCCTTGGAACCAGTTGTTGCTGGTACTGACGTCTTCGTATTGTCATTGTTGAATCTCCTTGTAAGACCCCAATTTTTATAAATAAAGATGAATTTTCTATAAATATCATTTTTGAATATTATGGAGTTAATTTGATATAATGTTATAGTTGTGGGTAATATTTATAAATTTTGCAAAGTAAGCAAGTTGTTATAAAATATTCGTTTGGTAGGAGAATATTCTTTTTGTCGGGAAATATTCGTACGACGGCATAATCATTGGTGGACCCCACAACGGAATTATTGTCGGATTGAGAAAACGACAGAATTATCTTTCTATAAAAATAACGGCTGAGGTGTTACCGTTAAAACCGTTAAACCTGTTGAACTACTCGGTAGTAAAAGTACAGTAATACGCGTGGTTGCATAGTAGCACACGGTATTGATTATTGATGCTTACGTGAGAAGTCACTCAGCTATACTCAATTATTGCTACAGTAATTGCTGCATCATATCTCTTAAATTATTGTCATAGTATCATCTGTATAATATGTTATATTATTAAATCAATAATTGAGACGTTGTGGTAAGTTTGGTTATTTTATGGGGGGCCATATGTCATCATCTAAAAGTCTCTTCGTCAATAGTAATTACCGTCGTCAATAGTAATTACCGTCGTTAATAGTATTTACCTTGGTCAATAGTAATTACCTTCGTCAATAGTATTTACCTTGGTCAATAGTAATTACCTTCGTCAATAGTATTTACCTTGGTCAATAGTAATTACCTTCGTCAATAGTATTTACCTTGGTCAATAGTAATTACTTTCGTCAATAGTAATTGTCCCTTCAATATTACCAAGAGTCATTTGACCCTTCGTTAAGACCAAGAGTCATTTGACCCTTCGTTAAGACCAAGAGCCACCCTCAGTTTTTCTATAAATAGAGGCCTAGGGCTTCATTATTTTTCACGAATTCATTCAAGCTATAGAGAGAGAAAGTATAGAGAGAATAAGAGAGAGAGAATAAAAGTATTCTGCTACATCACTTTTCCAATATCCAGTTCTTTTAAGGTAAGGGATATTATTCTTTTGTATACAAGAAGAGAACTTCTGTTATTCCATTTCTTTATTATTCTGTTGGAATAACCTGTATATGCGGAATACCCTATACTTGGTGACATTCTTCTATTATTCTGTCTTTATTATTCTGTCTTTATTTTCAGTTGGAACATCCTGTCTGTGTGTTTTACACCGGACCTGGTTCCGTCTTTATTATTATTCTGTCGGAATATCCTGTCTGCGCGTTTACGCCGGACCTGGTTCTATTATTTATTATTCTGTCGGAATATCCTGTCTGCGCGTTTACGCCGGACCTGGTTCCATTATTTATTATTCTGTCAGAATATCCTGTCTGCGCGTTTACGCCGGACCTGGTTCCATTATTTATTATTCTGTCGGAATATCCTGTCTGCGCGTTTACGTCGGACCTGGTTCCATTATTTATTATTCTATTGGAATAACCTGTCTGTGCGGTCTATCGCATGCATGGTGATTTCTTTTGTTATTCCATTCTTTATTGTACTCAGTTGGTTAAGTTTTGACTTCTATACTCCATGAAAGTTGTGGAATATCCTTGATAGTTGCGTTTCATCCAGTATCTTTTCAAGAAAATATTCTTCTAAGCATTCTTGAATTTTACTCCACAATGCAGTATCATGTTGACAATTTGGACGTTGTTAATTCCTGGATAAATTAATTCTTGAACTTGTTTTATTGAATTCTTATATCATTGTCATCATCCTCATGTTTATAAAATGTTGAAAGTCATCTGTGGCATGTAGTGCATAGATGGACTTGGTATGATTATGACCAGGGATTATTCGGTATAATCATGACCGTAATGTTACAAATGATGTGGTAAAAGTCCTCATTGGCCCGTAGTGCATTGATGGACAGTTGTTGGCATGATCATGACCATTAATGAATATACGAATATCCTTGGCCGTAGTGCAGGGGTGATTCGATGATGTGGATTATTTTATTAAGCTGAGTCCCAGCGATCACAGTGTTGAAAAACTTTTTAAATCATAAAAGATAGTAGAGTTTATTTTCTACTTGACTCTTTTAATGGATTGCTTGTTCCGCTACAGTTAAACTTGATGTCTATTATATTTTATCAGTTTAACATTGTTGAAGGCTAATGATAATTTATTCTGCATTATCTTAGTCATAATATTTCTTACTGGGCTAGTTGAGCTCACCCTTTCTTTCACTGTTCTCTTCAGGAAATGAGAACGTAGCTGGGGCAAGTCGGGGAACGGAGTGATGGTCCGAATGATAGTATTAGTTAGTAGTCCTCACTATTCTATGTAATGGTGTGTTAATAAATGTAATGAGGACTCCTTTTGAGTATGAATACTCTCTAGAAGATAATATTTGTATTCAAACTCACAGTTTATGTTTTGTCGTATTGTACACGACAGTTGTATTATTAAGTTGTATTTGTATTCTGTACTATGTATCTGACGACTCAAGATGGGTGATGTATACCTAATTTTGGGGGCGTCACAGTTGGTATCAGAGCTTAGGGATATGATCCCTGGCTAAGATGTGAGAATAGAACTAGGAGGGGAGAGACGGGGAATTCCTTCGCTAGTATGACATACCTAAGTTTATTTGCATGGTATTTAATTGGTCGGTCATAATATAAGGATAATATATGACATATCAATTAATTTTTATTTTGTGGCAGTATCTGAAAATGGCATCTGAGAACGTTGAGAATAGCAATGGAGCACAGACGACTGTTGATTCACCACATATCAATAATCAGGATAATGTGCATCAGGAAGGTGTCAATCCTCATGCAAACAACAACACTGACCAAATGATGAATGATCAAATGTTCAGAGGCTTTATGCAATTCATGCAACAACAGGTGAAAGCGGCTCCTGTCCACAACGTAGGTGGAAATACTGGAAACTCTCTGGCGGTCACCGCTAAACAGTTTAAGGAGCTGGGACCACCGGAGTTTAAGGGAGAACCCAAACCACTTGTAGCTGAAACATGGATAAAGCAGATCACCAAGATATTTGATGTCTTGGGTTGCTCCGAGGAGCAAAAGGTTCCCTTTGCCGCTTTTATGTTGCGAGGAGAGGCAGATTACTGGTGGGAATCGATAAAGCGTACTCAACCTGCCGCACTGAAGATGTCCTGGGAGAAGTTCCAAGAGCTGTTTAACGACAAATACTTTCCCGAGAGTATTCGTCACATGAAGGAGGTGGAGTTCATCAAATTGGAGCAGAATAATATGACCGTGTCGCAGTACGAGGCAAAATTTGCGGAGTTATCCCGGTTTGCGTCCCACCTGGTGGATAATGAAGAAAGAATGACGCGGATGTTTTTAAGAGGTTTGAAGCCGGAGATACGTCAACATCTTGTTTCTCATAAACTGTGTTTGTATTCAGATGTTGTAAATAGGGCTCAGTTGGTGGAGCGCGATAACGAGACAACGCAACCAAAAGAGAGCAGCCGGCAAAATGATAATACCAGTGAGAGCAGTCATCGAAGCGGTGACAACAAGCGTGGAGGGAATCAACAGGCCAGAAATGGTAACCACTTCGGTGGTAATCAGGGCCAAAACAATAAGAATGGACATTTCAAGAAGAGGAGATTCAACAATGATGGAAAGACGTCAGCACCAGCACCTGTCGTTAAGGAAGGAGAACGACCACCTATCATATGTTTCAAATGCGGAGGGGAGGGGCACATCAGTCCAAACTGCGCGATGCCGTCCAAAGCATGTTATAATTGTGGAAGAGAAGGTCATTTAGCCCGATTTTGTCGTTTACCGAAGACAAATTCAGCTAGGATGGAGGCACCAAAAGCCGTCCCAGAAAAGTCAAAACCGGTTGTGCAAGGGAGAGCGTTTGTTGTGAACTCCCAGAGAGCAAGGAACCCGAATGAGGTCATCACGGGTAAGCTTATTATAAACTCTAAAGAAGTTTATACTTTATTTGATACCGGTTCAACCCATTCTTTTATTTCTCCTACTTGCGCTCATCGATTAAATTTGATTCCGGAGAAATTAGACTTTGACTTATCTGTGGAAACTCCGTTGGGAGAAACCTTCATTACCTCCACTGTTTATAAGTCTTGTTTGGTTCAAGTTGGTACCCACACATTACCTATCGATCTGATTTCATTAAAAATACTTGCATTTGACGTGATTCTAGGGATTGATTGGTTAACTACTCATTATGCAAAAATTGATTGTTTTCGTAAGGTTGTTAGTTTTCATATTCCTAATCGACCTATTATGCGAATTCAAGCAACCAAACCATTAAAATCAATCGCTGTCATCTCAAGCCATAAAACTATTCGTTTATTGAAAAACGGATGTCAAGCTTTCTTAGCTCATGTCACAGATCTAAACAAAAATACGTCAGTTTTGAATGATATTTCTATTGTTAATAAATTCCCTGACGTATTCCCTGAAGAACTTCCTGGCCTACCCCCAGAGCGTGAAATTGAATTTTGTATCGATCTTGAACCCGGTACAAAACCCATTTCCAAAGCCCCATATCGAATGGCTCCTATTGAACTTCAGGAGTTAAAGATCCAACTGCAGGAATTGTTAGACATTGGCTTTATTCGTCCTAGTACTTCTCCTTGGGGAGCTCCTGTTCTATTCGTGAAGAAGAAAGATGGAAGTATGCGACTTTGTATTGATTATCGGGAGTTGAATCATGTCACCATCAAAAACAGGTACCCATTGCCACGTATTGATGACCTGTTTGACCAGTTGCAAGGAGCACAATTCTTTTCAAAGATCGATCTTCGTTCTGGATATCATCAGCTGAAGGTTAGAACTGAGGATATTCCAAAGACGGCTTTTAGAACTCGGTACGGGCATTATGAATTCCTAGTCATGTCCTTTGGATTGACTAATGCTCCTGCTGCCTTCATGGATATGATGAACCGGGTATTCAAGGAATATTTGGATCACTTTGTGGTCGTCTTTATTGATGACATCCTTATTTATTCCAAAAGCCGTGAAGATCATGAGCAACACTTGAGGCTGGTACTCCAAAAGCTTCGTGAATACAAGCTTTATGCCAAGTTGAAGAAATGCGAGTTCTGGCTGGAGGAGGTAGCATTCCTTGGGCACGTAGTATCAAGTCGTGGAATATCGGTTGACCCGGCAAAGATTGAAGCTATTCAAAGCTGGGAGCAACCTAAATCAGTGACCGAGGTACGTAGCTTTCTTGGTTTAGCTGGTTATTATCGGAGATTCGTGGAAGGATTTTCTCGAATCGCTACTCCATTAACTCAGCTGACTCGGAAAGATACAAAGTTTGGTTGGAGCGAAGAATGTGAGCAGAGTTTTCAAGAACTCAAGAGGAGACTCATTTCAGCACCTGTTCTAACAATACCATCTGGCTCGGAGGGATTTGTCATCTACAGTGATGCTTCGAGCAAAGGGTTGGGATGCGTTCTCATGCAACATGGAAAAGTCATAGCCTATGCATCAAGACAACTCAAGGAATATGAGAGGAATTATCCTACTCATGATCTAGAGTTGGCAGCTGTTGTCTTTGCACTTAAAATTTGGAGGCATTACTTGTATGGGGAGAAAGTGGAGATCTTTACGGATCATAAAAGCCTCAAATATTTCTTCACTCAAAAGGAACTCAACATGCGACAACGACGTTGGCTTGAACTGTTGAAAGATTATGATCATACCATTCAATACCATCCTGGAAAAGCGAACGTGGTAGCTGACGCATTGAGTAGAAGATCATATGCGGGTACAAGTGCAATATTAACAACGCAAAGGCCCATTTTGTGTGACTTGCAAAGGATGGAGATAGAGTTGAAGACTCCAGGGACCCATGTGATGATGGCGAATATACGAGTAGAACCGACTTTAATCGATAAAGTTAAAGCTGCTCAAGCTACAGACCTGGAGCTGATGCGTATGAGGAAAAAAGTGCAAGAAGGTGTTATGCCGGAAGCAAGAATCGATGAGGAAGGAATACTTCGAGTCAACTCCAGACTTTGTGTTCCTAACAACCCTGATTTAAAGTATGAAATCATGATGGAGGCGCACAACACACCGTTTGCAATCCATCCTGGAAGTACCAAAATGTATCATGATCTTCGTCATACATTTTGGTGGAGCAATATGAAGAGAGAGATAGCGTTGTTTATCTCAAGGTGTCTAACTTGTCAACGAGTCAAAGCGGAGCATCAAGTACCAAAAGGTCCATTGCAACCACTTGAAATTCCAGAATGGAAGTGGGAGCACATTACCATGGATTTCGTTACCGGTCTTCCTAGGGTTTCTCAAGGTATTGATGCGATTTGGGTCATTGTTGATAGATTGACCAAGTCTGCTCATTTCTTACCGATACGAGAAACTTATACACTTGAACGTCTTGCTCGTATGTACATAAACGAGATTGTAAGACTGCATGGTATGCCAGTATCCATAATTTCTGATCGAGACCCAAGATTCACTTCACGATTTTGGGTTAGTTTACAAAAAGCTATGGGCACGGAGTTACGATTTAGTTCAGCATATCATCCTCAGACGGACGGACAATCAGAGAGGACTATTCAAACTCTTGAAGATCTATTAAGACTCTGTGTCTTTGACTTCAAGGGAAGTTGGGACAAGTTCTTACCATTGGTGGAGTTTTCCTACAACAACAGTTATCAAGCAAGTATTGGCATGGCTCCATTCGAAGCATTGTATGGAAGAAAATGTCGTTCTCCAGTATGCTGGGATGAGGTGGGCGAAGCAACGTTGTTGGGACCGGAGTTGGTACGTATAACTACAGAAAAGATTCAAACGATCCGACAACGTATAAAAACCTCACAAGATCGACAAAAGAGTTATGCTGATCTTCATCGAAAGGAATTTGATGTAGGAGATCATGTGTTCTTACGTGTTGCTCCATGGAAAGGAGTTACGAGATTTGGAAAGAGAGGAAAGCTAAATCCTCGATTCATCGGTCCATTTTTAATCCTCGATCGAGTAGGAACTGTGGCTTATAGACTCGCTTTACCGCCAAGTATGTCTTGTGTTCATAACGTTTTCCACATATTCATGTTACGCAAATATGTGGAAGACCCGAACCACATTATTGAGTTAGAACCGGACGAAATAGCGGAGGATTTGACGTATGAAGAAGTTCCTGTTCAAATCTTGGATAAGAAGGAACATATTCTACGCTCCAAGGTTATACCTCAAGTCAAAGTTTTGTGGAGAAACCACGATGTTGAAGAAATGACTTGGGAGTTAGAATCAGAAATGAAATCAAGGTATCCTTACCTCTTCGACATACCAGGTACGTACCCTAATTTCGAGGGCGAAATTTCATAAGAAGGGGAGGTTGTAAGACCCCAATTTTTATAAATAAAGATGAATTTTCTATAAATATCATTTTTGAATATTATGGAGTTAATTTGATATAATGTTATAGTTGTGGGTAATATTTATAAATTTTGCAAAGTAAGCAAGTTGTTATAAAATATTCGTTTGGTCGGAGAATATTCTTTTTGTCGGGAAATATTCGTACGACGGCACAATCATTGGTGGACCCCACAACGGAATTATTGTCGGATTGAGAAAACGACAGAATTATCTTTCTATAAAAATAACGGCTGAGGTGTTACCGTTAAAACCGTTAAAACTGTTGAACTACTCGGTAGTAAAAGTACAGTAATACGCGTGGTTGCATAGTAGCACACGGTATTGATTATTGATGCTTACGTGAGAAGTCACTCAGCTATACTCAATTATTGCTACAGTAATTGCTGCATCATATCTCTTAAATTATTGTCATAGTATCATCTGTATAATATGTTATATTATTAAATCAATAATTGAGACGTTGTGGTAAGTTTGGTTATTTTATGGGGGGCCATATGTCATCATCTAAGAGTCTCTTCGTCAATAGTAATTACCGTCGTCAATAGTAATTACCGTCGTTAATAGTATTTACCTTGGTCAATAGTAATTACCTTCGTCAATAGTATTTACCTTGGTCAATAGTAATTACCTTCGTCAATAGTATTTACCTTGGTCAATAGTAATTACTTTCGTCAATAGTAGTTGTCCCTTCAATATTACCAAGAGTCATTTGACCCTTCGTTAAGACCAAGAGTCATTTGACCCTTCGTTAAGACCAAGAGCCACCCTCAGTTTTTCTATAAATAGAGGCCTAGGGCTTCATTATTTTTCACGAATTCATTCAAGCTATAGAGAGAGAAAGTATAGAGAGAATAAGAGAGAGAGAATAAAAGTATTCTGCTACATCACTTTTCCAATATCCAGTTCTTTTAAGGTAAGGGATATTATTCTTTTGTATTCAAGAAGAGAACTTCTGTTATTCCATTTCTTTATTATTCTGTTGGAATAACCTGTATATGCGGAATACCCTATACTTGGTGACATTCTTCTATTATTCTGTCTTTATTATTCTGTCTTTATTTTCAGTTGGAACATCCTGTCTGTGTGTTTTACACCGGACCTGGTTCCGTCTTTATTATTATTCTGTCGGAATATCCTGTCTGCGCGTTTACGCCGGACCTGGTTCCATTATTTATTATTCTGTCGGAAGAAATATCCTGTCTGCGCGTTTACGCCAGACCTGGTTCCATTATTTATTATTCTGTCGGAATATCCTGTCTGCGCGTTTACGCCGGACCTGGTTCCATTATTTATTATTCTGTCGGAATATCCTGTCTGCGCGTTTACGTCGGACCTGGTTCTATTATTTATTATTCTATTGGAATAACCTGTCTGTGCGGTCTATCGCATGCATGGTGATTTCTTTTGTTATTCCATTCTTTATTGTACTCAGTTGGTTAAGTTTTGACTTCTATACTCCATGAAAGTTGTGGAATATCCTTGATAGTTGCGTTTCATCCAGTATCTTTTCAAGAAAATATTCTTCTAAGCATTCTTGAATTTTACTCCACAATGCAGTATCATGTTGACAATTTGGACGTTGTTAATTCCTGGATAAATTAATTCTTGAACTTGTTTTATTGAATTCTTATATCATTGTCATCATCCTCATGTTTATAAAATGTTGAAAGTCATCTGTGGCATGTAGTGCATAGATGGACTTGGTATGATTATGACCAGGGATTATTCGGTATAATCATGACCGTAATGTTACAAATGATGTGGTAAAAGTCCTCATTGGCCCGTAGTGCATTGATGGACAGTTGTTGGCATGATCATGACCATTAATGAATATACGAATATCCTTGGCCGTAGTGCAGGGGTGATTCGATGATGTGGATTATTTTATTAAGCTGAGTCCCAGCGATCACAGTGTTGAAAAACTTTTTAAATCATAAAAGATAGTAGAGTTTATTTTCTACTTGACTCTTTTAATGGATTGCTTGTTCCGCTACAGTTAAACTTGATGTCTATTATATTTTATCAGTTTAACATTGTTGAAGGCTAATGATAATTTATTCTGCATTATCTTAGTCATAATATTTCTTACTGGGCTAGTTGAGCTCACCCTTTCTTTCACTGTTCTCTTCAGGAAATGAGAACGTAGCTGGGGCAAGTCGGGGAACGGAGTGATGGTCCGAAGAATAGTATTAGTTAGTAGTCCTCACTATTCTATATAATGGTGTGTTAATAAATGTAATGAGGACTCCTTTTGAGTATGAATACTCTCTAGAAGATAATATTTGTATTCAAACTCACAGTTTATCTTTTGTCGTATTGTACACGACAGTTGTATTATTAAGTTGTATTTGTATTCTGTACTATGTATCTGACGACTCAAGATGGGTGATGTATACCTAATTTTGGGGGCGTCACACTCCTCTTTTTAAAATCTCCTCCCGACTCGCTTCTTTTATTTTCATAGCCACGATTACCACCAGAGTGATTGCCGTTCTTGTCTGTATTTTTCTTTCTCCGCTGGTTATCATTGTTCTGATGACTGTTGTCACCGATATGATCCTGGTTGTGGTCCCTCAGTTGACCGTACTCGTTATCTCGCTCTAATAATTGAGCCCTATTGACAACATCTGAATAGAGAGAAAATTTATGAGAAATGAGATATTGACGTATGCCGGGTTTCAAACCTCTCAGAAACATCCTCGTCATACGTTCCTCATTCTCCACCAAATGAGGTGCAAACCTGGACAACTCTGCAAACTTCGCCTCGTACTGAGATACCGTCATATTATTCTGCTCTAGTCTAATAAACTCTACCTCCTTCATATGACGAATACTTTCAGGAAAGTACTTATCATTGAACAGTTTCTGAAATGTCTCCCAAGACATGCTGAGTGCGGCTGGATGGGTACGCTTCACAGACTCCCACCAGTAGTCTGCCTCGCCACGAAACATAAAGGTGGCGAATGGAACCTTATGTTCTTCCGTGCATCCCAAGACATCAAATATCTTGGTAATTTGCTTGACCCACGTTTCCGCCATGATCGCATCTGGCTTTCCCTTAAATTCTGGTGGTCCCAATTCTTTGAACTGTTTGGCTGTGACAAACCGTGAATTGCTATCATTTCCTCCTGTATTTTGAACACGAGTCTCCCTCGTCTGGTTTTGCATGAATTGCAAAAAACTTCTAAACATTCCATCGTTCATCATCTACTCATTGGTGTTGTTCACAGGAGGAACATTGCCAGCCTGTTGCACGTTCTCCTCGTTGGTAAGCACCGGTGTCTCCACGGTCTCATTTACTCCACTGTTAACATTCTCAGTCGACATTCTCAAATACTGTCATAAAACAAGGGTTAATTAAATAAATTAACAAATCACATAATACCCCTATATTATGACTGACCAATAAATAAGCTTAGGCAGGACACACTAGCGAATGATTTATTCGTCTCTCCCTTCTTAGTTCTATTCTCCGATCTCCGCCAGAGATCATATCCCTAAGCTCTGATACCAACTGTGACGCCCCAAAAATAGGTATACAACACCCATTCTGAGTCGCCAAAATATATGGTACAGAAATAACTACATCTTTACTGTTATAACATAAGAACTGTGAGTTTAAATATAAATATTGTCATCTAGACAATATCCACACTCAAATAAGTCCTCATCACAATTATTGATACATTATTTCACAAAAATGGTGAGAACTACTAAAATAACTTCTAGAACCATCATTCCATATCCTGACTAGTACTCGCTACATTCTCGCCTCCTGAGAAAAATGGAACAAAAAGGAAAAGGGTGAGCTCAACTAGCCCAGTAAAGAACATTATGACTAAGATAATACAGAATAAATTATCGTTAGTCTTCAACAGGGAAAAATCTAATAGAATACAATAGACAATAAGTTTTAAATCAATAACTGCAGCGGAAACAGCAAACCATTAGAAGAGTCAAGTAGAGAATGAGTTCTACTATCTTCTAAGATTTAAAAGTCCATCATCAATATTTTATCCCTGTAACAACAATCAATAACCATCTTTAATCAAATATTCATCTTTGCACTACAGGCCAAAGATATTCATTTGTATCACCAGTCGGTCATATTCATCTCAACACCTGTTCATCTTTGCACTACGGGCCAAAGATATTCATCAGTTAATCATTCATCTTTGCTCTACAGGCCAAAGATATTCAGTAATATCATCATTTAGGACTGAGGATGATGAAAAAAATATATCTTAAAGAAAACGAATCCAGTGAAACAAAATAACAAATATTAATGATTCATATTTCGATTTATCCATGTCCAAAAATACCTTATAATTATTCATAGTGAAGTAAAATTCAAGAATGATCAAAACATGGATACAATCAAAGCTAGTACACAGAATAGATATTTTGGACGAAAAGAAGAAAATTTCATTTTCGGTGAATAGTAACTCGTGAATAGTAACTCATGAATAGTAACTCGTGAATAGTAACCCCGACGTGAAAAGTTCTAAATTTGATAAAAATTTCTAACCAATATTTCGGCATAATGATATTGAAGAAATAATATCATTTTCGAATAAAATAACATCCCTTACCTCGTAAAGACAGTACTTCTGGTCGGAATACCGGTATAAGGCTGAAAGAAACTTGCTCTGATGAATAGAAACTCTCAAAGTATCTAAATACTCACAAAATACACTCAATAATCTAGAGAGAGAAAGAGAGAAAACTTGTTTCTGGTGTTATTTTCAATTCTAACTTAAGCACCTATTTATAAGAAAATGCTAGAACGCCAAAAGAGACTAAAATAATAAAATATTAATATTTCAAACAACAATTCTACGTATGCTATCAATGACCAAGACCAGCCCCTCAATGCTGAAAATTTCAGCAGCCCGTGTGTTGTACCAACCAAAAGTGGGTCCCCCCATAAATTTAATAAAAATCATTTTATTTTCCAAAACTTTAATAATTCATAGAAAATAACCCTTTTATCAGAAAATTCGAATCTCACGATTTTTTATAGGAAATTCAATTCTCTACAATTTTGCAGAAGAAAATTTTTCAAAATTCCAAACAGAAATTGACCGAAATCCATAATCGGGCGATTTTATAGGCTATAATCAAATTTCAGTCAAGAAATAGGGTCCACCGACACACAAAACATGTGTTAATCATTTAATAAAAAAAATATTCTTCCTTCTCATATACTCATATATCCCACACTCATTGTAAAACTATCACCATTATTATATTATTAAATAAATTATTTTATCAGAAAAGATAAAATATCATTTTTTTTAATAATTGTCACTTAAAAATTTTTTCCATCTATATCCACATAAAATTAATATTTTTCTCATCATATAAATCAATAATTAATTATTCACAAATAATATTACAGAATCACAGTACTGGCAACCAGGCAATTCCCATAAAAGAGGGGGATTTCCAATAAGGATTTCTCCTTACTGGCGCGCAATTAGATGACCAAACCTCTCCTTAGACAGAACTTTCTAGACATTGCCAATAATGTTATCTAATAATATAATTTAAATAATATGAATTATTGATCTGATAATGGGAAATACTGTGTAGTGACAATTATTGAAACAACAGTAATATAAAATATCAACGCAGCAATTATTGAATCAATAAAATAAAATACTGAACAGTAATTACTGTAACCATTATTGAGTAGTGCCTTCTTACGTAAGAATCAATAATTGGTGCAATACAGTGTGCTACTGTGCAACAACGCGTATTACTGTGTTTTAACCACCGGGTATTCTAACAGTATTAACGGTAACAACTACGCCGTTATTTATAAACAACTTATACTTGTCATTTTCTTCATCCAATCGCTTTCCGTTATGGGGCCCACAAAAGACTGCGCCGTCGTACGAATATTCTCCGATAAAAAGAATATTCCACGACCAAACAAATATTCTTCGACAACAATGAATATTTTATAACCACATGCTTATTTGAAATATTTGCGCATTTTACTCATAACTAACCTCGTTAATCAATTTAACCCTTACTATTTCAAAATAATAAATATAGGAAATTTAAATTTTATTTATTAATAATTTAGGGTCTTACACAAATACTAAAATCACACTGCTTTGATTCTAGTTTAAAAATTTTTATACCAAAATTATTTTTTCAAGGTCAAGGATAAAACCTAACCGGTTTAATATGTGACCCTCGATTCTAGTTGCTGCCACAAGACCAACCGACCGGTTAAAACCATTTGACACCAGCTAATTTCCCGCCATCAAATTATCACCCTCGACTTTCCAACGAACCAGTAATTTCTCCCCAAACTATCTCTTAAACCCATATTATCAATATCTCGCCATGTCGGTATACCTCCGAGCTCTACCGGCTATAGCTCTCCGGTTTAAACCCCTTTCTCTTAAGCCTCTCCCTCTATTTTACTTGAAACAAAATCCAAAAGCTCGTTAAACCCAATACACTTCTAAAGAGAAGTATCTCCTCTGCTACTGCCACTCCATCTCCATCTCCAGATTCCCTATTCACCCTCGAATGGGTCAGCAGAACTGCTCTCTGTGGCCAGTTGTCGGAAAATGACGTGGGTAAATGGGTTGCCCTTCACCGGATTCATGGTGGTCTCAGCTTCCTCAATCTCAGAGTTCATACTGGAATTATTCAGGTTCGCAATTATGTTAAAAAGGCTATTTTTTTTACATCATTTCTTCAATAAATCTAATCTTTTTCAATGGGTTATACTTTCAAGTTGATTGCCTTTTGTTATATTTGCTGCCCATCTCACAAGAAAGTGTAATGTACGTAGTTTCCTTTCCGTAAATTTTTTTGCCTGCAAATTGGGCTACTTGCATATATACACACGCTGATTTTGCTACTACCTTTCCGAAAGGTTTTTAAAGAAGTGTACAGCTTAATGCAATACGTCTAGGAAATTTTATATGGATGATATTAAAAATTTGCTTATAAGCTAGAAATGGAATTGGCAATGTAGTTTCAAATTAAAAGAAAGGAAGGGGTGGTCAGATGTCACTTGAAGTAGACTCTTAATGCATAATCGGTATTGTTTGTTAATGAAACATCTTTGCCTTATTTTGAAGTATAAGATTCGAATTATATTTGATAGAAATCTAGCTTTATCTTTTATGTTTGTTTATAGCACAGTAGGTGATGTTATTCTTAGTTGATGTGGATACTGTTCACATCCAGGTTCTACCAGATGAGCTTCCTGATTCTCACTCGATTGTAAATGACTTAAGGCTTGAGTATGTTATTACTGTGGAAGGGGTTGTCCGGTCTCGGCCGACTGATCGAGTCAGTAAATAAGAAAATGAAGACTGGCATGATCGAGGTGGGTTGTCTTTTTTTCATTGATTTGATGTTGCATGGATCAAAGAAAATGAAAACTTGCTTGTTTCTCGATTTGGGCTCAAGATACCTTACCCTTTCCTTCTTTCTTTTTTTGACAAGTCCTTTGTTTTTCCCATTTTTTCTTAGTTTCAAACTGGACAGTGATGTAATTTTTAAATTAGAGAGATCCAAGTGCATGGCAATTCTTTGGCTTTAATTCTTATTATTTTTGTTCAGATTGCAATTGCATTTTTTTGGGTACTAAATACTGGTCGCTATCCCAACTTGGACTGGAAAAGATAATAGAAGGCCTTCATAAGCAAATTTTTTTGGATGGTTTTTTAGATGTTCAGAAACACATTTATAAATCATTTTTGGCCTACTTGCTCGTAGTTACGAACACTAGTTTTCAGTTTTTACATTTCCTCGTGTTGGAAACCTTTCGTCTATGAAGAAGAAGAAAGCTGAGTACTTTAGATTCTTCTAATCACGTGGATACTGTCTTGTTTTATCTGCAGGCTGAAGCAAAGTTTGGATATCTTTTGGAGGCTTTGGACATGGGTGCTCCTCCACATGCACCTCTGTAAAATTATTTGCATTTGCATTTATCCATGCAGTTTTATGGAACATTTTATTGTGCACGTGACAATCCTATTGTTATCATCAGTGCTTCAGTTTACATATATGCTATTAAAACACCAGAAAGTATCATCAAATATTAGTGAAAGGCCACTACCTAGAGTAAGAAAAAAAAAATGTGATGTCGCCACGAAAACCATCATAACAATTCTAATCCTGTGTATGGTTCTTGGAATCTGCGCAAAGGTCATTTCCCATGTATGATGATGCTTGCTTGATAAATGCACTCGCTTTCCTGTTTGAAAATCACATTTTGCTCAAGCTTTGAGAATAAAAACTATTCAAGCTTCGAACTTGGGATCATATGCATGCATGCATGCATATATAGTTATGTCTATTTGACTCCTCGCTTGATTTCTACTCGACTTTCTTCTTTATTTTATTGGTCTCGCGTAGATTAGTAGATTTAGTCATGTCTTGTGCACATTCATTTGTTGACGGATGACTATATTTCTATGCAAGTAATTAGCTTATGAGTTAGTGTGTCTTAATCTATATATTTAGCTTTTGTTGTTGCAGTACGGGGGCATGGCATTGATTTTGGGTTGGATATATAGATTAGTAATACTTTTAGCTGGTGCAAGTTCAATCAGGGATGTTGTAGCTTTCCCAGAGACTACAACTGCCCAGTCATGTGCCCTCACTCGTGCACCTTCTGAGGTTTATTTTTAAAAATAATAAATGAGATTCACTATAAATTATGTAATCATCTTTCAAAATCCTAAAAATTTTAAATTAATGAATGTAATTCAAGTAAAATTGTAATTTTTTATATAATTTATAATAATTAAAATTAAATCAGTTCATATCTTTGGATTATAGAAATTGAAAATTACTAGTTTCTTGACTTCAAGTTATATCATTGTATGTATGTCATGACAATTGGCGGAAGGACACAAGCTCAATTTGCATATATGACAGCACTAGAATAATTTCGATCTCAATTTGCATGACAACACTAAAATAATTTCAAATTAAATCACACAATATTGACATAGACAGAAGCAAACAGATCGGGACAGGCCGAAAACGCCCACTCCCTTCATAATCTATATCTTCAACCATTCAAATTCTTCAACAAACAAACCTATTTAAAGATTATTAGTCGAGGACCGAACCAGACTGTTTTTCACGCCAGGAATGATGAACATATATATTAAAATCTGAGTTGTCGAATTATATACTTATACACAAATTATTTATACTGTTATAAAAATGATATTCCAATGCCTCAAATCAAATAAAATTTTACATAACCTCACATTTTTGCATGCTCATTATATCCGTACGATTATATTTTTAAATTGACGATCAAATTCTGTTGTATTAGAAGTGAACTAAGATAACTTATTTTTGGTCGATCTAAAATGCTTTTTACTCTAAATACATTTATATATTGTGTTTTACATTAAGTTAATTGCTTATCCATTTAATATTCATTCTTCGAACATTTAGCATTGTCATGAGTGTACGGCACAATTACGCAAGTCATTCAATTAATCCACAAAGTTATTATCTAAATTCTCTGTGAACGTTAATGGAGTCTTGTGTGGCTATTTTATGGGGACTAAGGGATTGAGACAAAGAGACCTTTTATCTCCATATTTGTTTGTCATTGTAATGGAAGTGTTATCTATAATTATCTCCAAGGGGACTAAAGAACCCTCTTTTAAGCACCATTGGAAAACAAAGCAACTTGCTCTTTCTCATTTATGTTTTGCTGATGATATTATTCTTTTTTGCCATGGTGATGTCAGTTCTGTCAAGGTTCTTCATTCATGTCTTGAACAGTTTTCTTCTCTTTCTGGCTTGCATATAAATGCTACGTGTTTCTTATCTAATGTCCCCGATGATCAAGCTACTGCCATTATTTCTTGCCTTGGTTTTCAGCTGGGTTCCTTTCCTGCTAGATTCCTTGGACTGCCTCTTATTACCACAAAACTTAGTCTCACTGATTGGCAACCTCTGTTAGAGAGGACTAGAAATCGGATTCTTTCATGAACTAACAAGTTCTTATTTTGTGTTGGTAGACTTCAACTCACTTCATTTTGCCTGCTGCTGTTCTAAAGGATATTAAAAGCACTTTTTTGTAGGTTTCTTTGGAAGGGCCCTTCCTTGCTCAAACATGGTGTTAAAGTTGTTTGGAGTAAAATCCCTCTTCCTTTCTGTGAGGGTGGTCTTGGCATTAAGCATTTGGAGGACTGGAATCTTACTTCTATTCTCAATTCTCATGAAACTTTGGCAAGTAGTCAATCCTTCTTATACTTCTCTGTGGCCATTATGGGTTAATTAAAACTTTCAGTCTCAAGGATATATTTTTCTGGTGTATCCTAATTTCTAATGACTGCTCCTGGATATGAAGAAAAGTACTACAATCTAGAACTTATGCATTACAGCACACCAGATATCAAATTGGAAATGGTTCCTCTACTAGCCTATGGTTTGATCCTTGGCTATCTTGCTACCATTTGGCTACCTCTTGTCAAGCATCTTTAATTTCTAATTCTGGCTTGGGTCATAATGCAAAAGTTTGCAGTATTATTCAGGATTCCTCTTGGAATCTTCTAGCTTCTGACCATTGTGATGTTATTGATTTTTGAAATTCTTTCGATATGTCATGGTAGTGCAATTTTGCTACAAATGATCTGATTTTTTAGTATAGTACAAAAGCAAATGAGGTTAAAGTTGCCATTATCTGGGATTCAATTCGACAAAGGGGTCAAACTGTGCTGTGGCATTCTCTGGTTTGGCACAAAATTTTGACTCCTAGGATGTCTTTTTAATTTATGGCTTGCCTTCCAAAAGTGGCTCCGTACTATGGATAGACTGCTTGGTTTTGGCATTGATCTGGATTCTACATGTATTTTGTGTAATGGCCACATGGAAAATTTTTAATCATCTATATTTCAATTGCTCTTTCTCATTTCAAGTGTTGGTCCAAGTGCTTAGGCATTGTGGCTGGAGGGGTTTTAAAAAGAACTGGTCTTCCATTATATCTTATACCCTTTCTCGCTCTGGCTCTGGGGCTTCAAATGACTTACTGAAGGTTGGTTTTGCTGATGTGGTTTATTACATTTGACACGAAAAGAATGCTAGATTACATAATGATCGTGTTTTACCTATTGTGGTAGACATTTTGCATATTTTAAAGTGTAAATTGCATTCTCTCGTGAAGTTTCAGAAAGTCAAGTGTAGATCTTATTTTAGGCACAGGGCCTTGTAGTTTTAGTTATAATGTGGTATGTGATGTTTGGTTTGTGCTGTCTGGGTTTGCAGCCATGTTAGGATATTGTGGCTCCGTTTTATGGATAGATTGTTGTTGGTTTGCTGATGTTGGATAATGTTGCTGCGACCTCTCGTGTTGTTGTCGCTAACGTGTTCCATTCTGCTGGGCTGCTCCTTTTGTGCCTCTTCTAATGATTCTATGGAGCCTAACTGTGTTGGGCTTCCCACTTCCTTGTAATCTTTTATAGTCTTGACACAGGACATGTCCTATGATATCTATGCTATATCCTGATTGCGGGGGGTGGGGGGTGGGGGGGGTGGGGGTATTCTCAATTTTATTTTAATACAGTTTAAATTTAGCAAAAAAAAATAGAGCAAGATTTCTTGGGAACCTTTCTATAAGGTCATACGATTTTAATAACTAAACACTTAATGGTGTGTTTCGAGTTTGGAGAGATGAAATGAGAAATAAAAATATAAAAGGGGAATCAATGGAAAGAGATGAGAATGAATTATAATTTATGTTTGTGAGTTTTAGAAAGGAATAGAATGAATAAAATTTTAATTATATTTTTCCATGTTTGTGAGTTTAGAAGAAGTGAAGGGAGGGGAAAATATTTTTATTTTTAAACTACATTATTACTATATTACCCTTACATATTAATTAATATAATAAATGACGTGATTTATTTTGAAGAGTTACTTTAATTAATATAAAATATCTAACTTTCTTATCTTTTCCTATCCCTCCAAATCCTCCCATTTTTAGGGAAAAAATTTTGAACTAAAAATAAAATCAATTTTACCTCTAAATCCCTTCTCTTCATTCCTAAAAAACAAAATTTAAAAAGATTTTAGTTAATTTCCCTTACATTCCCCTAAAAAAAAATTACAAACACAATACTAGTTAAAGAAAATTGTGTTTTGAAAAAGAAATTTTACTACAGTAGATGGGACCCACATCGTATGAATAAAGATCTTATAAATATCAACTTTTTTTTTATATTAAACATTAAACATCTGCTTGAACCACGAATTTTGGTCAAGAATCCCGACATAAAATTTCCAAAACAATTAATAGCTCAAACTTTAATTCCACTCACAAATCATATCTAAAAAAAATGTTTTAGTGCGACCCAAAAAGTTATTTTTATTAATAGTTCTTTGTGATTGATTAAATTGGATATAAAATATAAATATTATCCATCTAAAATTTATTAAAAAAAATAAATAAAAGAAACAAATTAGTATTTAATGTAGGGATATATATATATATATATATATATATATATATATATATATATATATATATATGAAAAATTAAGTCATTAATATTCCTTGAAATCCACAAATGACACATAAAAAAGAACAAAATTTTCTCTATAAAAAGACAAATAAAAATTAATGGAGGGAGTAATTAAATACGTTTTCTCCTCCATTAAAATTTTAACTTTGTATTAAAAGAAAAAAAAAAGAGTAATAGCTGGGGATCAATATTGTCCAACGTACAAAGGAACAAATTATGGTCTAAATGCTAATTAGTTAAACACGCAAAATGAAATTTAGTAGCTAGCCGGTCAATGAATTTGTTTTCCTTAAAAATTAGATTTCCTTAATCTTATGCATCCAACTGTTCCAATTGGAGAATATGGCAAGGAATCTAACAAGAAGTTATTATCTGAATTAATGAGTAAATATAATTAACAATATTAATTTGTAGTGTAAGAAAATTAATTATCCATGCATGAGGTAATGAACTAATTACTTTACTTAATTAGTTAATGACTAATTGACTATGTAAAAGTGATCATATATGCAATTCTATGTACTTGTAAATTGTAATTACTTAAAAAACAATGGAAAAGAAAAGAAAACCTTAATTAATTGGGCTTTATAGCATTATTATATAGATTAAACGAGAGAAAGGGAATTATAGATTTTCTTTAATTTTTGATCTGACAAATTAAGAGTTTTTCTTGGGCGACAGGGAATTAGAGACCGGTCTAGTGACTGGTCCAAATTTTTTTTTCCTTTTGACTCTTAAAAAATTTATAATATTATTTTAACTCAAATTTTGACAGAATCAAGTGATTTAGTTGTAATTTGAATACATATACCCTAAACCCAACAAATTTATAATATTTTTTTAACTCAAATTTTTACAAAACCCAGTAATTTAGGTGTAATTTGGATACCTAATTCCCGGTCCCCTTAGAATTTTTGACAAATTAAACATCGGCAATAGTGATATGAAATTATATAGTAGTTCTTTAAATTAAGTTAAATTGCTTATTTATTTTTTGTTAATCAAGATTACTGCCTTGCTGCAAAAGCAAATTATTAATAAATGCAAGAAAGGCCGAAGGACAAAAATAAGGAAACCAGTCCTAAAAGGTATTGAACTTTTAATCGACAGCTATGAAAAATTAATTCAAAAAATAAAATAAAAAATGCCACAATGTATATTTTAAATGTGAGTTATAGCACGTGACCCTCACGTGCCTATACCTCAAGCACCCCCCTTTAAAATCTCCTCACATTTCTCCCCGTTAGACCATGAATTTGTCCCCATTAGACCATGAACTTGCAGCAATATTGCCATGGTTTGTAATTGCAACAACACAAACCATGGCAAGAAAAAGCAAGGGCCGCCAAAAGATTGAAATGACAAAAATGTCCAAGGAAAGTAACCTACTCGTCACCTTCTCCAAACGTCGTTCCGGCCTGTTCAAGAAAGCCAGCGAGCTTTGCACCCTTTGTGGTGTCGAAATCGCAATAATCGTCTTCTCCCCGGGCAAAAAGGTGTTTTCCTTTGGACACCCGTGTGTGGAATCCATCCTTGATCGGTTCCTGGGTAGCAATATGATCAATAATATTACTGCACAAAATTCCAGCACACTTCAGCTCGTTGAAGCTCATCGAAACGCTACCGTTCGTGAGCTAAACATTCACCTAACCGAATTAATTAATCAGCTGGAGGTTGAGAAGAATCGAAGCGAGGAATTTACCAAAATGAGTAATGTTCGCAAAGAGATGTGCTGGTGGGAAGCTCCCATAAACGAGCTTGGGATTGAAGACCTGGAGCAGTTGAAAATGGCAATGGAGGGACTTAAAAGAAATGTCGACAAGCAAGCTGAGAAGATTACGATGGAGGCGGCGGCGTTTTTCCCAGCAGGTTCATCGAGTTCTAGAGGATTAGGGCATGGTGGGGGATCGGTTGATGTGATCAAGGGTACTTCTGGAATGGGACTGTCCATGACACCTTATGGATATGCCCTAGGGTATGGACGTGGGTTTTTCTGATCGATTGATCGATCTTTTTATTAAGTCTGGTAATGTTTTAGATGGCTATGGATGCAAATTGCACGCTATGTATCTGATCAGGTACGAATGCAATTGCTACCTACTATATATAAATATAAATATAAATATAAATATAAATAAAATAAAAAGGGTTTTCCTATTATTTTATTTTCTTCTTTTACCGTTACGTTTGATCTTCACTGATTTTTTGTGTTTGTTTTCAATTTCATATCTATTATCTTGGAATTCCATGTTTTCAGATTTACTGGAAAATTTTATAATTGAATCTTAAGATCGATCGTAAAAGTAACAAACACATTGTTATAATTCTGGCTTAATTAATTTGCATGCCACTAAAAAAAGAAAAGGAAAGGAAACTTAATATGAAGATGAGACACTATAGGACAGTACTGTCCACCAATATTTATTGATGTTATTAATTCAGTGGCTTGGCTTGAAATTAAAAATAAGACGATGTAATATTTAAGTTTTAGATTTTTCACCTTTGTATAAATTTATTTATTTCTAGGCAATTAAAATTTTATTCTCGGTCCCTAAGCCAGACTTGATTGATTATTATATTTTCTCACTTATTAGTAAAGATTATTAATATTTATATATATTATAATTGTATATTTAATTATGAGAAATCATTTCATTAAGGTGATCGAGGTGGTCTAGTAGTACTGTCTCCAACTCTTTATCTTAATTAACCATCAAGTTAAGATCGATCGATTAACTCACTGGTATTAATGTTGAATGATTTAAAAAAAAAAAATTAATACTCCATTGAAAAGATAAAAAATATAGTAAACGTTTAAGAGCGTATGCTAAAAAAAATCTTAGTTTGTATAAACACAAAATAATTATTTTAGAACTTTTATTTTTAGGTAGTGGGAATACTTGAAACCAAATATTTATTTAATATTTTGTGATTGATGAATTTTAACTCTTGTCATTTCCTATCAATAAGGAGGAGAGGAGAAGAAGAAAAATAAATAAATAAAATAATCAATGTACTTATATTGTTTGACTATTTTGACAATTACAACCATGAAATGAAATTGCTAAAAAATAACATTACTATCGTTAACCACAAAGATAAGACCGAGACTATGTCTATTAATTATTTATATCGGATCTTAACACATTGGAGTATATTATTTTCTAAATTCTGTTTTTACTAATAAAGCACGCGAATATTTCCCGACATGCATGGCACATTTTCCATTCAATAGTCAAAGCTTTCTTTACAATATGACACATTATATTATTTTCTATTTCCAACTTTATTTTCCATAGTTTTTACCGTATCGAGTTAAACAAATTCCCAGTTTGGCTTTGGAAATTTAAATATTCTTATACCCAACATAATAATTTTAATCTTCCTTATTTGATGCTAGCTTTTGTAATTATATTCATGATATATATATATATATATATATATATATATATATATATATACATATATATATATTAACATAGGGTTAAGAATTCGCCTTAAATATGACTTAATTTATATCATGCTATATAGTATACATATAATGTTGTTCTTTAATATAAGAGCTCATGCATGTATCAACGAAAATGGTGATACCTGATGATTAATATTATCATCACTAATTTAAAGAAAGAAATTAAGGACTCTTTAATTTACATGCAAATGTCAAACAGCATAATTATAATTAATGCCAGCTAATTAAGACACAATTGGTCACATGATTTTCCTGCATTAACAATAAGATTTTCTAACTCCCGAACGAATCAGTGAGAATTGTTCACAAAAGGAAATGGTTAATTAAAAGCTAGCCAAGAGGATATATAATTATGTTAATTAGTAATTAATTCCAAACCGGCCCCTTTAAACAGCCTTGTACGTTCATCCTCCCCATACCACAGCTGAAAAATACGTACAAAACAATATTATTCATATAGTTATATTATATAGCTCTAGCCTCCGATCCCTCTAGCCAGCCATGGCAAAGAAACCAAGCATGGGTCGCCAAAAGATCAAGATTGCGAAAATAGAGATTAAAAACCACTTGCAAGTTACCTTCTCAAAGCGGCGTTCTGGCCTATTCAAGAAATCAAGTGAGCTTTGTACGTGCACTTTGTGGGGTTGAGAGTCTTCTCCCCGGCTGGAAAAGTGTTCTCTTTCGGCCACCCTAACGTCATCATCGATAGGTATATATAATTTCCTCAGTCGAAACCCTAATAATCCAAACTCGAACGCTCCATCTTGCTGAAGTTGATCGCAATGCTAGCGTTCGTGAGCTCAATTTGCAGCTCATTAAAGTTGTCAATGAATTAGAATCTGAGAACAAAAGAGGGGAGACATGACTTGATCATATGAGAAAAGTTAGCCAGCGCCAGTTCTGGTGGGAAGCACCTATTGAGAAATTAGCGTTGCATGAGCTCGACCAATTGAGGGATTCGATGGGTGGAGCTTAAGAAGAATGTGAGCAATCAAGCTAACAAGATTTTGGTTGAGAATGCGATTTTGGTTGTGGTGTGATAATACTAATGGATCAAGTGTTGTGTTATATATGTGTTATTATTTACTACAACTTTTATTCAATGCTGTTAATTTACGTCATTATATATTATATGATTTCGGTTATTGTTAATTAATTAGTTGCCGTTTGAAATAAATTATTTTTATACAAAAATTTTAACCTAATTAAAACTTCTTTTTTTTGAAACAATCACAAAACCCACACCTATAAAGCCATAAATTATTAATTAATTTTACAAACGCCCAAAGGAGGCCTAGCCTCTTCCAATTTTTGACTAGCGGAGAAACTAGTATTTTTCAACCTTAAATTTTCTGATTCGGACATAATTTACTAATTTCCGAAATATGGATTAATCCTATTTACAAAATTTAATATTTAAAATATATATATATATATATTTTTATTAACTCCAAATTAACATAATGCAAGTAATTTATTAGCCGAAACATAATAATGAAACTGTAATAATAAATTTGAGTGGACATTGTGTTATTCTATATTAGGTTAATACAAATGAAAACCATATATTGAAATAATAAATTTAACAAATAAAACTCTTAATTATGCACCCAAAATTATGGTGTGGAAGGAGTATTTACAACCGTATCTCCTTTTAATGGTATTTTTTTAATTAGGACAAAGTCCCTAATGTCCAAAAAGGGTGATCAAATTTATGAACATCAATTCTAAGCCTCAAATCCCACACGCCAATGAAAAATTAACAGATAATTAATTCAAATAAAAATAGGAGTCCTGTTATATATATTGTGAAATTTTTTAATCAAATTATAAGTAAGAATTAAAAAAATTCACTTTAATTTATTATATCTTATCACATACATTTTTATATTGATCCTAATTTAAATTCATCACAATTCAATTTTATCAAATACATTTGTTAAAATATATATCATTTTAAAAATAATAATAAATATCAATCATTAATATGATTTACAACTGTAACGCTTTTCTATTAGTATTGATAACAAATGATGAATATACAACTGTCACCAAAAGTCGGTCCAAAATTTCCATCAATAATTATAGTTTTGCCAGATCAACCTCTTGAATTTAAAGATTGCCCAAATAGAAGTACCATAAACCATGCTGTATATAACATTAAATTATTATGCACAAAGTATTTAATACAAATTAATTTTTGGATCTGTCTTATCTTGGGAGACCGTTTCGTTGTAATCTTGTGCAATTTATATAAGTGATGAATATTGTCTTAAGGAGAGAGTGAACTTCTATTCAATTTAGACGACACAAATATTATTTTTCAAAATTTTTGTAATGTCCTACCACGAGGAAAGTTCCAACAATAACACCCCAAGAACCAACACATGATAAAATTAAAAAGAAAAAGAGAAATGTGCACAAAAAAACACCATCACTATTAAGAAATTAGTGTTTCATATGTTTTTTAACTTCCTTTGTATATAATATTTTCATTATTTTAAAATCAATTAAAATGAAGTCTCTTATCATAAAACCTTTAATTGGGGTGTACACATTCTGATACATATATGTTTATCGTTAACAAAATTTAGATTGTTTGTAGTAAATTGAAAGTAAATGAGATTTTCTCAAAAAAAATAATAATTTATTTTTCTCTTATTTGGATCTATTCTTAACACCACATTCAATCACAACATTAACATAAATTTGTTAATAATAAGTAAATAATAATAATAATAATAATAAAATTATTATTTTATTATTAGTATTATTATTTTGTATTATGTTTTGTATTCAATAAATATTTAGGTAAAATAGGTACAAAACTTTCGCACTAAAAAAAAGAAGAAAAAACATAATACAAAATAATAATAATAATAATAATAATAATAATAATAATAATAATAATAATAAAATAATTATTAAAAAAATAATGAGGGACATAACAAAGTGCTTATAGATATTAAATTAATGGCTAGAGTTAAGTTAGTGACTTTTAAATGAGATGACTAGAGTTATGTTAGTGACTGTTAACGCCCGATTTTGTACGCCTGACGAAATCACCTAAACAGCAGGCCAAAATAGCGCCAACGGTTGATGGAGTAATTGTTGTGAAATCAAACTCACGAAATACATTCACACAAACATAAATAAAGAGATATAAAGTATGAACACAAGATTTACGTGGAAACCCAATTGGGGAAAAACCACGGAGAGAGAGAGAGTAATCCACTATAATAATATTGAGAGTACAAGTTGTATATTTGTGTTGTTGTCTCCCTCTTCCTTAAACCCTAGCTTGTAGCCATATATATAGAAGTAACCTCCACCTGCATCCAACTAGGAAAAGGATTCCTTATCCCTCCAAATAAGGGAATATAATCTTATTTTAATAAGGACTCTCTCACTATCCAAATAATCACACTCCAACATTGTCCCCCAGTCTCTTATTTACAAGGAACTTAAAATAAGAGAGTATACAAAAAGTCTCCTCGAAATTTTTAACCTCGGGATTTATATCCGCTAGATTTATATCCGCTGGATTTTTATCCGCTGAATTTTTATCCGCGAGATTTTTATCATCCGAATTTTCTTCAGTCTTCTGTGGTTGATGATGAAACCAAAGCTGCCTTTAAAGCACTTCAATGATATAAAAGCTTAAACTTTTATCTTTGCGCTGGCTGAATTCGTTATTGGTGCGGTGACTCAGCACCAATTTATCATCACCTGGACCAAAGTGTTAATGTTTAGATTTTACATACATCATGTGAATACTATCACTACATGCATAATATAAGTTAGAGAATATGTAAAATTGTATCAATAATCAATTACGATCATACTTCAATTGTTATTGATATAATACATATATACACACGTACAAGTATGTATTTAATTTAATAAAAAAAAATCACTTATCTCCTTCGGTGAATCGGTGATTTTAAATAGACACTAGAACAAGTGTCTTGTTCCCACAGACGGCGCCAATGTTAACGCCTGATTTTGTACGCCTGACAAAATTACCCAAAAAGACAGCTGAAGATATGATAAAAATTTCGATCAACCCATCCTGATGATGCCACTGACCGAACAACGATTTCTTGAGATTCTCTTGCAGACTTGCACGGTATCACTGTTGCTTTCCAATTAATCATACAATATCCTTTGAGTTGGTTCTCCTTCTTGAGGAATCGGTGATTTGAATGACATTAAAACGTTCCCACAGACGGCGCCAATGTTAACGCCCGATTTTGTACGCCTGACGAAATCACCTAAACAGCAGGCCAAAATAGCGTCAATTGTTGATGGAGTAATTGTTGTGAAATCAAACTCACGAAATACATTCACACAAACATAAATAAAGAGATATAAAGTATGAACACAAGATTTACGTGGAAACCCAATTGGGGAAAAACCACGGAGAGAGAGAGAGAGAGTAATCCACTATAATAATATTGAGAGTACAAGTTGTATATTTGTGTTGTTGTCTCCCTCTTCCTTAAACCCTAGCTTGTAGCCATATATATAGAAGTAACCTCCACCTGCATCCAACTAGGAAAAGGATTCCTTATCCCTCCAAATAAGGGAATATAATCTTATTTTAATAAGGACTCTCTCACTATCCAAATAATCACACTCCAACAGTGACCTTTAAATGAAATGGTTAGAGTTAAGTTAGTGACTTTTAACATTTTTAAATCTGAACCTTCAAATGAAGACTCTCCATTTCAATTAAAATGGGGAGGATCCGGATCCGGTTGGTGGCTATGTGATGGTTTTGCTGGTAATTTCATTAATATATAGAAGTTTGATTTTTGTTTTTCCTTCTAATATGTGTGTATGATTACTATTTTGCCCTTTTAAAAGTTTAAAATAATAAAAAAAAGTGAAAATGATTTATTTTTTGACACATCAACATTTGGATGTCATGTGTTCAAGCTCCATAATAAATTTGTGACACGACATTTCAATTGAATTAAAATGAAAAAAATTAAAAATTCAATGTATTGATTACAAAAATTAAAAAGACGATAAATAGAAAAAGGTAAAGACTTTAAGGTAATAATTTATATTTAAGTTATTAAATTAAAATCAAAATTAAATTGAAGTGTTGTAATGGGACCCCAATATAGCTGGTGGAGACTGGAGACTAGTGTCCAAAAATGAAACAAGAAGGCCCAACAGCTGTCACTTTACTATAGACAGCTAACTAGTCCATCCAGCCCAATCAAAACATTCTGCAAATCTATAGAGAGAAAGTGGGGGGAATTCGGTGGGGGCACGTACGCAAGCTAAGATTGCCTAATTGGGGGGCGGTCCGGTGCACTAATGACCGGTACCGTCCGGTACTCTTTGTTAATTTTTAATTTTTTAAAATTTTTTTTTTATCACAATTATAAGAATAATAAATAAAAAATAATAGAGCAAGTTTGAACAAAAAATTATAAAATAAAGTATATTTTTTATTAAAAATACACTGTAAACTGGTTACGGTGTAATTTCAATAAAAAATATATTTTGTTTTACAATTTATTGTTATTATTTTTTATTTATTATTCTTATAATTATGGTAAAAATAAAAAAAATAAAAAATTAATAAAGAGTACCGGACGGTCATTAGTGCACCGGACCGCCCCCAACCCAAGATTGCCAGCGAATGGCATCTCTGTCAAGCAGTTAATATTCGTAATCTTGTAATGGAGTAGTAGTTCTCTCTCTCTCTCTCACTTTCTTTTTCTATATCTATGTACTCCTATTCTACTTGCCATTTCCAGTTCTGCTATGCTCTATAAATATTAATTATCCTATCTGAATTACTACCTATTTGTTTTTGGATTAAGAAGAAAGTCACTGGAAAATCAATTTGATTGATTTGCACGAATGGATCCGTGTCCTTTCGTGCGAATTGTGATCAGAAATTTAGCTTTAAAGTTTTCGGTACCCAAACCAGATACTTCATGCTACTGCAAAATGAAGCTGAAGAATTTTCCAACTCAATTCTCGAATATCCCTTTACTTTTGCAAGAAACCCAGCAAATTGAAGATCAAATTCACGCTTCTTTTAGCCTAAACAAGCCCGAATTTGAGAAATTACAGGAGAAATCGAAACCCTACTGTTTGAAGATTGAGGTTTATGCTGGGAAAAAGGAGCAAACATGTGGGTTTGGAAGTGGGAAGCTATTGGTGACTGTTTCGGTGGATTTGAAAGGGGTGGAGTATAATAGGGTTTGTGTGATTCAGAATGGATGGGTTGAAGTTGATAAAAGGGCCAAGTTGAAATTGAATGTGCAGGTTGAACCCGACCCGAGGTTTGTGTTTCGGTTTGATGGTGAGCCTGAGTGTAGCCCTCAGGTGTTTCAAGTGAATGGGAATGTTAAACAAGCTGTGTTTACTTGCAAGTTTAGTTTCAAAAACTCTGGTTGTGAACGGAATTTGAGATCAAGGTTAGTCCTTTTTGCCCATTAATTAATGTGGTCAACTTCTTGTGATCTTCTTTATGCTGCATTCTCATCTGCAATAGTTTATGAACATTATGAACTCATTATGCAATGTAGGATATATTCATTACTGAAAAGGGCAACTGAAATTGTAGAAAGTTTATATCTTTATTTTATAAATAAAGCAATCTTTATACTAAAATTGTCACTGCCCGTTATAAATATTGAGTTTTTCTTTAGATGTGCTTGTAAGCTAGTATATTAATCAGTATATATATGGATTAGCAATATAATAGGATCAACCATTAGTTATATATATGCACATTCGTGATTAATGAAATGCATCTTGAATTGGTACGGTATGGAATCTGATCAATATTTGCATTATTGTTGAACAGTTTATCTTCATCAAAATCCTCCGGCAAATCAAGAAGTTGGCTAAGTTCACTTAGAAGTGATAAAGAACAACCCCCGAAAGAGAGAAAAGGATGGTCAATTACAATTCATGACCTTTCAGGGTCACCTGTGGCTGCTGCATCAATGGTAACGCCATTTGTTCCATCAACCGGAACCAACAGGGTCAGCCGTTCGAATCCAGGGGCCTGGCTCATTCTTCAGCCTGGTCAGGCCACCTGGAAGCCATGGGGCCGCCTTGAGGCCTGGCTCGAACACGGTGACCAGATTGGCTACCGCTTTGAGCACTTCCCCGATGCCGGTGTAGACGCCATCACTCTCACCAGTTCCACACTTAGCACCAAAAACGGCGGAAAATTCACCATTGACAATAGTATTGGCCCCTCTCCAATGAGCACTCCCAGCAGCAGCTTTGATTCGGGGTCGGGTTCTATCTCGGACATCGGATCCGGGTCATGGGCACAACTATTATATCGAGGGTTCGTGATGTCATCCACAGTGATGGGTGGTGGGAAGTGTAGCAAGCCCGAGGTGGAGGTCAGTCTCCAGCACGTGATGTGCACGGAGGATGCAGCTGCTTTTGTCGCCTTGGCTGCAGCTATGGATCTGAGTATGGATGCGTGTAGGTTGTTCTCAACGAAGCTCCGGAAGGAGCTGAGGCAGCCGGGTCAAGATTGATTCGGTTTTTTTTTGTCCATTTTGGTAGTAGTTAGGTATTTAGTTAGTTGTTCTTGGATTTCTTGATTAAACTAACAATAATTTTTTATTTTTGGCTGGGTGATTTTCTCAAGAGTGTACAGTAATTGACAACTATATATATATATATATATATATATATATTTGTTTTCAAGTGATGTATTTATATTTAATTCATTTGATTTTGGTGGGTTTTTTATAAGAAGAATTATCTGTGTTGGAATCCTATGTAGGTCCAAGTGATAGAATATGGATTGCAGGTTGGCAAACATTGGATACCATGGGTCACCGCACACGAAATCGCTTAGCTGCAGTTTGATAAATTTAAAATCGCACATAAAATTGTTTGTGATTGGTGCGGTACGGTTTTGATATGTGCGGTGCGGTTTCATTTGGTGCGATTTCGATTCCAAAATCAATTAAAACAACAAAATTTTGTGCAATTTAAATTAATAATTTAACATCACACAATATTAAATATCACTTTGATAACACACAACCTTACTTATAATGTTTTGTCTAAAGAAAAGCTAAATATAATAAAATAATATGATGTAAATTATTAAAGTAGAATATAGTAGAGTAAACAAAAGCTAAATATAATCTTTGCTACTTTTACTCTTAGTAACAATATGTAGTAATATTCCTAGTAACAATATGCTGTAATAATTTACAGACTACTCCATCATATTACAACATATTGTTACTAAGAGTAGCTCAATCATATTACATCATATTGTTAACAAAGATCATATTACAAAAATTTAGAAACATTATATACTACTCTACTAACATGGTGCGGTTTAGATTTTATGCGTACGGTTTTGGCTAGTAAACAAATCGAAACCGTAAATTTAATTTTTTAATCCACTTAAAACCGCCGCATACGCCGAAACCATTGGTACAATTTATGTAATTTTTAGTACAGTTTCGATTCTAATTTTGTTCCTTGTTCAACCCTATTGGATACCAGGTGGAATGTGAGAGATCCAACTATTATAATATAATAATAATCATTTGGACATAAAACTAGTACGATGGTCGTTAAAAACACCCACATTGACATATATTGAGATTCAATTTGTGGGTTTCATGTGCCGATTGGTGCTTTAAAAAATTGTAATTTATTTTAAATAAAATGGAAAGTTTTTATTCTTTATATATTTTCTATTATATCTCTTTCTGTCTTATTATTTTAACATATTTTAAATATGTATCATAAAATAGAGAGGATCCTGATTGGAATTGCAGTGAGTGATCATGAAGGGCATGGGAGAACATTAATTTGGGATCTGGACTCATCTTACTTGCTGCACTCTATGTTTTCTCTGCGCCGGAAAACAACCCACTTTATGCGGATACCTTTCAGTCATTAATTCATTTAATTGGTCATTTCTTGACAGAGTATCTGATATATATCAGACAATGAGGTATCCATTGACAACATGAAAATCTTAAGAGTCCTTTTAGGGCTATATTTTTCTAGTGACATTTTAGTATTTTTTTTTTATTTTTGTTTTGTAGTACCTTTTAAAAAATGTATATTATTTATTTCGATTAATTTTTTTATAAAAAACAGTGTTTTAAGTGTAATTTGGATACATACAAGAAACAGGGTCTGTACAGTCTGTACAATCCTGTTTCTTGTATGTATCTAAATTATACCTAAAATACTGTTTTTTATAAAAAATTTCAATTGAAATAAATATTATACATTTTTCGAGAAGTGCTACAAAAAAAAATCACTAGAAAAATGTCCCCTAGACTTATTGAAATCTTACACTCTGTTTCTGAGTTTTGAACAGAAAAGAAAAGAATAGAAAACTTAAATTAGAACAGAATAGAAAACTTGAAGTTTTTCATTGTGTTGTTTATGAGTTTTTAATAGAAAAGAATAGAAAATTTAAATTTTTTCTTTTCTTGTGTTTTTGAGTTCTAATGAAAAGAAAAATATCACTTTTATAAATTTATCCTTATATTAATTATATTATATTAAAAGTTGAGAATAATATGAGAATTATAAAAATATTACTTATTCCAATTTCTTTTCCATCCAAATCAGACCAATTTTTTATACGAAAATTTTTGGCAGGAAAAGTGGTCAAGTTTTCTATCCATTTATTTTCTTTTCCGTTTATTAAAAAACTCATAAATACAAGAATTGTAGAGAAAACTTAAATTTTCCGTCCATTTTTTTTTTTCTGTCCATTTTAAAACTCAGAACGGGCGTAAAACTCCCTCTCTCACTCTCTCTCTCTCTCACCCTTTCTCTCTCTTCATTCATCTTATCTATCTTCAATTAATGGAATTTTCGGCAGAAAGTAAACCATGCTCCATGAAATTGATGCTAATTGCCATGGATTTGATCTTCGTCCCGAGTATACAGACCAACTTCGCCCAACAAAAAACTCTGTGTGTGCATGAAACCATAATCAGATCTGGGTTGTTGGAAAATGAATAGAACTGAAAACCAAAACTCTTTATTTGCCGTTGATAACAATAGCCAGATGATTGAAGGTGACTTGGCTCCAAACGCCGTCCTTACAAAATCTCTGAGCAAAACCAACACCAAAATAATCAAAAGCTCTGTTCCTCCCATTGTAAGTACTAACCAGTTTCTTTTTCTAAATTTTTAAATCCAAAATTAATTACAAAAAATTAAATTTCTCAAAATTAATTCCAATCCAAATCTAAATCCAAAATAATTCGAAATCAAAACTTAAACTCCAACAACCCAGATCCAAAGAAACCTAAATTCAGATTTGAAAAAAAGGCAATCGAAGAAGAGAGTGAAAACCGAGCTCGATTGGAGAAGGGACAATGATTACAACTCCTGATGCTCTTATTTGGCTCCATTTTTTTCCGTCAATGGGCAATATTTTTAGGGAGAGAGAGAGTGTACCTTGGTGATAAAGTAACAGAGGGTGTACCTTCAAATTGCGCAAGAACTTCGACGAACGGAGGGTGTTAATGGTTGTTTGGGACTTTGGTTGATTAAATTGTTTGGATTGAAGTTTTATATTGCGTATATATGAATGTGTTTTTAGGTTTTTGATATTGTTTTAAATGTTTTAATTTTCTTTTAATTAATTGTATTTATTATTTTTTTATTTTTGTCTTTTATATTTAATTAAAAGGTTTAAGTTTGATTTTAAAATTTATTTTTTGTTACACATGTGCATTGAGTTGCCACGTCATATTTATCTCTCTTATGTGTAATCTTATATGGCAAATTTGTTTAAAATCAACTATACTTGACGGATTTTGTTACGTTTTGAAAAAAAAAATTAATTTAATGAGTCGATTGTAAAAAAATTTAGTCCAATCATATATTTATTAACCGAGATCGAGCATAGTAGAAAAAAAAATATATATTTAACCCTTTTCTTGCATATTTTTCACTACTAAGTTGCAATAGTGTAATAATAATAATCTAAACAGGCCTGAATGAAGTTTTTGAGTATATTACATGGTTTACTCATTGTTTGTATTGGGCACACATTTACATGTGTTATTCCACACTCCTCTGTCCAACAAAGAGTCTCATTAGTCAATATTTTTTCTAACAAAAAAAAAAATTATTTTTACGGATAATAATGTAAAATGACACTCTCATTTTCTTAATATACGACGTTTTAAGATATTACACAAGAATTAAGATAATAATTAAAAAGCGTTAAATATAATATCAATTGTCTATAATACCCTTAAATATTATCTTATCATAATTATCTCACTCTCTCACACATTTTCCCATAATTTTCTCATAAAAAAACTCATTAGTCTCATTATGAGGGGTAATTTTAAAAATTGTGGCAAATTCTCCTAAATTTTAACATATGTCAAATAATTAAGGACAATTGAGAAACTCTGAAACATCCTATATTGGGAATACAACTTTCTCAAATTTGTTTCATTACCTTGTTACAACTTCTAAAGTTACAAATCATTTTTTTAAAGGGCAAAGCATAACAAAGAAAAAAAAACCAAATCTTTATTATTGCAAATAAAACTCTTTATACGGCCTTCATTTGCACAACAAAATGAAGAGAAGAATATGACATCAAGAGAATTCAAAATTGATTCAACCAATTGAAACCTTTCTAGTATTGCCTTGCCTACAATTTGGCAGCAAAGTCTAAATATTTTATCTAGACAATGACCAATATTCAAACAATGAGCAGGAGGGAACCACTCTCAAACTGAGATATTGTGAAGCAAACAGGGAGAAAAATAAATATTACTCCGTACAACTTAAGAACACCGAAAAAACCCTCTGACCTATAATCTCATTCCTCTGCAGCCTCTTCACTGTTGCTTCCCTCGGTTCTAATATAGGGCAAAGTATCAAGATCTACGTGAACCCCTTTGTCGTCCAGAGTTACAGATGAATCAGAGGAATCAATGGTGTCATGTTGAACTTCATCTGTATTCTCAGTATTATTGGAGTCTGAGCTTTCGTAAGTTCTATTTGTTCCACCACTGATGTCTGACTTCTTATTAAGAATTGCATTCGTGTTTACCTCTGTTATGGTAGACTCGGAGCCATCTTTTGTTTCAGCCAATAAATTAGATTGCGTAGAATTGTCTGATACAACAAAGTAAGAACTCGTGGAGGAATTTGATGACTCTACAGTATTTTCTTGCACATTCTCAGTTGCGTTAGAAGTTGTCAAGTTTGAATCAAATTGACTATTATCCAAAGCTACACTAGAGTTATCGTTCTGTTCCAGGGCAAGGGTCTGAAAGTTGGAGCCTTCTGCAGAAATTGTACTTCCTGTTACATTCTGAGCATTACTCGGATCCAATATGATGCTATCTGTTCCATTCTTCAGAGATATGCCATGAAATTCTGTATTCCCTCCCCCTGTAAGCTCATTGCTTGATTCTGGTTTATCATTGGACTCTGATGTTATTGTAGAATTAAGAGAGGAGCTACCCTGGGATGTGGAATCAAATACTTCAGAACCCTTTTCCTGATCAACTGTTGAACTTCCATTTTCAGCTGTTTCCACCTCTTGCACCTTAAAATCTGTAGTGTTTTGACTGATATTGTTTTCCTCGGTATTATTGCCTTTATTTTCATGTTCTACTATATTAACTTGGTTCTCCACGCTGCTATTTTCATTTTCAGTATTGATAGTTTGACCATCATGGGTCACAGCGCTGGAAGCGTCATCTGCCTTATACTGTTCTTCGCGTGCTTCGTGAGTATTCCTAGTTGCTCCATCATGATCTTGGTCCTCTATTGAATTCTCATTTTCCGTTAGCTTGTCGCTATCTTCAACATCTTTCTCATCACTTTCCTTCTCATCACCTTCTTCTCTCTCCTTTTCTTCATCTATGAACTCCTCTTCACGATCGACATCGGAATCAGATTTCACTTGATCGTGCTCATCTACCTCATCATCACCACCTCCTCTACCTTCAACCTCTTTCTTTTCTGTCTTATGGTCTTCTTTTTGCTCTTCTTCATGCTTCTCTTCTTCTTCTCCTATCTCTTCTTCAACTTCTTCGTCATGCTTCTCATTTTCCTTAGTTTTTTCTTTCACTTGAGGATTGAGATCTTTTCTTCCAAATTTCAAGATTTCATTCTCTCTCTGCATATTTTGCGAGATCTTCGCATCATTATGATCAAATTCTTTCTTGTCATGGGAGTGCTTGACCTGGTAAATCAACCAAAAGCAAACAGCAACCAATACACCTATTTGCAGCACATGCTTCACCTTGAAGCCTTTGGACCTCTGGTTTCTACTAGCTGACTGCCTGTACATATCCAAAATTTCCCGAAGTTTCTACTTTAATCTTCTTCCAAATTTTTTACAAGGGATTGAAACCTGGTTGATTCAAAAAATGTATTGAAACATACTAAGAGTTAATTAAGGGGCCCAGCAAAACCAATATATCAGTCTGAGATTACTTCTATGGTGGTATCACAAATACAGTCGGAATGGGTCAATATTACTACTGTCATGCCCAGAAATCACTTTTATAAAAAGAACTATCACAGATATTAATAAGAACCATAATCCCCATACCTCGAACAAGGTTCGTGGCATCATGATAAGGCAAGTAAGACAGTTACTACTTCAACCAAAGTCAAATTGTACAGATAAATATAAGAACCTGAATATAATTCAATTTTTTCCAGATTAATGGGCCCTATTTGTATTTTTAGCCAAAGTTCAACTCTTGAAAGCTACCCATTCTACCCATCTCAAAACCCTAAGCACTATAAGTTTAAACTCAAGTCTACGAAGCTAGGAAATTTTAGTATGAAATTCAGATGATGTCAATGCTCACTTGTTGTCAGATCAAAGAAGGAACACTCCATACTTAATATAGTCCTAACTTTCACATTCACATTCTCCAATTGTTCTTAGGATTAAACATAGAAAAAGGTAATACAATTAGTTTCACTAAATTTCTAAAATGCATAACAAATACTACGATGATTGAAGACATTTCTCAATTAAAACCAAACTCAATACTTAATCAAGAAACTCAGAAATCCAATCCCCAAGGCCTTCGTCAAATAGCCTTAAGCAAAACAAAATGGAAAAGATGGAATACAAAAAACACAAGAGAATTTAAACTGCTAAAACACATTATCCTTTGAAAACATTGCATATCCAATTATGCGTGTCTGTGTCTGTGTCAGTTCACGCACTGCAGAGACACTTTCGACACCTTCCACTGGCAAACTGCTACTAACACTTGAGCCTCATAAAAAACAAGCAATCTAAAGTTAAAAACAAAACATACACAACCAAAATACACACATTTAAATAAAAATTAATTAACATAAAATGACTCCATCTTTCTCCCAATGAAAGATAACCCATTACAGGAATCACACACTAGAGCAAAAGGAAAAGTCATAAATCCATAGTACTCTCAATAAGCAAACTCACTAAAGCCCTAAAAAAAAGCATTAAAATTCAAACTAGACAGACTACCCACAAAAAAACTTTAGGAAAAATCAAAAATCTTTCACAAATAAACACAAAACCCATCTCCAATAACAGTTGACTAACCCATACAAAACCCCAATCAAAATATTGCACCACTAACCACATATCCCAATATATGAAACATACACAAATGTATAGGGAAAAAAAACTTGAAATTTTATCCTATAATAGTTCAGAGTCAAAAATAGGAAGAGAAATAACATACTTGGTGAATCTGAGACAGTAGAAGCGGCTCGAGCACTTGTAATCAGAATGAATGTAACCAATTATAATTTATAAATACAGTCAAAGGGTTCTTCTCCTCTTCTTCAGTTTGGTCTGACCCCTTTCTCTCTCCTCTCTCTCTCTCTCTCTCTCCGCCTGTGGGCTGTGGATCCAAAAAACAAGATTTCAATTAGAGTGAAGCAAGTTGGGACAAAAATAATATAAAAAAAATCACATAACGTTCCATGTACAAACATGCATATTGCCTACCACAATATACATGTGTACGTGAAAATTATGCTACTTTTTTTTATGTGATATTTTTTTTATATGATAATAATATTATTATTGTGATAACTAATTATTTAGTGGAACATGTGTGACCCTTTGTCTTGTAAATTCTCTAATCCAAAGTAAACACTTATTCATGTATATTTTGATTTTTTTATTATTTTTTGTCTAATAAATAATATTTTTTTTCAATACAATAACAAAATAGGCAATTGATATTATATTTAATGGTATATAATTATTTTCTTAATACTTATGCACAACTCTAAAACTACTTATATTCAACAAGAGAGAGACTATAAAATAAGATATACGATTATTATTAATTATAATTATTAGACTCATTCATATATAATAAAATATTTATTAATTCTAATTCGACATATTATTTTATAGTTATTTTTTTTAATAACTTTCTTTTGTCACTATAACATTAATTCTTTTTTTTTTTTGTTATTAAACATGAGAAAAAAAAAAATACTCTTTGATCACCGCAATACTCATACGTAACCATTAAAGATATTTTAATGTCAAAAGTAGATCAATCAATTTTTATTATGTTATCTAAAAACTTTTTAATTAACCTAATTTGAAATAGAGAAATGCTAAAATTTAAACTTATATTTGATGAAATTTTAGCATATATATATATATCTCTCTGAACTTAAAAAAATTATTCCCAAAAAATAAATTAAATTATATGCAAGTTTTCGTTGGCAAGAGTCGGGAGTAAGTATGATTGTGTTGATTCTTATTTGAATAGATTTCAATTCGCATAAATATGAATAAGATTATAAGAATGTAAGATTAATTGTAATCTCAAAGCATACAAAATATTTGATAAACTGATTTTAAAAATACTTATAATCACTTTTTTTTATAAAAATAATCAGAAGTTTTAATTTGAAATTTCTGATTATTGTCAAATCTAATAATCAAATTTGACTTATATATTAGTAATATGTCTCTATTTGTTATAGTAATTCCATCTATTATCCATCTTTATTTTTAAAAACATTCCTTGTTAGTAATTTATACTGATTAACAATTTTTTTATTCCAAATATTTTTCACTTGTTATTAATTTAAATAATTTTTATTTACCAAAAACAAATTACTTTTTTAAAACAAATTATAAGTAAAAACAATAATCAAAATCACTAATCATATGTTTTTTTAGTATATTAAAATTATACACTAGTAAATAATAATGTTAGTTCTCAGGAGTTGGGCATCAGTTGTATACTATTACTAGTATTTCAACCTCGCTTCTATGACTAGAGCATGGTCGTGAACGGGCTAAAAGAAAATAGAAATTGTGCCCATTAATTAAGCACATTTCTCTTGCCCCAAGACCATCAAACCACCATTTGTTGATATAATTGGGGCTGGGCTGGGCCCTAACAAAATTGAAAATAATAGTCTAAATCGAAAAGTTTGAAATACAATTGTATGGCAAAAACTATAGTAGTATATATAATACTAAGGAGGTGTTTGATAAAAACTGAATGAATTTGAATTTAAATTTGAATGAGCTGAATCTGAATGAAAAAAGTTATTTGATAATTGACATGTCTGAAACATCTGAATAACAAATTATTATTATTTTACCCCTCTAAAAAAATTCAAAATTCTTGTAAATTTATTTAATATTACTTAATATTGTTAAAAAAAAAAAAAAACTTCAGTCAGCCCTCATTCAGCCCATTTAGCCAAAAAAATGATCTAAACCATTCAACCCAATAGACTGATTCGAACAATTTTTTTTTTCCAAAACAAATGTACTGAATGACCGACCGATTCAGCATTCAATCCTAAACAAACATCCCCTAAAACCAGATCTTAATGACATTCAAATAGAACATTTTTGATAATATTAAAGGGATTTCACGTTTTTAGTTTATGCAGCTTTTCTGCATATGCATATCTAATAATGTACTCCTCTTTTGGAAGATTCACATGTAAATTTCGCCTACTATGTATAACCCATTTTGTCAAGAAAATAATATATGCCTAACATATGAGATGCCAACTATACAACAAAGCAAATTAGACAGTGAACTAAAAAAAGCGGATAAAAAACGAATTGACTATATCGATGATTTTTTTTGTTGCTATAACATAGAAAACTGTCGCTATAGTAAAGTCGCTATAAATCAGTTCGTCTTTGGTTCGTTGGAGAAATTTTTCACCCAAACAAGAAGAGCACTATCAACAAGGTTAACACGATGGAACTTAGCAAAGAAACTAATCTGCACTTTATTCTATTTATTTATTTATTTATAATAATACATGATAAAATATGAGAAGGAAGGCCCGAGTTAGAATGCAGTCGAGAGTTTCGCTCACTCCAAAATTTGGAAACAATTATTGTAAAATGGCTAATTTAAATATCAGTTTTGAAACTCCTTTCATGGTTGGGTTAGGAGGAACCCAATAAAGAATGGTCTGCCAATTTGTGGGAACATTAACCCAGCCTCCATAAGAGAGAGCAGACATGAGGATGGAGCCCGAATAAGCACATTCAAAAATTAAATGGGCATGACTTTCAGAGTGATTAGTGCAATTAAAGGCAGAAAGTATGGTCCACATATGAGAGCAGTGTGCAATACTGTCAAGAGTTTGAAGCCTTCGCAAAACAACCATACACATAATAAAGGAGTATCTGGGGACCTATAATATATGCCATATCAGTTTGTGCCATTGGACTTGGGGTTTTTAAGATATGATAAAATTCCATACCATAAATAGAAGCTTTGACTTTGGTAGTCTTGATGGAGTCCCATTGAATTGAGTTCTCTTGGTTGACATTAAAATCAAAAGTCTGCCTAAACTGAATCACAATGATGTGACGAGACTAATTAACCGTTTCCATCCATCATCAGTGATTATATCCTGGACTTTGGCCATGATCCAAGCCTTGAGAGAGAAAAATAGGAGCATTGGAAGATAAAGCTAATTAACGATATACCAGATTTGTATTTTTACCATTTTCAATTGTGAATTGAAGATGCTGTTTTGCGAGATTTCTCAGCTTTAAAACTTTCCTCCATATCCAGGAACAATCATTCAGAATCTTATGCATCCAAATTTTTTTCTTCTAGCATATTTGCATGCATGAATCCAAACCGCCTAAAAACTAGAAGGGCAAGGTTGAATAACCTGCCATAGATGAAGAAGAATAAGGGATTTGTTCCAATGCAAACAAGTTTTTAATTCCAAGACCTCCCTTAGATAGAGTAATATGATCCCAAGCCACTTTGGATCCAAACTTTACAAGGGAAGGTCCTCTCCATAAAAATCTGCACAAACCCTTTTAATTGCATTCAGAACTCCCTTTGGAAGAATAAATTGAGTTAACCCAATATGATTGGATATAGAATAAAACTTTGATAAGCTGAACTCGCCCAGAGTAAGCTAGAGTGCAATTAGTCTATGAGGTAACTCTAGCAGTAATTCTATCAAGGAGAGGGATACAGTCATGAAAAGACAACTTGGAGGAGATGAGGGGGACACCAATAAATTTAACAGGAATAAACCCCAATAAATATCCCACACTATTTAAAATAGCTTCTCCTTCAGCTTCATGAATATTTGCAGTGTAGCAGCTATTCTTTGAAGGATTAGGAAACATTCCAGAATATAAAGAAAATTCATGAATGCAAGAATGAAGAATTTGGACGGAAGCAAGATTACCATTGCAAAATAGTAATAAATCATTAGCAAAACATAAATGGGTAATGTCAATATTAACCTTAGCTCTCCAATGATGTTTGAAGCTTGGCTGGGATGATCCTTTATGCAGAACTCTAGACAGCACCTCTATGGCCAAAACAAATAAATAAGGAGAAAGGGGGTCCCTTTGCCGCAGCCCCCGACCACTTTTAAAATATCCACAAGTTGCCGTTGATTTTGACTGAAAACATTGCAGTATGCCCTAATCCAGAAAATAAATGGGGAGAAACTTGAACAAATGAAGAGTCTTGGGAAAGGAAATCCCAAGAAATAGTATCAAAAGCCTTCCGAAGATTAATTTTTAATGCACAGCAAGCAGGGCCTGACCTCCTATTATAAACTCGAAATAGCTCTTGGGCAATAAGAATATTGTCCCCAATCCTCCAACCTGGAACAAAAGCAGATTGAGCATTAGAGATCAACGAGGGAAGATGAGGTTTCATCCTAGCAGCAATAATCTTGGAGATGCATTTATAAGTGGTATTGCAGCAAGAAATGGGTTTATAATCATTCATTGAAGTTGGGTTGGGCCTTTTAGGAATCAGAGCAAGAGCAGTAGCGTTAGTTTCCCTTAGCATACATCCTGTGTCAAAGAAAAATTTGACAGCTTTGATGAAATCCTCCGCAATAACATCCCAAGAATGAAGGAAAAAAATGACATTAAAACCATCCGGGCCTGAGTTTTTATTCTGCTTCATTGATTTGCTAGTGATACGAATTTCCTCATCCTCCACAGGCTTCATCAACTGAGCAGACTGCTCAAGGGAAACAACATTAATCCAATCCAAATTTGCATGGGACAGATCAATATTAGAGATTGAAGCACTGAACAACTTTTGGAAATAAGAGATATCGCAACTTGTTGAATTTCAGAGTGCTCATTAACCAAAACTCCATCTGAGTTTTCAATTGCTAGGATTTTGTTGAAATACCATTTGCATTTGGTGCTATTAAAGAAATAACTAGAGTTTTTGTCCCCCTGCGCAACCTATTGCACCCTAGACTTTTGTTGAGCAAGACTTTGCTAGAGGGAAATAGCCCTCCCGAGCTTATGATGTAAAAGCTCTTTCTTGAGATCGAAGAATAGAAAGGTTAACTGAGGAGGAGATTGAAGAATCAATAACTTGCTGAGTTGAATGCAGATCCTGTCTAATTAAGAAGCTTAACATTTGAAGAAATATTTCCATGATTTATGTTCAACTTGATTAATTCTTTTTTCACACGCCTTAATTTCTCAGCCATAATAAACAAAGGATTCCCAGCAATTTGGGATTGCCAAGCAGTTGCAATTAAATAAGTGAAGCTATCCAATGTGAGCATATAATTAAAGAACTCAAAAGGTTTCCTTAACCTAGGAAAAACAAGACCAATGTGGAGAATAATGAGAGGAGCACGGTATGAGAGCTAGGCCTTTAGCTCCAACAGTGACACTAGCATTTGCCATATGATTGAACCATTCCGCATTTCCCAAAGCTCGGTTCAGCTGCAGCCTACCAATTCTCCATATTTGAATGTGCATGTTAGACCTTGGTTTTGTCAAAGACATTCAGTCATTACAGCATTAAGAGTTCCCAACAACCATAAATGAGCTTGTCACGGCCGTTGAAAATGTATTTGGAACATTTTCAGTTACAAAGTCCAAAAATATATCTTTGTCGTTGCAACTATGCACGATAGAGACAATGAAAACAAAATGATCTAACAAATATAAGATTCTCCATTCAATCGGTGTGTTTCCTTTCATCGTTAAGGAACCAGCGAATCGAGTTGCTGGAACGCTAGAGACAAAAGTGGTCAACTCAATTGGTAAAAATGAAGTAAGATCATTATTGATTGAAAAGGTATTACCGGCCATTCGAGCTAAGTGGCCAAGTGCTTACTCCAAAAATTCGATATTTATTCAACAAGACAATGCAAGAACGCATGTTCCTCCCAATGATCTAGAATTTTGTCAATCTGCTTCACAAGATGGTTTTGACATTCTTCGCTTGATGTGCAGCCCGCCAATTCTCCAGATTTGAATGTGTTAGACCTTGGTTTTTTCAGAGACATCCAGTCATTGCATCATAAAGAGTCCCCAACAACCATAGATGAGCTTGTCACTGCCGTTGAAAATGTATTTGGAACATTTCCGATTACAAAATTCAACAATATATTTTTGTGGTTGCAACTATGCATGATAGAGACAATGAAAACAAAAGAATCTAACAAATATAAAATTCTCTATTTAAAGAAAGCGACTTTGAAAAGAGAAAATCGTCAAATGAAATGTGATCTAGCATTAATACAAGATGCAAACAATTGGTTAAGAGGCGATTTAGTCCCTCCGTCTAATGCATGAATTGTTCCTAATAAAAATTTGTGTCGGCAGCCAACAAATTTGCTTATCCTATGTGAATTAATTATTACACTTTCTATGTGGCGCGGATTTCTTACTCTTTGTTTTTTCTTTTAAATTTTATTTTTAAATGTATTACTTCAGTTATTCTGTTTGTAACTTTGCATTGTCTAATTTAAGGTGTACCTTATTACATTCTTCGTTCACTTTATAGTTCATTTTATTTCTTTCACTATTTCATTCATTCATTCGAGCCAAATGTAATATATTTTCTATTTTGATGGCCACATGGACAAATTTGTGGGACTCACATATTACTTGGTTATTAGTTGGTCTGTCCACGAGGACAATTGGATAAAAATAATATTTTTTTTAATTTTTTTCTTTAAAAGTCAACTTATTTAGACGAAATTTATGACAATTTGTAAAAAATAAGTAGTTTAATTTTTTTTTAGTCGAATAATACATTTATAAATCGGAGAGTACTACAATGAAAAAAAGTGAATTTAACCCAAGAAAGCCTATGGTCTTACTTTAGTAGGGCCTCTGTCCTATGAAATTGCCCGGAGGATCGTAGTTACAAGTGATAAACCACCAACCATTACTGCACTGAACCCTAGCGCACCCTAGTCGGACCGAGTTGCGCCAAACCACTTGAGTATAATGCCCACACACATGCCCTCCAGCACAGGAGTTGGTGTTATAGTTATAATACTGTTTCTCGCCTACCCACAGCTCCACGGCTGCCTTGTCCGACAAGTCACCAGTACCTTTGGCAAGGTTTTCGCCATACGGTCCACCAGAATGCAGAAGGTTGCAGTATCCGCTTCGCTTATTGGCGTAGTCCTGAGCGTAGCTTGCCACTGTGTCGTCCCATGTCAAAGGTCTGACGCCAACCACTGCACGAGCTGTATTGTGGGCGTCGAGGAAGGAAACATTTGTAACCCTAGCATGAAAACAAGAGCAAATATCGGGATATTAAAAAACCCAATTTTCTTAGGTTTAGTTTGATGCAAAATGTTGTTGCATATGCAAAATATTTGTTCTTACATGAGTATGGATCCATTTACTATTCATATAATAATAATTTTGCACAATTATTATTTTTATTTGTAAAATATCACATTAAATATGAATTATTCGTTTACTATTTATATGATAATGATTTTGTACAATTATAATTTTTTTTCTTGGAAAATATCAATTATATATTAATATAAGTATTTACAAGAGATTTTAATTCTCTTATTGAATTCCTTGTATGTACATGCAGGAAATTTGCCATTGTACTATCTAAAAAGATTGAAGATGTACATCACGCCATTTGATGTTCATAACGTGCTATTCATGCAATTAAGACAGATTGACCATAAAATCATAGTACTTGACTTTGGAAGTCTTCTTCCCTTTTCCATTATTTTCCAATCTTTTGGTCCCATTAGGACTAAACTATTAATTGAGGTAGAAGAATAGTCACTACATTAGTTGGGACCTGTTTTTTAAGAAATGAGAAAATACCGCAATTTGATAAAGAGCAGTCTGTAAAAGTACTTAGAAAAATACTAGTACTACTGAAAAAGATATGAAAACGGGCTCAACAAGTTCAATCAATGCCAAACCCGAGAAGAAGCACCTCCTAGGACATAGGGCACCTATGACAAATTAATTGTGGCACTCGGTTTAGAGTTACTGTTATCGAGATAGAGTGTAATTTGTGTAGCGTATATAAAAAAATAATTTAACGAAATTACGAGCGAGAAACTTAAAAGGTTGGTTATATATGTTTATATACTTACCTAGCTGTTATATTATTTATTTATATATATGTGTATTGCTTTTATTAGAGTACTTTCAGGACTGCTGACGGTGGTTACGAGAGATTAGAAGAATAGAGAATGTGCAGGAGATGGGGTAGTGGCCAGGACGGGACTCCCAATTTAGGACCTGACTGAGTTCTAGTTAATTTTGTTTGACTTTAGGTGTTATATATGATACTAGTTGTGTAGCATGCCTCCGACACTATAGTGGATAGTGAGATTTATCCTAAATTTTAGACGGCCCAAATGATTTATTTAGATGAACCAGAAATTTAAAATCAGTTGTATTTTGTTAAATAGATTTTATTGTATTATTAAAATAGGGATTCTATTATTCATCAAAATAGATATTGATTAAATTTATGATATTGAAATTTTATTCAATAAAAACAGATTTACGTATAATTGTTTGTGTTGGTAATGAAAACGGATTTAAAAACAGGTGTTTATATATTTGTATGTATGTCGGTATTTAATAGGGTAAAAGCTAAATCTTATGTTTTCATAATAATAAAGAAAATTAATTGTTATGGACGATATAAATCAGCAACGGATATGCCCGTGACGTTGGCATAACAACAGCCAACAGACATTTCCGTCGCTATTTACCATATTAGCAACGGAATGTCCGTCACTATATGCCCAATACCTTCTTTTCAGCGTACAAACCACCAGATTTCTTATCAGCGTACAAACCACCAGCGATCCATTATATGATGTCAGCTGTCCTACGTAATTTACCGGAGTATGCGATCCATTATATGGTGTCCGCTGTCCTACGTAATTGCCCGGAGGATCGTAGTTACAAGTGATAAACCACCCACCATTGCTGCACTTAACCCTAGCGCACCCCAGTCGGATCGAGTTGCGCCAAATCACTTGAGTATAATGCCCACACACCTGCCCTCTAGCACAGGAGTTGGAGTTATAGTCAAAGTACTGCTTCTCGCCCAACCACAGCTCCACGGCTGCCTTACCGGTGAAGTCACCACTACCTCCGGCAAGGTTCTCGCCATACGGTCCACCAGAATGCTGAAGGTTGCAATCTTCCCTTCGCTGATTGGCATAGTTCTGAGCGTAGCTTGCCACTGTGGCGTCCCATATCAAAGGGCTGACGCCAACCGCTGCACGAGCTGTATTGTGGGCGTCGAGGTAGTCTTGTGGTGAGTTTTGGGCGAGGGAGGAAGGAAACAATATTTGCAACCCTAGCACGAAAGCAACTATTGAGATACTAAGAAACCCCATTTTCTTAGGTTTAGGAAGAAAAGTATTAGGAAATATTTTCCATTGTACTATCTAAAATGATTGAACATTTACATCACGCCACTTGATGTTCATAACGTGCGATTCCTGCAAGGCAGGTCGACCACAAAAATCATATCTGACTAATTTGGAAGTCTTATTCCTTTTTTTCATTATTTTCCAAGCTTTCGGTCCCATTAGGACCAAATTATTATTGAGGTCGAAGAATAGTCGCTATATTTTGGGACCAGTTTTTAAGAAATAAGAAAATACCGGAAAGTAATTAATTAATTGTTTTTTTGGCTGTTATAGTTTATATGTTAGATATTGTTTTAAATTTTTTGTTTAACTGCAATTGAATAATAAAAATATCATAGAATATTTGAATGTGTATATAAATATTTAAGTTGTTATCATTAATACCTTCAGTCGTCGTGACTTTTTGGGCGAGTGTGATAGGCTATGATGGCTCAATAAAAAAATATTATTTAGGCAACGCATTAACCTTATTATGTTATGATTTGTTTAGAACTCGAAATTTGACTAAAGTTGGTACATACGTTAATTAGAGCCTACTCTCAAAATATTTAAGTTGTAATAGAACTTTTTGGATGAATATGTAGTGATTAAGATGAATCAAAAAGATATTATTGAATAAATATTTTAAGATCTTATTCGAATTGGACTTGAAATTTGACTTAAGATGTTTTATATTCAACCCCTGTAATAGTGTCACATCATTTTATATATATATAATTTAAGACATCAACATTATCAACTAGGAATTAGGAAATCGTTATGCTTCCCATAAAAGTCATATTGACACGCTATAACGGAGGAGAGCAGGGACTTAAGAGTTGGGAATTCTAATATATAAGTGCAAAAGTGCAAATATAAAAGTCTTGTATGTCAATTAGACACGTTGTACGTAATTACTACCAATTTTCCGAGCATACATCTATTTTGACCAAAAATATAAGCGCAACCCTAATTCTTAACAATTAAATTTTGGCACACCCAAACATTCATTCTGTTTAATTATTCTTTGTTTTATCGAACATCCTAAACAGTGTCTTTACTAAATAAATTCATTCATTAATGGTCATTGGGAAAATAAAATAAAATAAATCATTATCCCTCCTATGATTGGAGCTTGAATTTTCTTTAAAATGAAATTAAAAGGTTATTGAATTTATTTTAAGCATCTAGCTGCAGAATATTTAAAAATTGCATATTGTCATAGAATTTTAAAAGAATATATATTACATTTATCTTCATTAAGATAAATTTTCCTTTATAATATTTATTTATATTTTCTTTTCTTTTCTTTTGATCTGCGTTACCCAATTTCCAAACATAGTATAAGAAAAAGTTGATTTTCATATATTTCCAACAATTCCTAAGGATTACATGCATGCATCCATCACAAGAATATATCCGACAGAGCATTTCATGCCGATACAAAATAAAATTTTAAATAAATAACATATAGTTAATTAATACTAAAAAGAAAAAAAGAAATTCTCAATAAGGACGTTCGCCAATGATGTTGCCAGGGGGATTATAGTTGCAAGTGACAAAGAACCAACCATTGTTTTTGCATTGTACTTTGGCACATCCAACACTAACCGAATTTTTCCAGACAACTTGGGTGTAATGCAAGCAATCCCCACCCTTACATGTATTGGAATGCTGGTCGTAATATTGTTTCTCATCCACCCACATTTTAACGTACTCGGCAGCAGACAAATCCGCCGAGGATTCCGCAATATTTTCACCATAAGGTCCTTCCGAATGTATTAACTTGCAATCTCCCACCCTTTGGGACGCATAACTAGTAGCGTAGGCCGCCACCGTGAAGTCCCATTTTAAAGGCCCGACCCCAACCTCGGCTCGGGCCCTGTTGTGGGCATCAAGCAAATCTTCCGCAAAGGTTACTTGCGGTAAACCTTCGGAAGGACGAGGCATTTCGACTGGGTGGTCCTGAGCATGAGCATGAGCATGGCCAGCAATGACGCCGTGATCATGAGCATGAGCATGGGCATGGGCATGGGCATGGGCATGGTGAGAAGGGTGATGAGCCCTGGCTAGGGGGATGATGAAGCAAAGCATTATGGATAAGGAAATTTTGGTGGGCCCCATTTGGATTGATTTTTAGTTGGAGTGATTTGTAATTTCAATCGGGTGTGTAAACCAATCCAAATGGAGTTAGCTATGGGTTATGGGAAATGTTGAGGTATATGGGTGGTATAAGGTATTTATAGAGAAAATTATGTAATAGTATTGTTAATTTTATCCACTAGCTATAATGGGTAATTCTAATCATAGTATACTTTTCAAAGAGCATATCATATGTCTAAAGAGGGAAATGAAAAGAGGAAGGTTGAGAAGTGATTACTAATCCTAATAAGGTTAATTGTATTTTAAACCCTCCAAATTTTATTCGTGATACAGTTGGACCCCTAAAGTATAAATTCTTGCCAAAAATATAACACATGCGTATCAAATGATTGAACATATGGTTTGACCATATTTGACTCTCGTATATGAATTTTATACATAAAAATACTTGTTGTTAAGAGAGGGCCAATATTATACCCAAATAATTAAACACAAAAATAACTAATCCCTAAAATAATTAATACCATTAATCCTGTTAATTAATGTAAATATATAAAACAATCAACCAACTAATTAAATTAAATAAAATAATAAACCACACAATTACAAAAATAAATAAATTATGACATATGATGGTTACAAAAACACTTTTATTAATATTGTTTACAAGAATAATTATTAATTATGACATGTGATTTTTATTTTGTTATATATATATATATATATATATATATATATATATATGTTTACATGACAATTAATGCGATCAAATCGAATTTTAGAGGGTCAAAATGTATTTTTTTGGTGGTCTTTCAGGCGCACATGACTATTTATGATTAGGGCTGATCAAAAAATTAAATTGGAACCGAAATCGCACAAAAAACTGCACAAATCACACCAATTAAAATCGCATCAACGGTCAACGGTTCTGACGTATGTGGCGGTTTTAGGTGGGTTAAAAAACTAAATTTACGGTTTCGATTTGGTTACTAGCACTAGTACAAAACAGTAAATAAACAACACTTAAACAACAACGTTTTTATAAAAAACGTTGTGGTATTTTTTTTAACAACGTTTTTTAACAAAACGTTGTAGATACATATGAAAAAACGTTATCTATTTATAAGGGTAATTTTTGATTTTAAATAGATAACGTTTTTTTAAAAAAAATGTTATCTATGTCAAAAATACGGAACTTAAAATAAATGGCGCGGGAGTGAAAAGTTGAAATTAAAACCTGAATAAAACCTGGATATATAGCCAAAATCGCACGCATAAAATCAAAACCAAACCGCACCATGAAAATTAATTAATTATACAATCATATTACATGAGAGATGTTTCAATTAACCTTGTGTAATGAACCTCCCATGAAAATTAAGCTACTAATTCTGAATTTGGATGGTATCGATCTACATGATCACCATCACCATACAAATCTCATACAGTTATCTCTTTTATAACTTTAATATTGTGTGATCCTAAATAGTTAATTTAAATTGCATAAAATTTTGTTGTTTCAATTGGTTTTGAAATCGAATCCGTACCAAATGAAACCGCACGGTACAATTCAAAATCAAATCGTACCAATTACAAGCGATTTTATGTGCGATTTTGAATTTGTCAAACCGCACCTAAGCGGTTTCGTGTGCAATTTGAATTTCAAACCGCACTATGCTCACCCTTATTTATGACTAAAATCAAGCCACATTATTGAAAAGAGGTCATATCAATTACTTAAACGTACTTTAGGGTCTATGTTAGGAGAATTTATATTTCAGGAGCCCAATTATAATACAGATAAAACTTGAAGTATTAAAGTGATATTAACCCATCATGATAATAACATTTTGACTGGGCAAGTCCGCAAGTATGACAAAAAAATAATAATTTAAATTTAAAATGGGAGAGAGATTAGAGGATAAAAATTAAGGGTCTTGTAGAGATTAATGTTCCCCTACAAAAAATAGTTATTAATGTTTATAATTAACATTGTTTGATTTGGATACGCTCCATTTAGCATCTTCCATTTACCTTCTACTGTATTTAGCTTTAATTGAATTGAATGAGGGCATCTTTCAAAATAAAATATATAATTTGATTTTTAAAGTTAAATGACAATATATTAAACTTTAAATTAATGTAATATAAGTTTATTTAATTTTAGTTAATATAATTATTATAATTATACGATATATATATATATATATATATATATATATATAGTATTAATTACAAAATTTATTTTATTCTAAATTTTTATGAGTCATACCAATTTTAAAGTTTAATATGTCATCGTTTGACCTCAAAAGTCAAATTTTAAAATAGAGAAAGTACATTGTAGTTTTAATTTTCGATAATATGTACTAAAGAAATTATTCAAGATATATTTACCTTAAATTATACTTCCTTTACCCTAGGATAAAAGTTCTTATTAAAATAAGTTAAATGAATTACCTTAAATAATCTATTTTTAGAATAATTTACAAACAATACCCTTAGTACTAATTGTCATATTTCTATTATCTATGCATATTTATAGAGCATCACTAGTCATATACATAAAATTATACAATTAAAAGATAATTTAAATATGGACAATTTTTTGGTCATCTTATCCTCATTTTTAATATGCGTAAAAAGTCAACCAATAATTTTATCATGGGACGAAGAGATTAGTAAATAAATTTAAAATTTTATTTAAGGGCTAAATACAATTTATTACATGAAATGCCACCATATTCATGATTAGGCCCCCAAAGAATTTGGGCTTACACTTTACTACATCAAGTGTCTAATTTGATACTCCCTCCGTCCCAGGATAAAAGTCCTGGTGGACTTTTCATACATATTAAGAATATGAATGAAATGACAAAATTGCCCATAATAATGTCATTAAATATGGAGAGATAATTAGAATAAGAAAAGTATGAGATATTTAATGCTACGAGTGTAATAGGAAAATATGTGTAAAAATTTGGTTATTAAAGAAAATTGAACATTTAACATGAGACTACTCAAAATAGTAATAAAGACTTTTATCATGGGACGGAGGGAGTACAATTTAGCCCCCAATTTCAAAATTTAGCCAAAATTAGCTGGAAAACCCGACCCGCCCAAGAATCCGTTCGGGTCTTGTGTATTTAATACCAATTGACTATATATATATATATATATATATATATATATATATATATATATATATATATATATATACAATTTGACCTAATTTTTTTAAACAAATAACTAATACCGTAGAAATACGATATAAAACTATAACTAATACCTCTCTCATCTCTCTCTAAAAATTAAAGTAACAAGACATCAAACCTCAGTACTTGAACAAATGTTAACACATAAAATTTCAAATTTATTCATGTTATCAAATTTATTAAAAAAAATTAGATGCTAAATTGAAGATCCAAATAGAGAATGAAGAGGATTTTCATCTTTGTTTCATAGGTGTGATTCCTTCAATCCAAAAATTCACAAATCGATGTTCAAAATCATCATCTCCAACTCATTCACATATATTATCTTCCCCTATAAATATTCATGAATTACAAGAATCTCAAATTAAAATTTTCAACTCATTCACCATTTTTATTTTTTTTTCTTCATCAAATCTCAAAATTCCAAAATGAAATTAAACCCATAAATTGAAAGCTCAAAATACCCATATTTAAGATCATCAAATATGTGGCGCCCCCAAATTCGGGTCTTTCAAACCACGGACCTGGTACGTCACGATACATAATCTTCTTACACATTCTTTCTTTAACGCGAAATATATAAACATAAATTGTTTATTTCAAATGATCCTACAACATTTCCCAAGGTCTATTGACCTTAACTGCATACATACCTTAATAATTCAAAAGGTTTACATAATCATAAGATAACTGTAATAGCTAAACGTTCATATGGAACTATTCTCTAACTTTGCCTTTGGCTTTATCCTTCTTCGAACACTTGGGCTTAACTGAAATTTTATCATGATATAGCAAGGGTGAGCAACTATTTTGCTCCGCAAGTTTAAATACAATAAAGATATATCATGATTGAAGGAAAGAATAAGCTTTCGAATTTTCAATAATATAATGATTATGAAAGAGCATGAACCAAATTTCAATACATGAATGATTGAATCAATAACGCTGAGTGACCAACAATGACCATAAACAAATACTTTGGTAATCAAGGTGATTAGCCTTTCATACCAGTTAAACATTTCTAACATGCACTAAATGCGAAACAATAATCATAGATGTGGAATAATTGTCAATAATTAAACCATTGAAACATAATAACTCGAGTTTGAGTTAGGAAACTTGCTTGTACCGCTGATTACCGTTAATCAATCTAATTTAATCTCTTATGAAAGGCATGTAAGACCCCAACTTTTATAAATAAAGATGAATTTTCTATAAATATTATTTTTGAATATTATGGAGTTAATTTGATATAATGTTATAGTTGTGGGTAATAATTATAAATTTTACAAAGTACGCAAGTTGTTATATAATATTCGATTAGTCGGGGAATATTCGTTTTAACAGAAATATTCGTACAACGGCACAATCATTGGTGGACCCCACAACGGAATTATTGACGGATTGAGAAAACGATAAAAAATATTTTATTAAAAATAACGGCGAAAGTTTTACCATTGATACTGTTGAACTACTCGGTAGTAAAAGTACAGTAATACGTGTGGTTACATAGTAGCACGCGGTATTGATTATTAATGCTTATGTGAGAAGTCACTCAGTTTGATTCAATTATTGTCAGTCAATAATATGAATTATTTAGCGATAATGACGTTTTGTTTTATTCGTATTATTAACGTAATAAAACAGAAACATCTTTTTATATAAAACATAATACTTTATTAAAGTTATTCTATAAATAGAATATATTATATTTTATTTAAAAGATTTTTCTTTAAATATGGACCGTCAAATTAAAGTAATCAATCTGGATCGTTCATGGATTAGTTACTATGCATTCTATTTTTTTATAAATAGCAGCTCATTCCTTCATTATTTCTTACGAATTCACTGAACTCTAGAGTGAGAAACTATAGAGAGAAACTATAGAGAGAGAGAAGAAGAGTATTCTACTACTTAACTACTTCCTTATTTCAGCTCTTCTTTAAAACAGTAAGGGGTGTTATTCTTTCTTATTCATGAAGAGAACTGTTGTTATTCTATTTCTTATTATTCTGTTGGAATAACCTGTATACGCGGTCTACCCTATACTTGGTGACATTCTTCTAATATTCTGTTGGAATATCCTGTCTGTGTGTTTTACACCGGACCTGGTTCCGTCTTTATTATTATTCTGTTGAAACATCCTTTCTGTGTGTTTTACACCGGACCTGGTTCCGTCTTTATTATTATTCTGTTGGAACATCCTGTCTGTGTGTTTTACACCGGACCTGGTTCCGTCTTTATTTTTATTCTGTTGGAATATCCTGTCTGTGCGTTTTACGCCGGACCTGGTTCCATTATTTATTATTCTGTTGGAATAACCTGTCTGTGCGATCTATCGCATGCATGGTGATTTCTTTTGTTATTCCATTCTTTATTATACTCAGTTGGTTAAGTTTGACTTCTATACTCCATGAAATTTGTGGAATATCCTTGATAATTGCGTTTCATCCAGTATCTTTTTATGAAAATATTTTTCTAAGCATTCTTGAATTTTACTCCACAAAGCAGTATCATGTTGACAATTTGGACGTTGTTAATTCTTGGATAAATTAATTCTTGAACTTGTTTATTGAATTCTTATATCATTGTCATCATCCTCATGTTTATAAAATGTTGAAAGTCATCTGTGGCCTGTAGTGCATAGATGGACTTGGTATGATTATGACCAGGAATTATTCGGTATAATCATGACCGCAATATTACAAATGATGTGGTAAAAGTCCTCATTGGCCCGTAGTGCATTGATGGACAGTTGTTGGCATGATCATGACCATTAATGAATACACGAATATCCTTGGCCGTAGTGCAGGGGTGATTCAATGATGTGGATTATTTTATTAAGCTGAGTCCCAGCGATCACGGTGTTGAAAAACCTTTTAAATCATAAAAGATAGTAGAGTTTATTTTCTACTTGACTCTTTTAATGGATTGCTTGTTCCGCTGCAGTTAAACTTGATGTCTATTATATTTTATCAGTTTAACATTGTTGAAGGCTAATAATAATTTATTCTGCATTATCTTAGTCATAATATTTCTTACTGGGCTAGTTGAGCTCACCCTTTCTTTCACTGTTCTCTTCAGGAAATGAGAACGTAGCTGGGGCAAGTCGGGGAACGGAGTGATGGTCCGAATGATAGTATTAGTTAGTAGTCTTCACTATTCTATGTAATAGTGTAAAAATAAATGTAATGAGGACTCCTTTTGAGTATGAATACTCTCTAGAAGATAATATTTGTATTCAAACTCACAGTTTATGTTTTGTCGTATTTTACACGACAGTTGTATTAATAAGTTGTATTTGTATTCTGTACTATGTATCTGACGACCCAAGATGGGTGATGTATACCTAATTTTGGGGGCGTCACATTTGGTATCAGAGCTTAGGGATATGATCCCTGGCTAAGATGTGAGAATAGAACTAGGAGGGGAGAGACGGGTTTGGGGGCGTCACATTTGGTATCAGAGCTTAGGGATATGATCCCTGGCTAAGATGTGAGAATAGAACTAGGAGGGGAGAGACGGGGAATTCCTTCGCTAGTATGACCAACCTAAGTTTATTTGCATGGTATTTAATTGGTCGGTCATAATATAAGGATAATATATGACATATCAATTAACTTTTATTTTGTGGCAGTATCTGAAAATGGCATCCGAGAATGTTGAAAATAACAATGGAGCACAGGCGACTGTGGATTCACCACATATCAATAATCGGGATAATGTGCATCAGGAAGGCGACAATCCTCATGCAAACAACAATACTGACCAAATGATGAATGATGGAATGTTCAGAAGCTTTATGCAGTTCATGCAACAGCAGGCGAGAGCGGTTCCTGTGCAAAATGTAGGTGGAAACACTGAAAACTCTCGGATGGTCACCGCTAAACAGTTCAAGGAGCTGGGACCACTAGAGTTTAAGGGAGAGCCAAAACCACTTATAGCGAAAACCTGGATAAAGCAAATTACCAAGATATTTGATGTCTTGGGATGCTCCGAGGAGCAAAAGGTTCTCTTTGCCGCCTTTATGTTGCGAGGAGAGGCAGATTACTGGTGGGAATCGATTAAGCGTACTCAACCTGCCGCACTGAAGATGTCTTGGGAGAAGTTCCAAGAGCTGTTCAATGATAAATACTTTCCCGAAAGTGTTCGTCACATGAAGGAGGTGGAGTTTATCAAATTGGACCAGAATAATATGACCGTGTCGCAGTATGAGGCTAAATTTGCTGAGTTGTCCCGGTTTGTGTCCCACTTGGTGGATAATGAAGAGCGATTGACGCGAATATTTTTGCGAGGTTTGAAACCTGAGATACGTCAACATCTTATTTCTCATAAACTGTGTTTGTATTCAGATGTTGTGAATAGGGCTCAGTTAGTGGAGCACGATAACGAGTCAACGCAACCAAAAGAGAGCAGTCGGCAAAATGATAATACCAGTGAGAGCAGTCATCGAAGCGGTGACAACAAGCGTGGAGGGAATCAACAGGCCAGAAATGGTAACCACTTCGGTGGTAATCAGGGCCAAAACAATAAGAATGGTCATTTCAAGAAGAGGAGATTCAATAATGATGGAAAGACATCAGCACCAGCACCCGTTGTTAAGGAAGGAGAACGACCACCTATCATATATTTCAAATGCGGAGGGGAGGGGCACATCAGTCCAAACTGCGCGATGTCGTCTAAAGCATGCTATAATTGTGGAAGAGAAGGTCATTTAGCTCGATTTTGTCGTTTACCAAAAATAAGTTCAGCCAAGATGGAGACACCAAAGGCCGTCCCAGAAAAGTCAAAACCGGTAGTGCAAGAGAGAGCGTTTGTTGTGACCTCCCAGAAAGCAAGGAACCAGAGTGAGGTCATCACGGGTAAGCTTAACATAAACTCTAATGAAGTCTATACTTTATTTGATACCGGTTCTACCCATTCTTTTATTTCTCCTACTTGCGCTCATCGATTAAAATTGACTCCGGAGAAATTAAACTTTGATTTATCTGTTGAAACTCCATTGGGAGAAACCTTCATTACATCTACGGTTTATAAGTCTTGTTTGGTTCAAGTTGGTTCCCACACATTACCTGTCGATCTTATTTCATTAAAAATACTTGCATTTGACGTGATTCTAGGGATTGATTGGTTAACTACTCATCATGTAAAAATTGATTGTTTTCGTAAGGTTGTTAGCTTTCATATTCCTAATCGACCTATTATGCGAATTCAAATAACCAAACCATTAAAATCAATCGCTGTCATCTCAAGCCATAAAGTTATTCGTTTATTGAAAAATGGATGTCAAGCTTTCTTAGCTCATGTCACGGATCTAAACAAAAATACGTCAGTTTTGAATGATATTTCTATTGTTAATAAATTTCTTGACGTATTCCCTGAAGAACTTCCTGGCCTACCCCCAGAGCGTGAAATTAAATTTTGTATCGACCTTGAACCCGGTACAAAATGTGACGACCCCAAAATAGATCTATTCCATCCAACCTATTCTGAGTCGCCAAATACATGGTACAGAAAACAACTATAACTTTATTACAACAATTGTCGTGCAAAATACAACAACACATATGCTGTGAGTTTGGATACAAATATATACCAAATGTGACTCATGTTTCAACCGTGGACATCACCTCACAATGACACCTTACATAAAGGTATAGTCAAAAAATGTTTTAGAAATTAGAATCTTTGGGAAGTGCTCAAGGAAACCTTCGTACATGGGAGGCCATGCATCTAGGTTATGATAGATATCATATGGCCACAGAATTATCCTTGGTTTACCCAATAGACCCCAAAGAAAAACGAGAAGATTACTATCATATTCTTCCCAATGGTGAGTCTTCTCTTTACATATCATTATCTCTACTGTCTCTAATTGAGAATTATACTTTAAACAAACACCAAGATTATATAGGTAGTGCTCGTATATATACTCAGCAAGTGGATGAGCACATCCCTGTCTTATGATGACACGAGATTGTATGTCGTTAGACATCTTGTATGATTGTGGCAAACCATCCTTCCAACGTTGGGTACACCTTACCCTATTGGATTCACCAAATATAACTACTAAATGAACTTTTTTATACTGTTTCGGGAGAACATCCACAGCTAAAGACCACCGTTCTATTTCCCCGTTACCCTCGCTCGACCCAGCTACACTCTTATTACCTGAAAGGAATTGTGAAGCAAAAGGGTGAGCACAACTAGCTCAGTAAAGAATATCATGACTAAAGATAATTAAATTATCAATAGCCTTCATCAATAATAAATCAGAGATTTAGAATATATGGTAAATGATAAAAATTTCAACCATAGTTGCAGCTGAACGAGCAATCCATTAGAAGAGTCAAATAGACTATAAAGTCTATTATTTTCTCCATGTTAAAAATCCACCAACAATATTTTATCCCTGTAACATCAATCAACAATTCTTGTCCACAATCATATGAATAACTCATAATCATAACTGTAGTTCTAAATTCCTCTTCTCATCTAGGACGAAGATAATTTTCATCACCTGAAACATCAAACATCATGGTTATACCAAATCACAGTTCTTGTTCATAATCATACTAATAACTTCATCTTTGCACTACGGGGCAAAGATATTCATCAACAAGTCATCTTTGCACTACAGGCCAAAGATATTCGTCAACAGTTCATCTTTGCATTACTGGCCAAAGATATTCAACAACAGGTCATCTTTGCACTACGGGCCAAAGATATTCATCAACAGACCATCTTTGCACTACATGCCAAAGATATTCATCTACAATTCATCTTTGCACTATAGGCCAAAGATATTCCTCAACAATTCATATTTGCACTACATGCCAAATATATTAATACCTCAAAGAATATATAATCATTTAAGAATTTATATAAACAATAATTATAACCATGTTGATCATTTCACCTTTGCACTTAAGCTAAAGATATTCAATTATAAATTCAATGGTCATGATCATACCAGTCAACAATTCAACTTTGCACTACTGGCCAAAGAGAACCCATAGTCATGATCATACCAAAAATCTACCCATCTTTACACTCAAGTCAAAGAGAAATATCATCATTAGGGTTATAAAAATGTTATATATGATAATAAAATCAATATAATCAACATATAGATTTAATCTCAAGAGTAATATTCATAAATCAACTATAATTTGGTTAGAAAAAGAAACCAATTTTGTCGTGAATAGTAACTCGTGAATAGTAACCTCGACTCAAAAAGGTAGAAATTCTACAATAAAATCTATACCAATATTTCGGTATAATGATATTGAAAGAATAACATTTCTTAAGCTTATAAACAATTTATTTAAATTATTTACACTTTACTAATTAATGCATTTAATCATCATAAAATGTCAACTCTTAAGATTTCATCATCAATAGCCAAAACCCTCATCAAAAATCTGCATATACCTCATATAGGATTCTCAAGCCATAAAATCCTATTTTCTAATTTTCTTACTTCACATAACATATTTAATTTATTTTCTCATAACTTGTCCATTTTCATGAAAAATACCAAATCAGTTCCAAAAATATTTCTTTTCTGGAATTTATCAGAATATAGTCCCATATTGAACATATATTTTTCTCAGAATTTTTAAAAGTCATTTACTATTTTTCATATGGTCAAAACAGCCGAATATTTAGACATTTATCAAAAATTGTACTTTTGTCCAAAAATTCTGAAATTAACAGAGTATACTTCCATCAAATACATGTACTCCCAATAAAAATTTCATCAATTTTGGAGTTAACCACAAGAAATTATAAGCAGTTACTTTTAAAATAGTCTTTTCTCATAAAATTCATAACTCTCAATCTATACATCCAAAAATCACTATTTTTGGACACAATCAATAAAACTCATCAAAATATCATTTCAAATTTTTCCAGAATTTTTGAAGTTCAGAAAAATTACGAAACTGAAAAACATAACAACCCTTAAAATCCCTTACTATCCCTTACCTCAAAAGAGCAGTACTTCTGATCGGTATAAGGCTGAAGGAAACTTGCACTGATGAATAGAAACTCACAGAGTATCTAAATACTCACAAAATACACTCAATAATCTAGAGAGAGAAAGAGAGAAAACTTATGTTTCTGGTGTGATTTTCAATTCTAACTTAGCCCTCTATTTATAGGAAAATTTTGGTAGGTTTGACCTGCAACCTGATGGCTTTACCTGCTACTATTCCCACCCACCACATTTGAAATATAATTCAGCACATTTCTTTACCAACCACAAGTGGGGCCCACCAATTCTAGAATTTTCTACCAAAATGTTAAACTCCGAAAATTCAACAATTTCTGAACCAGTCATCTCGTAAAATTCATAATAAATCATACGTTCATTTTTAACGGTTCAAAATTTGTGGACATATACTCAACTTATATATGTATAACATATCCAAAAATTACCACGATCCAACGGTCGGATTAAAAATTATAACACCCGCAATATTTCTAAAAAAAACCCTGATTTTTAATACCTCCATTCCGACAAAAATATGGATAAAAATCTCAACATTAACTCCTTCATTTTTTAACCACAAAAATATATCCCTCATTTATATCCACATAAAATAAATATTTTCTTATCATATGAATCAATAATTAATTATTCACAAATAATATTACAGAATCACATTTATGACAACCAGGCCGTTCCCAGGAAAGAGGGGGCTTTCCAATAAGAATTTCTCCTTACTGGCGCGCAATTAGATGACCAAACCTCTCCTTAGACAGAACTTTCTAGACATTGACAATAATGTTATCTAATAATATTATTCAAATAATATGAATTATTGATCTGATAAAGGAAAATACTGTGCAGCAACAATTATTGAAACAACAATAATATAAAATATCAACGCAACAATTATTGAATCAATAAAATAAAATATTGAACAGTAATTACTGTAACAATTATTGAGTAGTGCCTTCTTACGTAAGAATCAATAATTTCAAAAATACTATGCAATACCGTGTGCTACTGTGCAATAACGCGTATTACTGTATTTTAACCACCGGGTATTCCAACAGTGTTAACGGTAACAACTACGCCGTTATTTGTAAAAACTCAAATTTGTCGTTTTCTTCACCCGACAGTTATTCGTTATGGGGCCCACAAACAGCTGCGCCGTCGTACGAATATTCCCCGACAGAAAGAATATTCCACGACCAAACGAATATTCCCCGACAACAATGATTATTTTATAACCACTTGCTTATTTTGAAAAAAATTCATATTGCACCCATAACTTTAAACTTTTATCAATTTAACCATTTACTGAATAGTAATTATAAGAAAAATTGAATACTTTTATTTCATAAAATTTGGGGTCTTACAATCTCCCCTCCTTATGAAATTTCGTCCCCGAAATTTACGTACCTGGTATTTCGAAGAGTTGAGAATACCTTGCTTCCATTTCAGATTCTATCTCTCAGATCATCATGATTTCTCCATTGCTCTTCTCCCATGATAACTTCATTTGGGTTCATCATTTGTTGGGAAGTCATGACAACCGCCATCCCTCGAACTACTCGGCTTTGACTTGTCTGGAGCAGCATTTGGCGTCATCATTACCGTTGGAATATACCTTTCTATAGGACATATTCCTCCCTCAACTGCCTCTTCGTACTCCTCATTCATGATCTGAATCATCAATCTTCGATCTATATCGGATTCAGGTTGACCGCTATGTACAGGGTAATTCAAAACTCGATGTTGGGTTCTCCCAATTGCTTTCCAAAAAGAGAAATTCATATCATCTATTTTAGCCTTCTTAGATCGAACATCCTTTTCCACAATATCCACGTGTCGTGCGGCTTTTGCCCATGCATCACTTATTCTCACTCGTTCAGTTTTTTCTTCTCTCAGCTCAGATTCCATTTTTATCATCTTATACTCTGCCAAAGAATGCTTCTGTTCAAGCATCACATATCGGGTAACACAAGCTTGAATTGTTGCATCTTTTTGTTCCACGACCGCCTGTCATTCTTCTGCCTGCTCTTCTAACTCATGAATACGATTTTGAAATTCTACATTTTGATCATGTAATACCTCTAATAAACTCTCCTCTGGTACTTCTTCTTCCTCTTCTTCCTCAGTCTCAGCTGTTACCTCTGCGACTATCTCGGGTGCAACTATCAATTCTTCATTCACCACATAGATATCTCTAATTCCTTCTTCGTCTGACATCACATTATCATGGTTAGTGATTAGAGGTATCCCCACAGTCTCATTCACTCCATTGTTAGCATTCTCAGCTGCCATTCTCAAATACTGCCATAAAATAAGGGTTAATTAAACAAATTAACCTATCACATAATATCTCGATATTATGATTGACCAACAAATAAGCTTAGGTAGGACACACTAGCGAAGGATTTACTCATCTCTCCCCTCCTAGTTCTATTCCCCGATCTCCGCCAGAGATCATATCCCTAAGCTCTGATACCAAATGTGACGACCCCAAAATAGATCCATTCCATCCAACCTATTCTGAGTCGCCAAATACATGGTACAGAAAACAACTATAACTTTATTACAACAATTGTCGTGCAAAATACAACAACACATATGCTGTGAGTTTGGATACAAATATATACCAAATGTGACTCATGTTCCAACCGTGGACATCACCTCACAATGACACCTTACATAAAGGTATAGTCAAAAATTGTTTTAGAAATTAGAATCTTTGGGAAGTGCTCAAGGAAACCTTCGTACATGGGAGGCCATGCATCTAGGTTATGATAGATATCATATGGCCACAGAATTATCCTTGGTTTACCCAATAGACCCCAAAGAAAAACGAGAAGATTACTATCATATTCTTCCCAATGGTGAGTCTTCTCTTGACATATCATTATCTCTACTGTCTCTAATTGAGAATTATACTTTAAACAAACACCAAGATTATATAGGTAGTGCTCGTATATATACTCAGCAAGTGGATGAGCACATCCCTGTCTTATGATGACACGAGATTGTATGTCGTTAGACATCTTGTATGATTGTGGCAAACCACCCTTCCAACGTTGGGTACACCTTACCCTATTGGATTCACCAAATATAACTACTAAATGAACTTTTCTATACTGTTTCGGGAGAACATCCACAGCTAGAGACCACCGTTCTATTTCCCCGTTACCCTCGCTCGACCCAGCTACACTCTTATTACCTGAAAGGAATTGTGAAGCAAAAGGGTGAGCACAACTAGCTCAGTAAAGAATATCATGACTAAAGATAATTAAATTATCAATAGCCTTCATCAATAATAAATCAGAGATTTAGAATATATGGTAAATGATAAAAATTTCAACCATAGTTGCAGCGGAACGAGCAATCCATTAGAAGAGTCAAATAAACTATAAAGTCTATTATTTTCTCCATGTTAAAAATCCACCAACAATGTTTTATCCCTGTAACATCAATCAACAATTCTGGTCCACAATCATATGAATAACTCATAATCATAACTGTAGTTCTAAATTCCTCTTCTCATCTAGGACGAAGATAATTTTCATCACCTGAAACATCAAACATCATGGTTATACCAAATCACAGTTCTTGTTCATAATCATACTAATAACTTCATCTTTGCACTACGGGACAAAGATATTCATCAACAAGTCATCTTTGCACTACAGGCCAAAGATATTCGTCAACAGTTCATCTTTGCATTACTGGCCAAAGATATTCAACAACAGGTCATCTTTGCACTACGGGCCAAAGATATTCATCAACAGACCATCTTTGCACTACAGGCCAAAGATATTCATCTACAATTCATCTTTGCACTACAGGCCAAAGATATTCCTCAACAATTCATATTTGCACTACATGCCAAATATATTAATACCTCAAAGAATATATAATCATTTAAGAATTTATATAAACAATAATTATAACCATGTTGATCATTTCACCTTTGCACTTAAGCTAAAGATATTCAATTATAAATTCAATGGTCATGATCATACCAGTCAACAATTCAACTTTGCACTACTGGCCAAAGAGAACCCATAGTCATGATCATACCAAAAATTTACCCATCTTTACACTCTAGTCAAAGAGAAATATCATCATTAGGGTTATAAAAATGTTATATATGATAATAAAATCAATATAATCAACATATAGATTTAATCTCAAGAGTAATATTCATAAATCAACTATAATTTGGTTAGAAAAAGAAACCAATTTTGTCGTGAATAGTAACTCGTGAATAGTAACTCGTGAATAGTAACCTCGACTCAAAAAGGTAGAAATTCTACAATAAAATCTATACCAATATAATGATATTGAAAGAATAACATTTCTTAAGCTTATAAACAATTTATTTAAATTATTTACACTTTACTAATTAATGCATTTAATCATCATAAAATGTCAACTCTTAAGATTTCATCATCAATAGCCAAAACCCTCATCAAAAATCTGCATATACCTCATATAGGATTCTCAAGCCATAAAATCCTATTTTCTAATTTTCTTACTTCACATAACATATTTAATTTATTTTCTCATAACTTGTCCATTTTCATGAAAAATACCAAATCAGTTCCAAAAATATTTCTTTTCTGGAATTTATCAGAATATAGTCCCATATTGAACATATATTTTTCTCAGAATTTTTAAAAGTCATTTACTATTTTTCATATGGTCAAAACAGCCGAATATTTAGACATTTATCAAAAATTGTACTTTTGTCCAAAAATTCTGAAATTAACAGAGTATACTTCCATCAAATACATGTACTCCCAATAAAAATTTCATCAATTTTGGAGTTAACCACAAGAAATTATAAGCAGTTACTTTTAAAATAGTCTTTTCTCATAAAATTCATAACTCTCAATCTATACATCCAAAAATCACTATTTTTGGACACAATCAATAAAACTCATCAAAATATCATTTCAAATTTTTCCAGAATTTTTGAAGTTCAGAAAAATTACGAAACTGAAAAACATAACAACCCTTAAAATCCCTTACTATCCCTTACCTCAAAAGAGCAGTACTTCTGATCGGTATAAGGCTGAAGGAAACTTGCACTGATGAATAGAAACTCACAGAGTATCTAAATACTCACAAAATACACTCAATAATCTAGAGAGAGAAAGAGAGAAAACTTATGTTTCTGGTGTGATTTTCAATTCTAACTTAGCCCTCTATTTATAGGAAAATTTTGGTAGGTTTGACCTGCAACCTGATGGCTTTACCTGCTACTATTCCCACCCACCACATTTGAAATATAATTCAGCACATTTCTTCACCAACCACAAGTGGGGCCCACCAATTCTAGAATTTTCCACCAAAATGTTAAACTCCGAAAATTCAACAATTTCTGAACCAGTCATCTCGTAAAATTCATAATAAATCATACGTTCATTTTTAACGGTTCAAAATTTGTGGACATATACTCAACTTATATATGTATAACATATCCAAAAATTACCACGATCCAACGGTCGGATTAAAAATTATAACACCCGCAATATTTCTAAAAAAAACCCTGATTTTTAATACCTCCATTCCGACAAAAATATGGATAAAAATCTCAACATTAACTCCTTCATTTTTTAACCACAAAAATATATCCCTCATTTATATCCACATAAAATAAATATTTTCTTATCATATGAATCAATAATTAATTATTCACAAATAATATTACAGAATCACATTTATGACAACCAGGCCGTTCCCAGGAAAGAGGGGGCTTTCCAATAAGAATTTCTCCTTACTGGCGCGCAATTAGATGACCAAACCTCTCCTTAGACAGAACTTTCTAGACATTGACAATAATGTTATCTAATAATATTATTCAAATAATATGAATTATTGATCTGATAAAGGAAAATACTGTGCAGCAACAATTATTGAAACAACAATAATATAAAATATCAACGCAACAATTATTGAATCAATAAAATAAAATATTGAACAGTAATTACTGTAACAATTATTGAGTAGTGCCTTCTTACGTAAGAATCAATAATTTCAAAAATACTATGCAATACCGTGTGCTACTGTGCAATAACGCGTATTACTGTATTTTAACCACCGGGTATTCCAACAGTGTTAACGGTAACAACTACGCCGTTATTTGTAAAAACTCAAATTTGTCGTTTTCTTCACCCGACAGTTATTCGTTATGGGGCCCACAAACAGCTGCGCCGTCGTACGAATATTCCCCGACAGAAAGAATATTCCACGACCAAACGAATATTCCCCGACAACAATGATTATTTTATAACCACTTGCTTATTTTGAAAAAAATTCATATTTCACCCATAACTTTAAACTTTTATCAATTTAACCATTTACTGAATAGTAATTATAAGAAAAATTGAATACTTTTATTTCATAAAATTCGGGGTCTTACACAAAACCCATTTCCAAAGCCCCATATCGAATGGCTCCTATTGAACTTCAGGAGTTAAAGATCTAACTGCAGGAATTGTTAGACATTGGCTTTATTCGTCCTAGTACTTCTCCTTGGGGTGCTCCTGTGCTATTCGTGAAGAAGAAAGATGGAAGTATGCGACTTTGTATTGATTATCGGGAGTTGAATCATGTCACCATCAAAAACAGGTACCCATTGCCACGTATTGATGACCTGCTTGACTAGTTGCAAGGAGCACAATTCTTTTCAAAGATCGATCTTCGTTCTAGATATCATCAGCTGAAGGTTAGAACTGAGGATATTCCAAAGACGGCTTTCAGAACTCGGTACGGGCATTATGAATTCCTAGTCATGTCCTTTGGATTGACTAATGCTCCTGCTGCCTTCATGGATATGATGAACCAAGTATTCAAGGAATATTTGGATCACTTTGTGGTCGTCTTTATTGATGACATCCTTATTTATTCCAAAAGTCGTGAAGATCATGAGCAACACTTGAGGCTAGTACTCCAAAAGCTTCGTGAATACAAGCTTTATGCCAAGTTGAAGAAATACGAGTTCTGGCTAGAGGAGGTAGCATTCCTTGGGCATGTAGTATCAAGTCGTGGAATATCTGTTGACCCGGCAAAGATTGAAGCTATTCAAAGCTGGGAACAACCTAAATTAGTGACCGAAGTACGTAGCTTTCTTGGTTTAGCTGGTTATTATCGGAGATTCGTGGAAGGATTTTCTCGAATCGCTACTCCATTAACTCAGCTGACTCGGAAAGATACAAAGTCCGGTTGGAGCAAAGAATATGAGAAGAGTTTTCAAGAACTCAAGAGGAGACTCATTTCAGCACCTGTTCTAACAATACCATCTGGCTCGGAGGGATTTATCATCTACAGTGATGCTTCGAGCAAAGGGTTGGGATGCGTTCTCATGCAACATGGAAAAGTCATAGCCTATGCATCAAGACAACTCAAGGAATATGAGAGGAATTATCCTACTCATGATCTAGAGTTGGCAGCTGTTGTCTTTGCACTTAAAATTTGGAGGCATTACTTGTATGGGGAGAAGGTGGAGATCTTTACGGATCATAAAAGTCTCAAATATTTCTTCACTCAAAAGGAACTCAACATGCGACAACGACGTTGGCTTGAACTGTTGAAAGATTATGATCATACTATTCAATACCATCCTGGAAAAGCGAACGTGGTAGCTGACGCATTGAGTAGAAGATCATATGCAAGTACGAGTGCGATATTGTCAACACAAAGGCCCATTTTGTGTGACTTGCAAAGGATGGAGATAGAGTTAAAGACTCCAGGGACCCATGTGATAATGGCGAATATACGAGTAGAACCAACTTTAATCGATAAAGTTAAAGCTGCTCAAGCTACAGACCTGAAGCTGATGCGTATGAGGAAGAAAGTGCAAGAAGGTGCTATGCCAGAAGCAAGAATCGATGAAGAAGGAATACTTCGAGTCAACTCCAGACTTTGTGTTCCTAACAACCCTGATTTAAAGTATGAAATCATGATGGAGGCGCACAACACACCGTTTGCAATCCATCTTGGAAGTACCAAAATGTATCATGATCTTCATCATATATTTTGGTGGAGCAATATGAAGAGAGAGATAGCGCTGTTTATCTCAAGGTGTCTAACTTGTTGAAGGCTAATGATAATTTATTCTGCATTATCTTAGTCATAATATTTCTTACTGGGCTAGTTGAGCTCACCCTTTCTTTCACTGTTCTCTTCAGGAAATGAGAACGTAGCTGGGGCAAGTCGGGGAACGGAGTGATGGTCCGAATGATAGTATTAGTTAGTAGTCCTCACTATTCTATGTAATAGTGTGATAATAAATGTAATGAGGACTCCTTTTGAGTATGAATACTCTCTAGAAGATAATATTTGTATTCAAACTCACAGTTTATGTTTTGTCGTATTTTACACGACAGTTGTATTAATAAGTTGTATTTGTATTCTGTACTATGTATCTGACGACCCAAGATGGGTGATGTATACCTAATTTTGGGGGCGTCACAAGGCCTATCATTAATAAGATCGATCTTTCAATTAACATAGTATACTTTATCTCCCAATACTATTACTCGAATAATCAATTAGCTAACATTTAGCTACAAAATCAAATATTAGATAACACCTTAAACCATTAATATTATTATCGTCATTTGATAATATTTCAACCACTTTATCATCATCTTAAAACTCTTCACTAATATTATTAATCACTTATTAATATCTCATTCACTTCTTATAATCACTTCATAATATCTTAATCGTTTACAAATATTATTACTTTTTAATAATATTTTAATCACTTATCAACATCTTAATCATTTCTAAATATTATTAATTCTTTAATAATATCTTAATCTAATATTATCAATCTCTTAATAATATTTTAATCATTTACTAACCTAATAAATAATTTATTTTAATTGTTTACCCTTTACTAATTCCCTTATTTAATAATCACAAAATGTCATAAATATAACATCTCCTCCAAAATGACCAAAATACCCCTTATAAATATGCACATATCATTTTTAGGATTTTCAAGCCATAAAATCACATTTTTACCATTTATGACATCACAAAACTTTTTATTTCCATTTATTCATAACTCAATCATTTACATGAAAAATACCAAATCAACTTTGAAACTTTTTCATTTCTAGGAAATAACAGAATATGATTCCCTTGTGAACATATATTTTTTTTGGAATTTTCTATTTTTAGTTACTATTTTTAAATTGCTCAAAACAACCAAATCTTGTAACATTTTTCATAAATCAAACTTTTGTCTAAAACTCATGAAATTTTCAGGACATACTTCTGTTATGAACATCTACTCCCAGTAAAAATTTCATAATTTTTAGAGTTAATCACAAAGAGTTATTTCCGTTTACTTTTAAAATAATCTTTTCTTACAAAATCTATAACTTTATTCTACATATCCAAAAATCGCCATATTTCAACCAGATCTTGATAACTCGTCATATTAACATCCTAAATGTTTTTAGAATTTTTTAAGTACAGAAAACGGACGAAAATGGCCCTACAAGCAACAGGCCAGAACAGTAAAATCCCTCCTTTTGAAAAATCTGGACTGTTTTGACTAAAACAACCACCATGTCTTGTAAAATCAACATTTTTGAGTGCTACCACTTGAGTTTAAAAGTTAACTCACATATCTAGCACCCCTCTTTGACAGATCGTAAAAAGAATGTGTAGATTTTATATGGTAGTTGATCAAAATGGAAGAAAGTGAGGATTTTCTAGCCCAGAACATAGTTTGATTTTCTTCCTTTGATCAATACATGCAACACTCAAAAGGGTTAGATCCATACATGAAACACTCAAATACATGTAGATCTAAAGTTTTGAAGTTCAAAAACATCAAATCTTCATTTAATCAAACCATTAAAAGAAATGAATACAAAAAGGTTAGAACTTTAGGATTATACCTTGATTTAAATGCTATCATTCTTGAATCTCCAAAGTAGGAGATAAATTTTGGGAGCATGAAGATCCAATCTCTCCTTCCCTCACCCGCAATTTTTTTTCTCTCTCTCTCTCTCCTTCTTCTATTTTTACTTTGTAAGCTTTTCTTTTAGTGGAGAGAGAAAGTAAAGAGGTATAATAACTTTTTAGATAATTAAAAACTGGGAAGGGTAATTGATATTGGTGAAATAGTATAGATATAACTTATGTATGTATATCAATTGCCCAACACTTTTCTCTCTCTTTCTAATCTTTAATTTTACTTGCACAATTAAACAAATGATGGAGTAACACATGAGGTAGTAATTAAGGGTAATGATAATATCACATGGGATCTCCTCCTCCTATTGGCTGAAATTTTGGCACCTTATCCTCCATTTTTGATTTATTTTTATTGCTAATATTTTCTTAGTATAATGGCAAACAAGTCCCTTCCAAGTTGGGCTAAGTTTGGGCCACTTGATTTGTTGCTTGGGCTTTCTAATTAAATTTGGGCTACTATTAAAATTGTTTTGGGCCACCTTAATTATTATATGCTCATCTCATTAAAATATCTTACCCTATTTATTTAATTAGGGTTCATAGTCCACTTATATTGAACTTTAAATAATTACTCATGTATATTTAATTTTATTACCCAATTAGACTTGTTCAAAATAAACAATAATTTGAGACAATAAAATGAATATCTTAGATTAGTATAATTTTAAATACTAATATTCTTTAATACCATAACCCTTAAGTTATTTAATTTTCATACCTAATGTGTATATTAGGTTATAAGGCTTTCTTTTTAATTCACTTTATTAAATAAATAAACATATATTGATATTTACAATATATATTTATTTAATCTTATACATATTCTTCATAAGTCACAAAGAATTTAATACATGGATAAATAATTAATGTGACCTAATATTCTTGTATAATTAATTTAATTAATTATTTCTCTTGCTAAAATATATATAGCATATCACTAAGTATATATGTACCTATACACATACACATTCTCTTAATTCTTATAATATCTCTTCATTTGAAATTTATTTCCTTAATAAATTTTCCACACATACAAAATCTCTTTAATTAATTCTTTTAAACTTAAAGGTAGCATAATACCTTATTCTTAATATACCTCAATTGTATACATAAATCCATTATAGGATTTTGAGATTTTCGTAACCCATATTTTCTCACTTTATTCTTTATCTTCTCATTACTCTTCAAAAAATATTTATCAATCACATTTAATTTCTCTATTTCCAATTTAGGTTTTATTTTTTAACCTTTAATTTAATCGTTCAAGATTTTAAAAATTTTCGGGTTGTCATAAAATTCATATATAAATAAATTAAAAAAAGGGATAGAAGAAAAAGATTCTCATCTCTACCGTCGACTAGATCGACAAAATTATTGTCAAACTCTATTTTTGTGAGCTGCGATGCTGCCTTCACGTCTTTGTTATTGTACCAAATCATTGACAACTCCTTCGTAGAAATATATGTATATGTATAGCAAATGGTGAAACGATTTGGTATGCCGAATCTAGATCGATCCTTTGGGAAAGTATTTTTTTATTTTGCTTACAATTTTTGATTACTTAAGATGGTGAATTGAAGAAAAATATTATGTTGGCTTTTGATTTGCCTGTAATAGGATGAAGAAATATCCCAAAATTTGGGATTGTTCACTTGATTTAAGTTGTTCCAAAATATTGAGATTTTCTAGTTTTATATAATATGTAAGATTATGTTATTTTACTGTATTAACCTTTTTAAATTTAAACTGTAGTCAATTATTTTATTTGATTAGTTAATTGATAATTATTTTATTTTGATCAAGTGATGGGGTTAATCAATTCATTTGACATTAATCAGTTATGTTAGTTTTTATATATTTTTGTTTGAGTTAATTAGGTGTGAATGATTAAATACATGTATGTTATTACTTGTTTACACAAAAACGAGAATTTTTTTATAAGTTCAGTGGGTTATTCCATAAAAGGCATCAAGATGTCGGAATAACCTGTCTACGCGGATTACGTACCGCATGACAGGTGAAAATCTATTTGCAGTTTAGTATGTTATTTCTTTTCATATTCTTAAATCTAAACTTTCTATGGTAAGTATTGCTTCTATAATCCCTGAAATTAGTGGAATATCTTTGAGTTTTGCGCTTCATCTAGTATCGTTTCATTGGAATATTGATCTGAACTTTATTATTAAATATCAATATTTTCACCCAGGGTACTATTCACGAGTTACTATTCACTCGGTTACTATTTACTTGAATATTATTCACTCGGGTATTCGAAATACTTTTTATGTCGGGGTACTATTCACGAGTTACTATTCACGGGTTACTATTCACCCAGTTGCTATTCACTAGAATATTATTCACTCGGATATTTAGGGCACTTTTCATGTCGGAGTACTATTCACGGGGTATTATTCCCGAAGTACTATTCACAGGATATTATTCACGAGGTACTATTCACCCGAAAAATTTATTTCTTTTCTGTCCAAATTATTTTTGATACATAGATATTATTCTTGAATTTTACTCCACAAAACAGTATCATGATGACAATTTAGATATTTTAAACTCTGGATAAAGTTAAAGTCTTTAATATTTATCCTTGATTTCATTTGATTAATGCTTATATCATTGTCATCATCCTCATGCTTATATTGTGATGAAAGTCATCTTTGGCTTACATGCATAGATGAACTGTTGATTGGTATGATTATGACCAGGGATCATTTGGTATAATCATGACCCGTAATGTTACAAATGATTTGGTAAAAGTTCTCATTGGCCCATAGTGCATTGATGGACAATTGTTGGTATGATTATGACCAGGGATTATTCGGTATAATCATGACCATTGGTGAAAACATGAATATCCTTTAGCCTAGTGCATGGATAATTCGTGGTCGTGATACTAATGAACATCCTTGGCCCGTAGTGCATGGATAATTCGTGGTTGTGATACTAATGAATATCATTGACCTGTAGTGCATGGATAATTCAGTGATGTGGATTAATTATTGAGCTGAGTCTAAGCGGTGAATTATTAATTCATGTATGTGATAATAATAAATATCATTGGCCCGTGGTGCATGGATAATTCATGGATGTGATACTAACGAATATCTTTGGCCGTAATGCAAAGATGATTTTATTAGTATGATTATGAACCGAAACTGTGATTTGGTATAACCATGGTCTTTGATGTTTCAGGTAAAGACATGTGATGAAAATTATCTTCGTCCTAGATGAGAAGAGGAATTTAGAACTATAATTATGATTATGAGTTATTCACATGATTGTGGACAGGAACTGTTGATTGATGTTACAGGGTTAAAACATTGTTGGTGGACTTTTAACATGGAGAAGATAATAGACTTTATGGTCTATTCGACTCTTCTAATGGATTGCTCGTTCCGCTGCAACTATGGTTGAAAAGTTTTATCATCTACCATATGTTCTAAATCTCTGATTTATTACTGATGAAGGCTATTGATAATTTAATTATCTTTAGTCGTAATATTCTTTACTGGGCTAGTTGTGCTCACCCTTTTATTTCACAATTCCTTTCAGGTAATAAGAGTGTAGCTGGATCGAGCGAGGGTAACAGGAGAATAGAACGATGGTCTATAACTGTTGAGATTTTCCCTAAAATAGTATAGAAATAATTTTATTGAGAATTTTAGATAAGCGTGTCGTATTTTATACGTCATTTTAACCGTTAATTTTGGTGAACCGAATAGGGTGAGGTGAACCCAACTTTAGAGGGGTGTTTTGTCACTATCATACAAGATGTCTAACGTGTAAGACCCCAACTTTTATAAATAAAGATGAATTTTCTATAAATATCATTTTTGAATATTATGGAGTTAAATTGATATAATGTTATAGTTGTGGGTAATATTTATAAATTTTGCAAAGTACGCAAGTTGTTATATAATATTCGATTGGTCGGGGAATATTCGTTTAACAGGGAATATTCGTACAACGACACAATCATTGGTGGACCCCACAACGGAATTATTGTCGGATTGAGAAAACGACAAAAATATTTTATTAAAAATAACGGCGGAAATTTTATCATTGTTACTGTTGAACTACTCGGTAGTAAAAATACAGTAATACGTGTGGTTGCATAGTAGCACACGGTATTGATTATTAATGCTTATGTGAGAAGTCACTCAGTTTGATTTAATTATGGTCAGTTAATAATATGAATTATTTAGCGATAATGACGTTTTGTTTTATTCGTAAAAAAACAGAAACATCTTTTTATATAAAACAGAATACTTTATTAAAGTTATTCTATAAATAGAATATATTATATTTTATTTAAAAGATTTTTTTTTAAATATGGACCGTCAGATTAAAGTAATCAATCTGGACCGTTCATGGATTAGTTACTATGCATTCTATTTTTCTATAAATAGCAGCTCATTCCTTCATTATTTCTTACGAATTCACTGAACTCTAGAGAGAGAAACTATAGAGAGAAGCTATAGAGAGAGAGAAGAAGAGTATTCTGCTACTTAACTACTTCCTTATTTCAGCTCGTCTTTAAAACGGTAAGGGGTGTTATTCTTTCTTATTCATGAAGAGAACTGTTGTTATTCCATTTCTTATTATTCTGTTGGAATAACCTGTATACGCGGATCTACCCTATACTTGGTGACATTCTTCTATTATTCTGTTGGAACATCCTGTCTGTGTGTTTTACACCGGACCTGGTTCCGTTTTTATTATTATTCTGTTGGAACATCTTGTCTGTGTGTTTTACACCGGACCTGGTTCCGTTTTTATTATTATTCTGTTGGAACATCCTGTCTGTGTGTTTTACACCGGACCTGGTTCCGTCTTGTTATTATTCTGTTGGAACATCCTGTCTGTGTGTTTTACACCGGACCTGGTTCCATTATTTATTATTCTGTCGGAATATCCTGTCTGTGCATTTACGCCGGACCTGGTTCCATTATTATTATTCTGTTAAGAATAACCTGACTGTGCGGTCTATCGCATGCATGGTGATTTCTTTTGTTATTCTATTTTTTATTATACTCAGTTGATTAAAACTTTGACTTCTATACTCCATGAAATTGGTGGAATATCCTTGATATTTGCGTTTCATCTAGTATCTATTCATGAAAATATTCTCCTGATCATTCTTGAAGTTTACTCCACAAAACAGTATCATGTTGACAATTTGGACGTTATTAATTCCTGGATAAACTAATTCTTGAACTTGTTTTATTGAATTCTTATATCATTGGCATCATCCTCATGTTTATAAAATGTTGAAAGTCATCTGTGGCCTGTAGTGCATAGATGGACTTGGTATGATTATGACCAAGGATTATTCGGTGTAATCATGACCGTAATGTTACAAATGATGTGGTTAAAGTCTCATTGGCCGTAGTGCAGTGATGGACAGTTGTTGGCATGATCATGACCATTAATGAATATACGAATATCCTTGGCCGTAGTGCAGGGGTGATTCGATGATGTGGATTATTTTATTAAGCTGAGTCTCAGCGATCACAGTGTTGGAAAACTTTTTAAATCATAAAAGATAGTAGAGTTTATTTTCTACTTGACTCTTTTAATGGATTGCTTGTTCCGCTGCAGTTAAACTTGATGTCTATTATATTTTATCAGTTTAACATTGTTGAAGGCTAATGATAATTTATTCTGCATTATCTTAGTCATAATATTTCTTACTGGGCTAGTTGAGCTCACCCTTTCTTTCACTGTTCTCTTCAGGAAATGAGAACGTAGCTGGGGCAAGTCGGGGAACGGAGTGATGGTCCGAATGATAGTATTAGTTAGTAGTTCTCACTATTCTATGTAATGGTGTGTTAATAAATGTAATGAGAACTCCTTTTGAGTATGAATACTCTCTAGAAGATAATATTTATATTCAAACTCACAGTTTATGTTTTGTCGTATTGTACACGACAGTTGTATTAGTAAGTTGTATTTGTATTCTGTACTATGTATCTGACGACCCAAGATGGGTGATGTATACTGTAAGACCCCGAATTTTATGAAATAAAAGTATTCAATTTTTTTTATAGTTACTATTCAGTAAATGGCTAAATTGATAAAAGTTAAAGTTAAGGGTGATATATGAAAAAATTTTCAAAATAAGCAAGTGGTTATAAAATAATCATTGTTGTCGGGAATATTCGTTTGGTCGTGGAATATTCTTTCTGTCGGGGAATATTCGTACGACGGCGCAGCCATTTGTGGGCCCCATAACAGAATAACTGTCGGGTGAAGAAAACGACAAATTTAAGTTTTTACAAATAACGGCGTAGTTGTTACCGTTAACACTGTTGGAATACCCGGTGGTTAAAATACAGTAATACGCGTTATTGCACAGTAGCACACGGTATTGCATAGTATTTTTGAAATTATTGATTCTTACGTAAGAAGGCACTACTCAATAATTGTTACAGTAATTACTGTTCAATATTTTATTTTATTGATTCAATAATTGCTACGTTGAAATTTTGTATTATTGTTGTTCAATAATTGTTGCTGCACAGTATTTCCCATTATCAGATCAATAATTCATATTATTTGAATAATATTATTAGATAACATTATTGGCAATGACTAGAAAGTTCTGTCTAAGGAGAGGTTTGGTCACCTAATTGCGCGCCAGTAAGGAGAAATTCTTATTGGAAAGCCCCCTCTTTCCTGGGAACGCCTGGTTGTCATAAATGTGATTCTGTAATATTATTTGTGAATAATTAATTATTGATTCATATGATAAGAAAATATTTATTTTAAGTGGATATAAATGAGGGATATATTTTTGTGGTTAAAAATGAAGGAGTTAATGTTGAGGTTTTTATCCGTATTTTTGTCGGAATGGAGGTATTAAAAAATTAGGGTTTTTGAGATATTTTGCGAGGGTTATAATTTTTAATCCGACCGTTGGATCGTGGTAATTTTTGGATATGTTATACATATATAAGTTGAGTATATGTCCACAAATTTTGAACCGTTAAAAATAAACGTATGATTTATTATGAATTTTACGAGATGACTGGTTCAGAAATTGTTGAATTTTTGGAGTTTATCATTTTGGGTGAAAATTCTAGAATTGGTGGGCCCCACTTGTGGTTGGTGAAGAAATGTGCTGAATTATATTTCAAATGTGGTGGGTGGGAATAGTAGCAGGTAAAGCCATCAGGTTGCAGGTCAAACCTACCAAAATTTTTCTATAAATAGAGGGCTAAGTTAGAATTGAAAATCACACCAGAAACATAAGTTTTCTCTCTTTCTCTCTCTATATTATGAAGCATATTTTGTGAGTATTTAGATACTTTGAGAGTTGCTATTCAGTGCAAGTTTCCTTCGGCTTTGCATACCGATCAGAAGTACTGCTCTTTTGAGGTAAGGGATTGTAAGGATAGTAAGGGATTTAAGGGATTTTAAGGGTTGTTATGATTTTCAGTTTCGTAATTTTTCTGAGCTTCAAAAATTATGGAAAAATTTGAAATGATATTTTGATGAGTTCTATTGATTGTGTCTAAAAATGGTGATTTTTGGATGTATAGATTGAGAGTTATGAATTTTATGAGAAAAGACTATTTTAAAAGTAACCGCTTATAATTCCTTGTGGTTAACTCCAAAATTGATGAAATTTTTATTGGGAGTTCATGTATATGATAGAAGTATACTCTGTAAATTTCAGAATTTTTAGACAAAAGTACAATTTTTGATAAATGTCTAAATATTCGGCTATTTTGGCCATATGAAAAATAGTAAATGACTTTTAAAAATTTCTGAGAAAATATATGTTCACTATGGGACTATATTATGCTAAATCCCAGAAAAGAAATATTTTTGGAACTGATTTGGTATTTTTCATGAAAATGGTCTAGTTATGAGTAAATGAATGATTTAAATATGTTTTGTGAAGAAAGAAAATTGGAAAAATAGGATTTTATGGCTTGAGAATCCTATATGAGGTATATGCAGATTTTTGATGAGGGTTTTGGTTATTGATGATGAAATTGTAAGAGTTGGCATTTTATGATGATTAAATGCATTAATTAGTAAAGTGTAAACAATTAAAATAAATTGTTTATAAATTAAATAATGTTATTCTTTCAATATCATTATACCAAAATATTGGTATGGATTTTATTGTAATTTTCTATCTTTTGTGTCGGGGTTACTATTCATGAGTTACTATTCACGAATACTATTCATGAGTTACGAATATTACTCTTGAGATTAAAACTATATGTTGATCATATTATTTTTATCATCATATATAACATTTTTATAACCCTGATGTTGAAATTCTCTTTCACTGGAGTGTAAAGATGGGTAGATTATTGGTATGATCATGACTAGGTTCTCTTTGGCCTGTAGTGCAAAGTTGAATTGTGACTGGTATGATCATGACCATTGAATTTATAATTGAATATCTTAAGCTTAAGTGCAAAGGTGAATTGATCAACATGGTTATAATTATTGTTTATATAAATTCTGAATGATTATATATTTCTTTGAGATATGAATATATTTGGCCTGTAGTGCAAATATGAATTATTGATGAATATCTTTGGCATGTAGTGCAAAGATGGCCTGTTGATGAATATCTTTGGCCTGTAGTGCAAAGATGAACATTTGTTGAATATCTTTGGCCGTAGTGCAAAGATGGTTTGTTGATGAATAACTTTGGCCCGTAGTGCAAAGATGGATTTGTTAGTATGATTATAACCAGGAACTGTGATTTGGTATAACCATGATCTTTGATGTTTTCAGGTAAAGACAGGTGATGAAAATATTCTTCGTCCTGGGTGCGAAGAAAATTAAAGTCACAATTATGATTATGAGTTATTCATATGATTGTGGAAAGGGAACTGTTGAGTGATGTTACATGGATAAAATATTGTTGGTGGATTTTTAACATGGAGAAGATAATAGACTTTATAGTCTATTTGACTCTTCTAATGGATTGCTCGTTCCGCTGCAACTATGGTTTCAATTTTTTATCATTTACCATATGTTCTAAATCTCTGATTTTATTGTTGATGAAGCTATTGATAATTGAATTATCTTTAGTCATGAATATTCTTTACTGAGCTAGTTGTGCTCACCCTTTTGCTTCACAATTCCTTTCAGGTAATAAGAGTGTAGCTGGGTCGAGCGGGGGTAACAAGGGAATAGAACGGTGGTCATCATTTAGTAGTTATATTTGGTGAAGAAAATAGGTGAGGCGAACCCAACGTTGGAAGGGTGTTTTGTCACTATCATACAAGATGTCTAATGACATACAACCTCGTGTCATCATAAGACAGGGTTGTGCTCATCCACTTGCTGAGTATATCTATGGGCACTACCTATATAATCTTGGTGTTTGTTTGAAGTATAATTCTCAATTAGAGACAGTGGAGATAATGATAAGTCAAGAGAAGACTCACCATTGGGAAGAATATGATAGTAATCTTCTCGTTTTTTCTTTGGGTCTATTGGGTCAACCAAGGATAATTCTGTGGCCATATGATATCTATCATAACCTAGACGCGTGGCCTCCCATGTACGAAGGTTTCCTTGAGCACTTCCCAAAGATTCTAATTTCTAAAACAGTTTTTGACTATACCTTTATGTAAGGTGTTATTGTGAGGTGATGTCCACGGTTGGAAACATGAGTCACATTTGGTATAATATTTGTATCCAAACTCACAGCATATGTGTTGTTGTATTTTGCACGACAATTGTTGTAATAAAGTTGTAGTTATTTTCTGTACCATGTATTTGGCGACTCCGAATAGGTTGGATGGAATGGACCTATTTTGGGGTCGTCACATATACCTAATTTTGGGGCGTCACA